>CM075734.1:7525378-7841368 GCA_037974335.1 Prionace glauca
TCACGTGCTCACTGTGTCTCCTGTCACCCTCACACACTGACACCCCCTGACCCCAAATACATCTCCTGTCACCCTCACACACTGACATCCCCCTGACCCCCAAATACATCTCCAGTCACCCTCACACACTTGACACCCCGCCCCCAGACACATCTCCTGTCACCCTCACACACTGACACCCCCTGACCCCCAAATACATCTCCAGTCACCCTCACACACTGACACCCCCTGACCCCCAAATACATCTCCTGTCACCCTCACACACTGACACCCCCTGACCCCCAAATACATCTCCAGTCACCCTCACACACTGACACCCCCTGACCCCCAAATACATCTCCAGTCACCCTCACACACTGACACCCCCTGACCCCCAAATACATCTCCAGTCACCCTCACACACTGACACCCCCTGACCCCCAAATACATCTCCAGTCACCCTCACACACTGACACCCCCTGACCCCCAAATACATCTCCAGTCACCCTCACACACTGACACCCCCTGACCCCCAAATACATCTCCTGTCACCCTCACACACTGACACCCCCTGACCCCCAAATACATCTCCAGTCACCCTCACACACTGACACCCCCTGACCCCCAAATACATCTCCTGTCACCCTCACACACTGACACCCCTGACCCCCAAATACTCCTGTCACCCTCACACACTGACACCCCCTGACCCCCAAATACATCTCCTGTCACCCTCACACACTGACACCCCCTGACCCCCAAATACATCTCCAGTCACCCTCACACACTGACACCCCCTGACCCCCAAATACATCTCCTGTCACCCTCACACACTGACACCCCCTGACCCCCAAATACATCTCCTGTCACCCTCACACACTGACACCCCCTGACCCCCAAATACATCTCCAGTCACCCTCACAACACTGACACCCCCTGACCCCCAAATACATCTCCAGTCACCCTCACACACTGACACCCCCTGACCCCCAAATACATCTCCAGTCACCCTCACACACTGACACCCCCTGACCCCCAAATACATCTCCAGTCACCCTCACACACTGACACCCCCTGACCCCCAAATACATCTCCAGTCACCCTCACACACTGACACCCCCTGACCCCCAAATACATCTCCAGTCACCCTCACACACTGACACCCCCTGACCCCCAAATACATCTCCAGTCACCCTCACACACTGACACCCCCTGACCCCCAAATACATCTCCAGTCACCCTCACACACTGACACCCCCTGACCCCCAAATACATCTCCAGTCACCCTCACACACTGACACCCCCTGACCCCCAAATACATCTCCAGTCACCCTCACACACTGACACCCCCTGACCCCCAAATACATCTCCAGTCACCCTCACACACTGACACCCCCTGACCCCCAAATACATCTCCAGTCACCCTCACACACTGACACCCCCTGACCCCCAAATACATCTCCAGTCACCCTCACACACTGACACCCCTGACCCCCAAATACATCTCCTGTCACCCTCACACACTGACACCCCCTGACCCCCAAATACATCTCCAGTCACCCTCACACACTGACACCCCCTGACCCCCAAATACATCTCCAGTCACCCTCACACACTGACACCCCTGACCCCAAATACATCTCCTGTCACCCTCACACACTGACACCCCCCTGACCCCCAAATACATCTCCAGTCACCCTCACACACTGACACCCCCTGACCCCCAAATACATCTCCAGTCACCCTCACACACTGACACCCCCTGACCCCCAAATACATCTCCAGTCACCCTCACACACTGACACCCCCTGACCCCCAGACACATCTCCTGTCACCCTCACACACTGACACCCCCTGACCCCCAAATACATCTCCTGTCACCCTCACACACTGACACCCCCTGACCCCCAAATATATCTCCAGTCACCCTCACACACTGACACCCCCTGACCCCCAAATACATCTCCTGTCACCCTCACACACTGACACCCCCTGACCCCCAAATACATCTCCAGTCACCCTCACACACTGACACCCCCTGACCCCCAAATACATCTCCAGTCACCCTCACACACTGACACCCCCTGACCCCCAAATACATCTCCTGTCACCCTCACACACTGACACCCCTGACCCCCAAATACATCTCCAGTCACCCTCACACACTGACACCCCCTGACCCCTAAATACATCTCCAGTCATCACGTGCTCACTGTGTGACACCCCCTGACCCCCAAATACATCTCCAGTCACCCTCACACACTGACACCCCCTGACCCCCAAATACATCTCCAGTCACCCTCACACACTGACACCCCCTGACCCCCAAATACATCTCCAGTCACCCTCACACACTGACACCCCCTGACCCCCAAATACATCTCCAGTCACCCTCACACACTGACACCCCCTGACCCCCAAATACATCTCCAGTCACCCTCACACACTGACACCCCTGACCCCAAATACATCTCCAGTCACCCTCACACACTGACACCCCCTGACCCCCAAATACATCTCCAGTCACCCTCACACACTGACACCCTCCTGACCCCCAAATACATCTCCAGTCACCCTCACACACTGACACCCCTGACCCCAAATACATCTCCTGTCACCCTCACACACTGACACCCCCTGACCCCCAAATACATCTCCTGTCACCCTCACACACTGACACCCCCTGACCCCCAATACATCTCCAGTCACCCTCACACACTGACACCCCCCCCAGACACATCTCCTGTCACCCTCACACACTGACACCCCCTGACCCCCAAATACATCTCCAGTCACCCTCACACACTGACACCCCCTGACCCCCAAATACATCTCCAGTCACCCTCACACACTGACACCCCCTGACCCCAAATACATCTCCAGTCACCCTCACACACTGACACCCCCTGACCCCCAAATACATCTCCAGTCGCCCTCACACACTGACACCCCCTGACCCCCAAATACATCTCCAGTCACCCTCACACACTGACACCCCCTGACCCCCCAAATACATCTCCTGTCACCCTCACACACTGACACCCCCTGACCCCCAATACATCTCCTGTCACCCTCACACACTGACACCCCCTGACCCCCAAATACATCTCCTGTCACCCTCACACACTGACACCCCCTGACCCCCAAATATATCTCCTGTCACCCTCACACACTGACACCCCCTGACCCCCAAATACATCTCCTGTCACCCTCACACACTGACACCCCCTGACCCCCAAATACATCTCCTGTCACCCTCACACACTGACACCCCCTGACCCCCAAATATATCTCCTGTCACCCTCACACACTGACACCCCCTGACCCCCAAATACATCTCCAGTCACCCTCACACACTGACACCCCCTGACCCCCAAATACATCTCCAGTCACCCTCACACACTGACACCCCCCCCAGACACATCTCCTGTCACCCTCACACACTGACACCCCCTGACCCCCAAATATATCTCCAGTCACCCTCACACACTGACACCCCCTGACCCCCAAATACATCTCCAGTCACCCTCACACACTGACACCCCTGACCCCAAATACATCTCCTGTCACCCTCACACACTGACACCCCCTGACCCCCAAATACATCTCCAGTCACCCTCACACACTGACACCCCCTGACCCCCAAATACATCTCCAGTCACCCTCACACACTGACCCCCGACCCCCAGACACTGACCTCCAAACCCTTCACGTGCTCACTGTGTCAGTGACCCTCTGACACTGACCCCCAAAATCCCTGATCTCCCCCAAGAAACATCTCCAGTCACCCTCAGACGCTGACCCCCAAACCCCCGGCTCCACCGAGACACATCTCCAAACAGTGATCCTAAGACACTGACCCCCGGCCCACCTACCCCACCCACCAGACACATCTCCACACAGTGATCCTCAGACACTGACCTTCAAACCCCTAACCCCCACCCCCCCATCTCCAAACAGTGATCCTCACTGACCTCTGACCCCCGAGTCACATCTCCCAACAGTGACCCTTAGATACTGACCTCCAGACAGCTCTCCAAACGGTCACCCTCAGAGCCTGACCTCCAAACACCCGACCCCTAGACACATCTCCAAATAGTGAACCTCAGAAACCGACCTCCGACCCCTAGACACATCTCCCAACAATGATCCTCAGATGCTGACCTCCAAACCCCCAACCCCCAGACATATTTCCAAACAGTGAGCCTTAGAGACTGACCACAAAACACTGCACCCAATCAGTGACTGAGGGGGATTAACACCCATACTAACAATTATGGAGGAAAATATATTAATAACTGCATCCAGTGAAAGGGTTACCAGAAACATCACAAAAGGCTACACAATGTTTAACTGCAGGATAGTAAGCAGCTAGTTGCAGACACCTGACCTTCAGATAAGAATGGGAGAAAGATACTATGCTGGGAGAAGGCCTTTAAATCATGCACCGGACAAGGGAGTGATCCATGCTGTAATATCCAGACACAGCTGGAAGGCCTAAAAGATATGGGAAAACTATACTCAATTGAAGCAAGTAAAAACCTTATGTCAATTGGATGTTATAATTAAGCAAGTGTAAGGTGATTGTGATTGGTTTTAAAAAACTCATGATATAATCTTTTATAATTGGATGGAGATAATTCATTATTTTTTTGGTACATGCTAACTACTTGTGATCAAAGCTGAGACTTTATTGCCTACGTAGTTCTGAATTTTTCACTCTAAATGGTCTGAATGATTTCATTCAGAATCCTATAGCTATAGTCTTTAATAAATTATCTTTAACCATTCTGACTTTGTCTGGCTACTTGAGGGAAACAATATTTTTATACATCCTAACAACCCTGTAACACTGACCCCCTCAATACACTGACCCAAAACACTAACACACAAACATTGACACCAGAGACTGACCCCCCCATCACTGACTACCAATACTGCCCAACAACCCTGACCCCAAACACTGCCTGAAATCAATACCCTGAATACTGACTCCAAAACAACATTGACCCTAAACACTGACCCCCAAAGACTGAACCAGAACTCCTCAACCCTGAACCTCAAACCCTTGAATCCTCTGTTCCAAGTTCAGCCACATATTCAACTGTCAACCCGAAGCCTGCAGACCCAGCGCTAGTCCCAGCTGTCTGCGATGAACACAACAGCCGCAAATTCTCTGCTTAGACAGGGCACTGAGTTCAGACACAGGATTACATTTGAGGAGAGTTTTTTTTTACTGTTAACAGATGCTCAGAGCTTGCTGTGGCCTGTCATCAGCCCGACTCTGAAAAGTCAGTCGCAGCTGAATCCTTCCTTTTCTCGGTCATGGTTGGTGAAAAGCCTTGAAGTACATTTTCAGCAGTTAGCTGCATCTCCGACAGCCATGTAACTCAGTGGCCAGTGAAGGGGCCCTAATCCCAGCTCCCTTCCCCAGCAGTACTCTTTGAAATGAATCTTGTCCTCCACGTTGTGTCAATCAAAGAAAGCACCAGACGATCAGGGCACCGCACTCCCCCTTGCATCCCTTGCTCCTCACCTCTCTCCCAACCCTTTTCCTCTCTTCGTTTGTCCCTTTTTAAGTGCACTAGAAAGCGTCCTTTGTGCCACAGTCCTGTTCTGGTCCACCAGACACCTCAGTCAAATTCCGATCAGTCCTCACCAAAGCCCTTGGGCTCATTCAGACACTGAAGGGGAAAAGAAAGAGGGAGAGAAAGGTTTGGATTCAAGACTGACTCGCCACACGAACGCAAATGGTTTATTTTCGCCCACCATGTCAACCTCCTGCCCTCCCACTCCTCCCCAGTGATATTTGGCTTTTCAGTCTCTCAGTAGGTCCTGAAACCTTTTGTAGCTCCATGCCATAGGGCAAGACCACATAAACCAATTGCAAGCCAGTCAGAGAGAGAGAGAGAGAGAACCCTCACAACAGGCTGGGGTTAAAGTTGAGGGGTCAGAGAAGCACAGATCAGAGAGAATTACGGAGGGACTGTAGGGTCACTGACCAGCCATAGGCCGGTTTGTCACAGCATCCATCCTGGGAATGGAGAACTTCCCTCGATTTCATTGAGATCTTGCCCCCAACCCTCCCCCCCTCCTCCCCAGTGCCCCACTGCAAGAGGAAAGTCAAGGCAGGAATACAATTACCCATTTTCCTTGAACTTGACTGAATGGACGCGACGGTGGAGCTTATAGTTGGGTACTGCGTCTGTGGTGGATTAAACCAAGCTGTGAATGAGAAAATAGCAATAGTGAGTGACATAGAACTCATGATGGAAACTTCAGGGCACACAATGTCTGCTCTGGGCTTCTCTTACACATACACAAACGTACATGCACATGCACACTGAAACATACAAACTCATACACACACACTAAAACATACACATGGCACACTGAAACATACAAACTCATACACACACTAAAACATACACATGGCACACATACAAACATACACACATGCTAGCACACACACAGAAAAATACACCCATACACAGAAACACAAACAATAAGATGGAGTACAGGAAAGAGATAGAGAATCTGGTGAATTGGTGTGATGACAATAATTTCTCCCTCAATGCCTTTAAAACGAAGGAGTTAGTCATTGACTTTGTGAAATGTCGTGAAGGGCATGCCTGTCTCTGTCAACGGGACAAAGTGGAAATGGTCGAGAGCTTCAGGTTTCTAAGTGTTAAGATCACCGACAATCCATCTTGCAGTCTCCACTCTAGTGCTATTGTTAATAAAGCTTACCAAGCCTTTTTCTCAGAAGGTTAAGGAAATTTGGCATATCCACTATGACACCAATTTTTACAGATGCACCATAGAAAGTATCCTAACTAGATGTATCACAGCTTGGTATGGCTTGTGCTTGGACCAAGACCGCAAGAAACTACAAAGGATTGTGAATATAGCCCAGTCCATCACTCAAACCAGCTTCCTATCCATGTGGCAATTCTGAGACATGGTTGTAGATAAACCAGGCTGGGAACTGACTATCTCAGGATACTCAGTATTTTGGAAGGATAGGCATGAGGAAAATGAGGTAGTTTTGTTAGTTAAGTAAGAGATTAGTGTTGTAATGCCTCATAGTGCCAGGGACCCAAGTTTGAATCCTGGCTTGGGTCACTGTCTGTGTGGAGTCTGCATATTCTACCTGTGTCTGTGTGCGTTTCCTCCCACAGTCCAAAAGATGTGCTGTTAGATGTATGGTCCATGTTAAGTTTTCACTCAGTGTACTCTAAGTGGACCAAACCTGTCCTCATGGTTATGTCATTGCCTTCGTTTAACTCTAGAATGCTCAACTTTCTTGTCCTCAAACTGAATTTGAAACTCCAGCATGCCATGAATACATTTTCCTCAAGGACCCTTAACTATGAGACCATTTATTTGCCCTACCTCATTATATAATACCAAATTTAGAATAGTCTGCTCCCTGGTTGATTCCTCAATATATCTCTGATACATTCAAAGAATTCTCCCTCAAGACTCCCTTGCCAATTTGATTATTTCAGTCAATATGCATGTTAAAATCACCCATGATTGTTGTGTGATGATAGGAGACATTTGATATAGATATAAATATGTAATTTTTTAATCTTTCTGGAGAATGTTTAAATTTCCAAATGTATTGCACAGGCAGTCGGTGTGTCTAGAAAGCATTCAGCTAAAGTTGTAAAAGCACGTTAATTATTCATTTCAGCCACAAATTTGTTACTTTGATAGAGCTAATCAAGTAACAGGTTCCCTGGGAGCTGACTGAGGGGAGAAGTGATAATATGGTTAATATGAAGAGCTGGGTCTGTAGCAGAGGGAAAGGGCTTTTCAGTTGGAGTTTGGCTGTTCTGGTTAAAGAATTTTGCATGTCTCTGAAAGTCTTTTCTCTCTGAAAGACTGCAAGGCTGTCTACACCTATTATAACAAGTATATCTGTGGTTGCTAACTGTATTTAAAGTGGCATTTAATTCTGTAAAAAGGAATGTTGCTTATTTGGAACTGAAAGAATGATAAGTTAGAAATGAAAGTTATTTCCTTTTCATTATTAAGCATTGTTCAAATGTTCATAGTTAAGCTGTTTCTTTTGTTAGAGTTACATTTAAACTGTATTATGAATAAAGATTGTTTTGATATGAAATTCCCTGTTTTGTCAGTGAAATCACTCTTGGAGCAAAGTACCCTCTATTCACATTTTTGCCAAAAAGGGAAAATTGTTGAGTTCTAGTCTGGCTTCCTAATGTAATTTGGGGTTCTGCTCTAGGACCCAAACAATTGCTGCACCTTTCTTGGTTTATTCTGTGTCTCACTGTAGTACCACAGTTTGGGGACCTATACATTACCCTTACCAGGGACTTCTCTCCCTTGCTATTTCTTATTTCTACACAGATTGATTCTACATCTTGGCCTCTTTTTAGTTTATCTATTATTGTCACAAGGCGGCTAACACTGCAATGAAATTACTGTGAAAATCCACTAGTTGCCACTTTCTTATGCCTGTTCAGGGACACTGAAGGAGAATTCAGCATGGCCGATGCACCTAATCAGCATGTCGTTTGGGACTGTGGGAGGAAACTGGAGGAAACATGTGCAGACACAGAGAGAAGTGCAGACTCCGTACAGACAGTGACCCAAGACGGGAATCGAAACTGGGTCACTGGTGCTGTGACCCAGGGGTCACAGCACCAGTGAAACTGGGTCAATGGTTAGCAGTGCTAACCATTGTGTCACCCCATTACACAAAGTATTAGTGAGACCGCACTTCGAATATTGTGTTCAGTTTTGGACCCCTTACTTGAGGAGGGAAGTAGTTGCATTGGAGGTAGTTCAGAGGAGGTTCAATAGATTGATTCCAGAATGAGGGGTTTGTCTTACAAAGAGAGATTGGGCAGTTTAGGCCTATAATGTCTGGAGTTTAGAAGAATGAGAAGAGGTCTAATTGAAGTGTACAAGATGATTGGGGGATTGACAAA
The DNA here is from genome assembly GCA_037974335.1 of Prionace glauca. NCBI lineage: Eukaryota > Metazoa > Chordata > Chondrichthyes > Carcharhiniformes > Carcharhinidae > Prionace > Prionace glauca. The sequence continues at coordinate 7,534,321 of CM075734.1, forward strand.
GTAAACGTGGAGAGGATGTTTCCTCTTGTAGGGTAATAGTTTTAGGATAAGGGGAGAAGATTTAAAAAAAAAAGAGATGAGGAGAAATTACTTCTCTCAAAGGGTTGTGAGTCTATGGAATTCGCAACTCCAGAGCGTGCTGGATACTGGGACATTGAGGAAATTTAAGGAGGAAATAGACAGATTTTAAATTAGTAAGGGTTTGAAGGGTTACAGTGAATGGGCAGGTAAGTAGATTGAGGCCATGATATGATCAGCCATAATCGTATTGAATGGTGGAGCAGGCTTGAGGTGTTGAATTGCCCATCACTGCTCTTAGTTCTTATACACATTCTCATGCGGAAATACAGATGGTCACACAGACGTACTCAGGTACACTCACACATAAACATACATACAACACATTCACATGCACACTCATGCACACACAAAAACACACGCACACTCACACCCACATAGAAACACACAGACTTACATTCATGCAGACACATGCACAGAAACATATTCCCCCCACCCCTAACTTGCATACAGAAACACACACAGATTCACATGTATTCACACACACACACACACACAAACATATCCACACACTCATACAGAAAAACACACAAATACAAACAATGACACAGGTTCAGATATACTCACAAACTCAATAACACACCGACACACTCACACAGAAGCATAAATATGCAAAATATCACATAGACTCACACATACTCCTTGGTGGTGCAGTGGTTAGCACTGCTGCCTCACAGCACAAGGGACTCAGGTTCAATTCTGGCCTCAGGTCACTGTTTGTGTGGAGTTTGCATGTTCTCTCTGCATCTGCGTGGATTCCAGTTTTCTCCCACTCTACGGGTTAGATTGATTGGCCATGCCAAATTATCAGGAGAATTAGCGCGGTACATATGTGAGATGTGATGACTTGAATCAGCAATTGAGGTTAACCTGCTTGAGTGTGAACTCTCCTAATTGATGGCCTAATCAGGGAGCCCCATGTCTTGTATTTAAACAAGAGTGTCAGTCTCTCTGCACCCCTGATGCAGATAGCACACTGTGAGCACTCTGTATGTTATGGTAAAATCTTGAAAGTAAAGGAGCTTTTGGTGACGGGACTTTCATCTTGTGGACTTATTACATGGGATTATGGGGATGGGGCCTGACTGGGATTGTGTTCAGTGCAGCCCCGATAGACCAAATGGCTTTCTTCTGCACTGTAGGGATTCTATGTATTTGCACACTCACATACACACAAACACACTCACACAGAAACACACCCACACACGCATAGAAACACACACTCACACAGAAACACACCTACACACACACATAGAATCACACTCTCACACAGAAACAGACACATATGCGCTCAATCAAATACACACAGAAATACATGGAATCACAGACTCTTACGCATGCACGTTCACACAAAAACATACACAAACATATGCATTTAGAGACATATACATGCACACCCACACAGAAATATATACATGTATACACAAACAGAAACACAGACACACACTTACCTTGAAAAACACATGCAAAATTATACACATGCACAAATACACAGAAACAGACATACACACATGCATGTACAATCACAGAAACATACACACAGAAACATATGCAGACTCACATATATTCACACACACAAACAGAAATACACACACAGAAACATGTTCTTGGGAGGTTCAGGTTCAGCCCAAAACTCATCTCCTGCATCAAAATACTGTACTCCACCCCTCTCCCCCTTGTTATTTGCCATTGCTATTAAACTTCTTGCTGCAGCATTTTGCAACAGCAAATAAGTGGTGGGGATTGGTCTGGAAGGAATCAAGTGGAGACCTACTATTGTATGTTGGTGACTGTCCAATTTGATTTCTGAAGTCTTATCTATGCTGGAGAAGTTTGGTCGTACTTTGGGGTACAATCTTAACTTGAATAAGAGTGAACTACTTTCTTTGAAAACAGCGGCTTGTAGCCTCACCCCACACCCTGCCTTTCGAGATTGTCACTAAGCAGTTCACTTACTTAGCAGTGAAAGTGAGAAGCAAATGTAGTGGGCTCTTTGAAGCAAACTTTATTCCACTCATGGGGTAATGGAAGTTGGTCCATCCTCCTGTTATCGATAACAGGCCATATCAATATGGTGAAGATGAACCCACTACCTGAGTTTTTATATCTCTTTCCATACATCCCAGTGTTCATTCCCAAAGTCTTTTTTCACAGACTTGATTGGCTCATTTCAAGCTTTGTCCAGAATAGGAAAAATTCAAGAATGCGGAGGATAATCTTGCAAAGCCTAAACGGGAGAGAGAGGTATATAGGATTTTAAAAAAATTATTCATGGGACATGAGCGTCACTGGCTGGCCAGCATTTATTGCCCATCCCTAGCTGCCATTGAGAAGGTGGTGGTTAACTGCCTTCTTGAATAATTGCAGACCACATGCTGTGGTTGACTCACAATGCTGTTTGGGAGGGAATTCTAGGATTTTGACCCAGCGAAGGAACAGTGATACATTTCCAAGTTGCTTGGAGGGGAACTTGCAGATGGTGTTGTTCCTATGTATCTGCTGCTCTTATCCTTCTAGATGGAAGTGATCATGGGTTTGGAAGGTGCTACCTAAGGATCTTTGGTGAATTGCTGCAGTGCATCTAGTAGATAGTACACAATGCTGCTACTGAGTGTCAGTGGTAGAGGGATTGATTTTTGTAGATCTGGTGCCAATCAAGCGGGCTGCTTTGTGTTGATTGGTGTCAAGCTTCTTGAGTGTTGTTGGAGCTGCACCCATCCAGACAAGTGGGGAGTATTCCATCGCTCTTCTGACTTGAACCTTGTAGATGGCGGACAGGCTTTGGGGAGTTAGGAGTTAAGTTACTCACCGCAATATTCCTAGTCTCTGACCTGCTCTTGTAGCCACTGTGTTCATGTGGTGAGTCCAGTTGAGTTTCTGGTCAATTGCCAAGGATGTTGACAGTGGGACAGTTCGGTGATGGTAACACCACTGAATGTCAAAGGGTGTCTCTTATTGGTGATGGTCATTGCCTGGCATTTGTGTGGCGCAAATGTTACTTGCCACATGTCAGCCCAAGCCTGGATATTGTCCAGATCTTTTGCATTTGAACATGGGCTGCTTCAGAATGTGATTGCCCAATTTCCTGTTGTATGATTGGGCAGCCAATATGTGAGTGGCAGTGTGTTGAATGCAGAGAGAGAGGCAACAGAGGTTCCTTATTGACTGTAGTAAGAATCCTCCTCCGGTGCTCTGTCTTCCCTGGCTGCTTTGATATGTTCACCAGGAAATTTTGCCTCCTCCTAGTATGCGAGGAGTGGACTTGTCAAGTCAGCTCTTAGAATTAAGATGCAATTCAGACGCCACTTTGGGTTTCAGGCCTGATCACTGCCTTCCCTGGTATCGGCTAACTATTTTCTTTCCTCTGTCTGTTTTGGATGGTGCCTTCAACAGATGGGCCAAGAACGGGATCAGAACATTCTAGGACTTGTATGTGAACGACATATTTGCATCATTCCAGCAGGGTAAATCCCCAGGACCAGACAGGGTATTCCCACAGACCTTGAGGGAGGCTAGTGTTGAACTTGCAGTAGCCCTGGCAGACATATTTAAAATGTCAGCATTCATAGGGAAAGTGCCGGATGATTGGAGGGTGGCTCATGTTGTTCCGTTGTTTAAAAAAAGGTTCCAAAAGAAATCCGGAAATTATAGGCCAGTAAGTTTGACATCAGTGGTGGGCAAGTTATTGGAAGGTGTGATAAGGGATAGGATCTACGAATATTTGGACAGAATATTTGGACGTATTAGGGAAAGTCAACATGGCTTTGTGCATGGTAGGTCATGTTTGACCAATCTATTAGAGTTTTTTGAGGAGGTTACCAGGAAAGTGGATAAAGGGAAGGCTACCTGGATTTCAGCAAGGCCTTTGATAAGGTCCCTGAAGGGAGGTTAGTTAGACATAGACATAGAACATTACAGCACAAACAGGCCCTTCGGCCCTCGAGTTGCGCCGATCGCATCAACCCCACCAATCTATAGACCTATCTATAACCCCCAATCCCATTAAACCCCATATACTCATCCAGAAGTCTTTTAAAAGACCCCAGCGAGTTCGCCTCCACCACCGACGACGGCAGCCGATTCCAATCACTCACTACCCTCTGAGTGAAAAACTTACCCCTAACATCACCTCTGTACTTCGCTCCCCGCACCTTAAATCTGTGTCCTCTCGTAGCGACCATTTCAACCCGGGGAAATAGCCTCTGAGAGTCCACCCTATCTATTCCTCTCAACATTTTATAAACTTCTATCAGGTCGCCTCTCAACCTTCGCCTCTCCAGGGAAAAGAGTCCCAGCTCCCTCAACCTATCTTCATAAGGCATGCCTCCCAGTCCAGGCAACATCCTTGTAAATCTCCTCTGCACCCTTTCAATAGCTTCTACATCTTTCCTATAGTGAGGCGACCAGAACTGCGCACAGTACTCCAAATGAGGCCTGACGAGGGTCCTGTAAAGTTGCAGCATTACCTCCCGACTCCTAAACTCAATCCCTCGATTAATGAAGGCCAGTACACCATACGCCTTCTTGACCACCTCCTCCACCTGCGAGGAAGGTTAGGAAGGTTCAGTTGCTAGGTATACATGGGGAAGTAGTAAATTGGATTAGACATTGGCTCAATGGAAAAAGCCAGAGAGTGGTTTTGGAGGATTGCTTCTCTGAGTGGAGACAAGTGACGAGTGGAGTGCCACAAGGATCAGTGCTGGGTCCATTGTTGTTTGTCATCTATATCAATGATCTGGATGATAATGTGGTAAGTTGGTCAGCAAATTTGCTGATGATACAAAGATTGGAGGTATAGTAGACAGTGAGGAAGGTTTTCAAAGCCTGCAGAGGGATTTGGACCAACTAGAAAAATGGCAAATGGAATTTAACGCAGACAAGTGTGAGGTATTGCACTTTGGAAGGACAAACCAAAGTAGAATGTACAGGGTAAATGGTAGGACTCTGAAGAATGCAGTTGAACAAAGGGATCTGGGAATACAGGTACAGAATTCCCTAAAAGTGGTGTCTCAGGTGGATGGTCGTAAAGAGTGCTTTTAGTACATTGGCCTTTATAAATCGGAGTATTGAGTATAAAAGTTGGAGTGTTATGATAAGGTCGTATAACTGTAAAATTAATTTTTTTTTTAATGTCCAACAGGTTTATTTGGTAGCAAAAGCCACTAGCTTTCGGAGTGCTGCTCCTTCGTCAGGTAAGTGGGAGTTATGTTCACAAACAAGGGCATAAAAAGACACAAACTCAATGTACAAAATAATAGTTGGAATGCGAGTCTTTACAGATAATCAAATCTTAAAGGTACAGACAATGTGAGTGGAGAGCGATCTCACATTGAGCGTGCTCTCCACTAAAGCCAGGTGAGGCCAAACTTAAGAGTATTGTGTACAGTTTTGGTCACCTAGTTACAGGAAGGATGTAAATAAGGTTGAAAGAGTGCAGAGAAAGTTCACAAGGATGTTGCCAGGACTTGAGAAGTTGAGTTACAGAGAGAGATTGAAAGGTTAGGATATTATTCCCTGGAGCATAGAAGAATGAGGGGAGATTTGATAGAGATGTACAAGATTTTGATGGGTATAGATAGATTGAATGCAAATAAGCTTTTTCCACTGAGGCCAGAGGAGAAAAAAACCATGGATTAAGGGTGAAAGGAGAAAAGTTTAAAGGGAATATTAGTGGGGGATTCTTCACACAGAGAGTGGTGGCAGTGTGGAATGAGCTGCTGGATAAAGTGGTAAATGCGGGGTCACTTTTAACATTTAAGAAAAACTTGAACAGGTGCATGGATGAGAGGGGTATGGAGGAATATGGTCCAAATGCAGGTCAGTGAGACTAGGCAAAAAATGGTTTGGCACTGACAAGAAGATCCAAAAGGCCTGTTTCTGAGCTGTAATTTTCTATGGTTCTAGGTAGTGGAAGTCTGCTTTATCCGCAATGCAATTTTTCAGATACTTGCAAATTTGACACTTTGTGCATAGCGCTGATCCCCCACTTTTTGATGCTCCTACCTCGTGCCCCCATTGGCATCTTCTTGGTGGCTTCTATTACTATGTGTGCTATCATTTCTGTTCTTTATTCTCAAATTCTGCCCCAACAAAACTTCTCTCTATCAGTGATTAAATCTGGGAGAGGAACTCTCGGCGGAGGATTGGGACATTGTGCTGCATTGAGTACACTCCTCCTCAATATGGGCCAAGCTGAGTGTGATACAATATAAACTTATTTACAGAGCATATCTAACTAGGGTTAGACTCTCTCGAATGTACCCAGGCACAAGCTCTATTTGTGAACGGTGCTGGCAAGTTCCCACCACCCTTTTACATACGTTCTGAGCCTTCCCATCACTGTATAACTGCTGGACATCGGTATTTGAGGCGGTTGTGGCAACAGTAGATCGGGACGTAAATGCCCCCCCACAGTCTGCCCTGTTTGGGGATGTTCCTTTAAATCCACCACTGCCGAAATTCCAAGTGGATTTTGAAGCTTTCACTACACATTCCTGGCAAGATGACTAATCCTGTTTAGGTGGAAATCAGGTGCATCCCCGAAGCACTCACAATGGGTGAAGGAGGTGGTGCATACCATTAAGCTAGAGACGATGAGGTGCCCGCTACATGTGTCCGCTGCTAGATTCTATAAGACATGGCATATGCTGGGATGCTGCAGTTGGAGCCGAGTGGGTAGATACCCGACGGCCACAGGATCCTGGGTGCTCCCGCATAACCCCCCTGATTGGTGGACGTGCTCTGGCCTTTTATCTGAGTATGCCTGCCCATCCTGCCGAGATGTGGGGACCAACACGAGTTGCTTTTGTCTTTTTTCTCTCTCTTTCCTTCTACTCTCGCCTTCACTCTCTCTCTCTTTTTTCCACCCACTAGTTTATACTCTAGGCTACTTGGGCGCTCAGTTCTCCAGTGGCGTTTTTCTGCCTTTTTGTTTTTATATTATCACCGTCATTTCTGGTACAATTAGATGGGACTTGGGCAGGATGGGTGCACAGGACACCAGGGGCTTGCCCCCTGGGCAAGGGGAGCCCTGAGCCTAGTTGTGTTGGAATGTACACTGTGTGGATCTGTATCTGTGTTTGTTTGCCATGCAAGATATATGAAAACCTTCAATAAACATATGTATAAAAAAGAATGCTCCCAGACACACGTTCACACAAAAACACACACATAAATACAACCAATCACACAGATTCAAATGTACTCATTCACAGGGAAAAATACATACATTGAAATACACATATTCAAAAATACACCCACACTAAAATACACACATATAGATTCAAACCTTCACACACACAGATACATGTACACAAACACTCATACAGAAACATACACACATATGTACACTCAGAAACACATACAGAAATGCACACACACACACAAAAACATATACATAAGCACAGACACACTCACAAAAACATAATGCCTGTACACACACACACACACAAATATAAATAATCACACAAATTCAGATGTACTCACAGAAACACACTGACACACACTTCCATAGAAACACATACATACACACAAAAGCACAGACTTTCACATACACTCACACAGAAACACACATATACACAGACTCACACATACTCATATACACCCACATACACAGAAGCACAAAGAAACACACATAGAATCACAGATTCACACATACAGATGCATAGAAACACACACGTACAATCACACAGAAACACACAGATTGACAGATGTATATGCACGCACACACATACTGATGCTCCCAAAGAGAATCTGTTATCTAACTGGTAGGTGGTTGTGAGATCAGAAGAAAGTGGGTGGCGAGCAGGTAGGAGAGAAGATAAGTGTGTGTCTTTGATTATATGTGTCTACTGCTGTGAGTGTGTGTATTTATCTCTTTGAGGGTATATCTGTACATAAGTGTGTATGTGCATGTGTATCTCTATGAGCAGGTCTCTACATGAATATGTGTGAATCTCTCTGTGCGCGTGTATGGGTATCTCTATGAGTACGTATGTATGAGTGTGTGTTTATGAGTATGTGTTATATCTCTGAGTGTGTGTATACGAGTGTGTGTGCGTATGTCCACGAGTGTGTGTCTCTATGTGTATGTGTTTTTCTACTGTGTGTGTGTGTGTGTGTGTGTGTGTATCTCTATCATTGAGCGTGCATCTCTGCCTATGGATATGTGAGCTCCATAAGTGTGTGTCCATAAGTGTGTGTGTGCATATGTAAGTGTATATCTATGAGTGTATGTGTATGAGTATGCATGTGTATCTCTGTGAGTGTGTGTATAAGTGTATGTGTGTATGTAGATCTTTTTCTTATTCATTCATGGAAGGTAGGTGTCACTGACTGGACCAGCACTTACTGCCCATCCCTGAGGGCAATTAAGAGTCAACCATATTGCTATAGGTCTGGAGTCACACGTAGGCCAGACCAGGTAAAGACATTAATGAATGAGATGGGCTTTTACAACAATCAACAATGGTCATCATAGATTTTTAATTCCAGATTTTTATTGAATTCAAATTTCATCATCTGCCGCGGTGGGATTCAAACCCAGGTTACAGAATGTTACCCTGGATCTTTAGATTACCAGTCCAGTGACAATACATTATGCCACTGCCAACCCCGCCTGTATGTATGTGCGTGTGTATCTCTATGAGTGTGTGTATAAGTGTATGTTTATGAGTATGTACGTCTTTATGAGTGCGTGTGTATCTCTATGAGAGTCTGTGTGCATTTGTGAGTGTACAACTTTAAGGGCCCAATTTTGCTATTTTGATTCTAAGTGTTGGGCGGACTTAAATCTGGAAATGTTTTAGATCCGATTCTTAGACCTGTTCTGGGGCGCCTCCATGTGCACTCTGCCTGAAAAAATATCAGCGAGTTCAAATCACACTGCACAAAATTGTGGGCAGGGCTTAACACGCCCAAAACCCTGCAGTTCTGATCGGTGCCTCCTGGATGTGGAGATACTGGCATTGGACTGGGGTAAACACAGTAAGAAGTCTCACAACACCAGGTTAAAGTCCAACCAGTTTATTTGATAGTAAACCCACAGGCTTTCATGATTTGCCGCTTCGACAGAATTCTCCACTTGCCTGACGAAGGGGCAAACCCTGAAAGCTTATGGGTTTACTATCAAATAAACTGATTGGACATTAACCTGGTGTTGTGAGACTTCTTACATCCCTCCCAGGCCAGATGATGCCCCCTTGCCTCCCACAGACATTGCCCCACCCCCATATCATTAGTGATTGCCTTCTTCCCCCACTCCCCACCACCCAGACCACAGCACCCCACATTCCCCCGCCACATGCTCCCCACAATTCAGCCCCCCAAATTTCCCCACAAACCAGACCCCCAAATTTCCCCAGCCACATGCTCCCCACAATCACAGCCCCCCAAATTTCCCCAGCCACATGCCCCCAAAATCACAGCACCCCCCCATTCCCCCAGCCACATAATCCCCACAATCACAGCCCCCCAGTTCCCCCAGTCACACGCTCCCCACAATCACAGCTCCTTAAAAAGTTGAGAGGCTGCAGCAGTACAATTTGCAAGGGCTTTGTGCACATCTTTCAGCTGGAAGTGAGCTGAGTACGCTAGGACCGAGTAGCACCACAAGACCCGAGGTCAGTGCTGAGATCCGAGTCAGTGCTGCAAGTCAGATATTGGAGGTCCTGCTGAGCAATATCCTCCACCCCCCACACACTCGCAGAGCCACCACCAAGCCGAGACAGAAAATGGCCACAACAAAGAACATCCGTGAGCAGCAGAGAGCTGATGGACATTATGCACTTATCTCCTCACTAACCGTCACTGATGGAGCGCCTGAATCGGATTTTTATCGAGCATGTACGTTCGCGTCGATTCTGGATTGGCAAACATGGTGGTAAAGGGGGAAGTGCTGGTAAAGTTGGGCGTACAAACCATTAATTCAATTTAAATATATTCAAATGTATTGAATGCAATGATAAAATCGGGCCCTGTGAATGTGTGTGTGCATCTCTCCGTTGGGGGCGGGGGAGGATGGTGGGGTGTGTGTGTGGGCTGTATATGCAAATCCAGGCAGAAGGGGATAAATCAAGAGGGAAAGGAAGTGGGGTAAATCAGGACATAGGAGCAGGTAAATCCAGAGAGAGAGTAAATCCAGAGAGAGAAAAAAGGGATAACCTAGAAAGAGATAAATCCAGAGGAGCACGGGGAAATTCTAGAGACAGGGGAGGGGTAAATTCAAGGGGAGCAGGGCATAAATCCAAAAAAGAAGAGGGGGAAATCCAGAAACGGGAAGGTGGAATAAAGGCAGAGGAAGGAGAAGGGGTAATTCCAGAGAGTAGAGAGGGGAACGATCCAGAGAGAGGAAGGGAAGGGAGGCTGAGAATGAGGAGGTTCAGGGGGTACAGGGGGTAACTCCAGAGATAGGACATTGCACCATATCTCGCTATACTTGCCTCGTCTACGTCGCAGGAACCATCTTACATCTCTGCACCAGAAGAAACAGGCACAAAGGAACAGAACAAAGCTGACGAAAAGGCTGAGGAGACCCAGGACAACAATCGCCCAAGTCGGCAACAAGAGAAGTTCACTTCCTACAACACATAACAGAAACAAGCACTCATTTGACAGAACTGCCCCCAATAGACACTCAGAGGCCAATAAATAAAGGTCCCTCTATAGTGCCCAATATCGAACACTCCCAGGACAGGTACAGCACGGGGTTATATACAGCGTAAACCTCCCTATACACTGTCCCCACCAAACACTCCCAGGACAGGTACAGCGGGGTCAGATACAGAGTAAATCTCCCTCTACACTGTCCCCCATCAAACACTCCCAGGACAGGTACAGCACGGGGTTAGATACAGAGTAAATCTCCCTCTACACTGTCCCCATCAAACACTCCCAGGACAGGTACAGCACAGGGTTAGATACAGAGTAAATCTCCCTCTATACTGTCCCCATCAAACACTCCCAGGACAGGTACAGCATGGGGTTAGATACAGAGTAAATCTCCTCTACACTGTCTCCATTAAACACTCCCACAGGATAGGTACAACATGGGATTAGGGACAGAGTAAAGCTTCCTCTACACTGTCCCAATGAAACACTCCCAGGACAGATACAGCACAGGTTTAGATACAAAGTAAATCTCCCTCTACACTTTCCCATCAGACAGTCCCAGGACAGGTACAGCACAGAGTTAGATACAAAGAAAAGCTCCCTCTACACTGTCCCCATGAATCACTCCAAGGCACAGCACGGGGCTAGACACAGATTAAAGTTCCCTCTACTGTGTCCTCATTGAACACTCCCAGGACAAGTATAACACATTGACCCAATTCTAACCCAGTTGTAAATGGGACAGCCACAACTGGCCCAGACAGTCCCTGCTATGCAGACGTAGTTGCAAACAGAAACTGACCTGTGCCACAGTCTGAATTCAGGTCAACATCTGCATTCGCTGTGCTGATAGGGTTTGTTGCAATGCACATGTAGATATTTTTACTGCCCGGCACAATAATTTTCATAGCTACTTTTAGCCGCGAGCCATTGGCCGTGATGTTGTGATTTTCATCATGGGTCACCGCGGTACCTTCCGTTGTCCATTTGAAGTTGATATTTGTACCCCTAGTTGCCATGCAGTGGAGGTTGCAGAATGCCTTATCTTGGTCTTTGCTGACCATTACAGTAACGTTCAAGATAGCTTCTGAAAGTAAGGGGGAACAAAAGGTTAAAATCAGACCAGATAAAGTCAAAGGTGAGTGAGAGACAGAGACTGAGTCTTTACACCGTTATATCTGCGCACTAGATATATTTTCATGAACTGCCGTCTCTCAAGCTCTCCCTCAGGGATATAACAATACACTGACTGGTATCTCTCAGTCCCTCTCTCTCAGGGAGCTATCTGTACACTGACTGTTGTCTCAGTCCCTGTCTCTCAGGGAGATATCTGTACACTGACTGGTATCTCTCAGTCCCTCTCTCTCAGGGAGCTATCTGCACACTGACTGGTGTCTCCCAGTCCCTCTCTCTCATGGAGATATCTGTACACTGACTGTGTCACTCAGCTCCTCTTTCTCAGGGAGATATCTGTACACTGACTGCTGTCTCTCAGTCTCTCTCTCTCTCCCAGGGAGATATCTGCACACTGACTGCTGTCTCTGAGTCCATCTCTTTCAGGGAGATATCTGTACACTGACTGCTGTCTCTCAGTCTCTCTCTCTCTCCCAGGGAGATATTTGCACACTGACTGCTGTCTCTGAGTCCATCTCTTTCAGGGAGATATCTGTACACTGACTGCTGTCTCTCAGTCTCTCTCTCTCTCCCAGGGAGATATTTGCACACTGACTGCTGTCTCTGAGTCCATCTCTTTCAGGGAGATATCTGTACACTGACTGTGTCACTCAGCTCCTCTTTCTCAGTATGATATCTGTGCTAGAGGAACTGGAACACTTTATTGGAACAGGCACATTGTATTTGGACTTTTGAGCTTCATGAGCCTTCATTAAGGTCAAGGCTGATCTGAGACTTAAGTCCATTTGCCTGCCTTTGCTGCATAATGCTGGAATACTTTTCATTTACACAAATTATTAACCATGTGGAAAATTCACAATTGACCATAGGCAATTGCTGTTCACTGAAGAGAGTTCTAAACTTCTGCTCTTAATCTAAATTTGGGAGGAAGTTTCCACTCATGGGAGAAAGTAGGATCAAAGGACATAGTCACAGAATATGGGGGTGCCCATTTAAGATGGATTTGAGAAAGAATTCTCAATATCTGTACAAAATGGGAGGCTTTCAAGTGTAAGTTGATAGGGATTCAGGACTGGCACATTCCTGTAAGGATGAATGGTAAGTATGGTAAGTTTTGGGAACCTTGTATAACAAAAGATATTGTGAGCCTAGTCAAAGAGAAAACGGAAGCATTTGTCAAAGCTAGGAGGCTGGGAACACACGAAGCAAGTGTGGAATACAAGCAAAGTAGAAAGAAACTTAAGCAAGGAGTAAGAAGTCCCCAGGGCCTGATGGGATATACCCCAGAATACTGAGAGAGGCTTGAGAGAAATCTTTGTATCCTCACTGGCTACAGGGGAGGTAAACACAGTAAGAAGTCTCACAACATCAGGTTGTGAGACTTTTATTATCAAATAAACCAACAGGTTTATTTGATAATAAATCCACAAGCTTTCGGGGTTTGCCCCTTCATCAGGCGAGTGGAGTGTTCTGGTCTCTCCCCTCTATACCCTCTAGTTTTGGATTTAAACCTATGCCCCCTAGTTTTAGACTCCCCTACCTTTGGGAAAAGATATTGACTATCTAGCTGATCTGTGCCCCTCATTATTTTATTCACCTCCTCAGCCTTCCATGCTCCAGAGAAAAAAGTCCCAGTCTATCCAGCCTCTCCTTATAACACAAACCATCATGTCCCAGTAGCATCCTAATAAATCTTTTCTGACCCTTTCTAATTTAATAATATCCTTTCTCTAAAAGGGTGACCAGACTGTGCACATTATTCCAAGGGTGGCTTTACCAATGTCTTGTACAATATCAACAAGACGTCCCAACTTCTGTATTCAATGTTCTGACCAGTGAAACCAAGCATGCTGAACACCTTCTTCAACACTCTGTCCATTGGGGGATTCCACTTTCAAGGAGCTGTGACCATGGACCCCTAGATCTCTTTGTTCTGTAACTCTCCCCATGCCGTACCATTAACTGAGTAAGTCCTGCCCTGGTTCAACCTACCAAAATGCATCATCTTGCATTTATCTAAATTAAATCCATCTGCCATTCATCAGCCCACTGGTCCGATTGGTCAAGATCCCGTTGCAATCCAAGATAATTTTCTTCACTGTCCACAATGCCACAATCGTGGCGTCATCTGTAAACCATGCCTCGGTATATTCTCATCCTTGCAGAGATTTGCGTCAGTTAAGGAGAGCCAGCATAGATCTCTAAAAGGCAGATCGTGTTTGAGTAATTTGACCAAGAGCTGGAAAATGAGGTTAGAGTAGATAGGTGTTTGATGGTCAATGCAGACATGATGCGCCAAAGAGCCTCTTTCTGTGCTGTAAAATTCTATGGGCAGAACTTTCCCGTCCTGCCAGCCAAGAGAATCGTAGTGGATGGGGGCTGACCATGCAAAAATCCATTGGCCTCGGGTGGGGTTTTTGGGCCTTGGGGGCGAGCGTGGCTGGAAGAGGACTGGAGAGGGGAAAGCAAGCTACAAAGATTTTATCACTCCTTTTTATCACTCCTAGAGATTTTATCTAGAGATTTTAAGAAAGTGTTTGACAAAGTGCCACACAAAAGGCTGATTAACAAAATTGAGGCTCATAGAATAGTAGTAATGGATAAAAAATTGGCATTTTTTTTCAGACTAAGGATGGTGGATGGTGCTCTTTCCTAATTGTCAGTGCTAGAATCATGGCTGCTTTGGCAGCCATAAATCTGTTGGATGCTAGAATACAAAGTAAAATTTCAACATCTGCTGATGATATCAAACTTGGAGGTGTGGTAGACAGTGAAGATGATACCACTTGGTAGCATGAGGACATAGTTAGGTTAGCAGATGGGTAGGCAGGTGACAAACGCACTTTGATACTGAGAAATGTGAGGCGGTGTTTTAGACAGCAGGAAAAGAAAGACTGAATGACATAATTTGAAGAGTGCACAGGAACAGACAGACCTGGGGTTGCAATTATCTCTGAAAGTGGCTGCGTATGTTGACAGTGATTTGCCAAGTATATGAGACCTTGGGTTTCATAAATAGAGGTAATGAGTACAAAAGTCAGAAAGTGAGGGCAAACTTTTAAAGCTCTGGTTAGGCCACAACTAGAGTAATTGAGTGCAGTTCTGGCCAACACACTATAGGAAGGACATTAGGGACCTTGAGAGGGTGCAGAAGGGATTTATAAGAATGACTCCAGCGATGAGGGATTTTAATACAGTGTTAGGTTGGAGAAACTAGGATTATTGTCCATGAGGTAGAAGAGACTGAGGGAAGATTTAATATAGATGTAGAAGTTTAAATAAGGTAGACAAAGAAATCCTGTTCCCATTAACTGATGGTGCAAGGACCCGGGGGGGAGGGGGGGGGGGGGGGCATGCGGCTGCAGATTTAGCTAAGAGATGCAGGAGGGCACTGGACCTGATTAAGAACATTTTTACACAGAGAGGGGGGTATTGTCCTGGAACTCACTGCTTGCAAGAGTGATAGAAGCAGAGATAGTGAATGATTTCAAAAAGAAATTGGATGGGCACTTGAGGAAATAAATTTGCAGAGGGTTTCCTAATTTTATTCCTGAAAGATTCTGGCTGATTTTATACACTATGTCCTCCAGTCCAATTCTCTCCAACCAGTATAAATATTTTCTCTTCATCTACCCTACCTGTTCCCCTATATATCTTTAAAATTTTGAACAAGTCACCCACAACCTCCTAAATACTGGGGGAATACAATCTTTTTTATTTAATCTCGCCTTGTAATTTAACTCTTGGCATCCAAGTATCATTCTGGTAGATCTACGTTGCACTCCCTCCAAGGTCAATCTATCCTTCCTAAGGTGTAGTGCCCAGAACTGTCTAGTAACTCCAGATGTGGTCGTTGTGTAACAGTTAGATACCTTCTATTCCCACTAATGGTGACTAGTGGAGTGCCCCAGGGATCGGTGCTGGGGCCTCAGCTATTTACCATTTATATAGATGATCTGGAGGAGGGAGCCGAGTGTAAGGAGTTGAAATTTGCTGATGACACAAAGATAAGCGGAACAGCAAATTGTGCGGAGGGTAGAAAGTCTGCAGAGGGATCTAGATAGGCTGAGCGTGTGGGCGAGGACCTGGCAGATAGAGTTACTAGACAGTTACATCTGGAGTTACTAGACAGTTCTGGGCACTACACCTTAGGAAGGATAGATTGACCTTGGAGGGAGTGCAACATAGATCTACCAGAATGATACTTGGATGCCAAGAGTTAAATTACAAGGAGAGATTAAATAAAAAAGATTGTATTCCCCCAGTATTTAGGAGGTTGTGGGTGACTTGTTCAAAATTTTAAAGATATAAAGGGGAACAGATAGGGTAGATGAAGAGAAGGTTGGCAAGTGTGAGGTTATCCACTTTGGTAGGAATAATAGTAGGAAGGACTACTACTTACAGGGCGAAAAGCTGCAGCATGCTACGGTGCAGAGGGATCTGGGGGTCCTTGTGCATGAGTCGCAAAAACCCAGCCTACAGGTGCAGCCTTGTGCATGAGTCGCAAAAACCCAGCCTACAGGTGCAGCAAGGCAAATGGGATGCTGGCCTTCATAGCGAGGGGGATTGAATATAAAACTAGGGAGGTCTTGCTGCAACTGTACAGGGCACTGGTGAGGCCGCAGCTGGAGTACTGTGTGCAGTTTTGGTCACCGCACTTGCGCAAGGATATTTTGGCCTTGGAGGGAGTGCAGAGGAGGTTCACTAGGCTGATACCGGAGTTGAGGGGGTTGAGCTATGAAGAGAGGCTGAATAGACTGGGCTTGTAGAAAATGCAGATGTATGGGATTGAGGGTAATCTAGGTAATTGGATCAGGAATTGGCTAGCAGATAGGAGACAGAGGGTGGTGGTTAATGGTAAATATTTGTCATGGAATTCAGTGGTGTGCCTCAGGGATTTGCTTTGGGGCCACTACTGTTTGTAATTTTTATTAATGATCTGGATGAGGGTATAGTTGGGTGGATTAGTAAATTTACTGATGACACCAAAGTCGGAGGTGTGGTAGATTGTGAGGAAGGGTGTCATAGTTTACAGGGAGACTTAGACAGGTTGCAGAGCTGGGCCGAGAGGTGGCGGATGGAGTTTAATGTGGAGAAGTGTGAGGTAATTCATTTCGGTAGGAATAACAGATGTGTTGAGTATAGGGCTAACGGGAGGACTTTGAATAGTGTGGAGGAGCAGAGGGATCTAGGTGTATGTGTACATAGATCCCTGAAAGTTGGGAATCAAGTAGATAAGGTTGTTAAGAAGGCATACGGTGTCTTGGCGTTTATTGGTAGGGGGATTGAATTTAGAAGTCGCAGCGTCATGTTGCAACTGTACACAACTCTGGTGTGGCCGCACTTGGAGTTTTGTGTGCAGTTCTGGTCCCCAAATTATAGGAAGGATGTGGAGGCTTTGGAGAGGGTGCAGAGGAGGTTTACCAGGATGTTGCCTGATATGGAGGGGAGGTCCTATGAGGAGAGACTGAGGGATTTGGGGTTGTTTTCGCTAGAAAGGCGGCGGCTAAGAGGGGATCTTATTGAAACATATAAGATGATTAGAGGTTTAGATAGGGTGGACAGTGATAGCCTTTTTCCTCGGATGGAGAAAGCTCGCACGAGGAGGCATGGCTTTAAATTAAGGGGGGGTAGTTATAGGATGGATGTCAGGGGTAGGTTCTTTACCCAGAGAGTAGTGAGGGATTGGAATGCCCTGCCTGCTGCAGTTGTAAATGCGCCTAGTTTGGGGGCGTTTAAGAGATCCGTGGATAGGTTTATGGATGGAAAGGGATTGGTTTAGGTTAGAGGGTCATTGTTTTTTAACTGGTCGGCGCAACATCGTGGGCCGAAGGGCCTGTTCTGCGCTGTAATGTTCTATGTTCTATGTACTCGTTAGAGTTTAGAAGGATAAGGGGGAATCTTATTGAGACATATAAGATGATGAAGGGATGGATAGGGTAGAGGTGGAGAGGTTCTTCCCGCTCTGAAAGGACAGTAGGACTAGAGGGCACAGCCTCAAGATGCAGCTTAGAACAGAGTTGAGGAGGAACTTCTTCACTCAAAGAGTGGTGAATCTCTGGAATTCTCTGCCCGTTGAAGTGGTGGAGGCTACTTCGCTAAATATATTTAAGACGCGGGCAGATAGGTTTTTGGTAGGCAAGGGGATTAAGGGTTATGGGGAGAAAGCGGGAAAGTGGAACTGAGCCACTTCAGATCAGCCATGATCTTATTGAATGGCGGGGCAGGCTCGAAGGGCTAGATGGCCTACTCCTGCTCCTATTTCTTATGTTCTTATGTAATACTAGTCCACTAGATATTGAGATCATTATTCCATTCGTCTTTGTGAATATATTTTGTTGTTTATGACATTTTAATTATGTTTGATGGTCTTATTGGCTGCTCCAGCATTTATTGCCAATTCCTAATTTCCCTTGAACTGAGTAGTTTGCTCAACCATTTCAGAGGGTATTTAAGAGTCAACCACATTGTTATGGATCTGGAGTTGCATGTAGGCCAGACTACATGCAGACTAGGATGACAGATTTCTCTCTCTAAAGGACATTAGTGAACCTGATGGGTTTTTTATGACAATCAACAATGGGTTCATGGTCATCATTACATTTATCCTTCAGATATTTAGTGTGAATTCAAATTTCACCATCTGCTGTGTGGGACTTGAATCTGGGTCCCTAGTCCCCCGGATCTCTGATTTATTGGATTACTAGTCCAGTGAAAATAATGATCTATGCAGCTGGATCCCCAAGTCCCTTTGAAGCACTGCTGTTACAAAATTTTCCTCATTTAGAAAGTACCCTGGTCTATCCTTTTTAAGTCCAAAGCCCTCACATTTGCCTACATTGAAATCCATTTGCCACAGCTTTCCATTTGTTTAATATATCAATACCTCTAATTTTGCTTCCCTATCTGAAGTTGGAATGCTATCTATCTTTATGTATTCAGACAATTTGAATACGTAGCTTTCTATCCCATCATTCAAATCGATAATGAATTCAGGTAACAGTGAGCCGCTAACACAGATTTGTGTGGGATACTTTCCTACCATTTTGAGTACTTGCTCATTAATCTGCCTCTCTCAGTCAATTTCCTAACCAGATTATTCATTTTCCCTCAAACTCTTCAGCGTCTATGTTAGCTAACAGTCTCTCAGGAGGCACTTTATCAAAGATATTTGGAGGCCCACGTAAGTAATGTCGATAGGTATCACCCTGTCCACTATGTTAGTCAGCCTTTCAAACTGTTCAATTTACTTAATTATGGCAGAGCATACTGTTCACAAATCCATGCTAGCTCTCCCTGAAGAGTTGAAAACTTTTAAGAATCCACCCTTAATTTTAGAGTCTAGTAGATAGAGAGATATAGGAGCAGCTATTTGGCCCAACAAGTCTGCTTTGCCATTCAATGAGATCATGGCTGATCTGAGGTAATAATCCTCCACTTTCCTACCTTATCCCCCATAATCCTTGATTCCCTTATGAATTAAAAATCTGACTATCTCAGCCTTGAACATAATCACCTACAAATCTCCACAGTAAAGAATTCCACAGATCCAAAGAAATTCTTCCTCATCTCTGTCTATAATTCCCTGGTTTCCATTTCTCACCTTTGTTAAAAGGAGAAGTAAAACAATTTGACAATTTAGGGGGACGGTTTCCAAAATGGAGCGAACTTTGGAAGGTTATCGTTCAGGCATTTGCAATTCCCCCACCTACTTCTTTCACAATGCTGGGATGGAAACCATCTGGGCCTGGGTTTTTGCCATCCCCGCTTACTACCACTTGCTGCTCATTACTACTATTTTGCTCATGTTAAATTTCAGTCCCCATTCTTGATGAAATATTCAATTTCTTGGCACGTCCAGCATGTTGCTCATCCCGTTGAAGCCAGCCAGATCAAATCTAAAATCTTGGTCGACGTTTTACATGTCTCCCTTTCAAAAACTGTGTTCCACTTGATCTTATAATTGCTATTTTACAAATATTAACGCAACATAATGCAGCTGAGGAAAGCTGCCTTGTTCTAGCCACAAGAGTGAGGTCACTATTGAACTTATGTAGCAGAGTGCTGAGTTAGCACTGACTCTCACTTACCCTCAAGCTTGCTTTCTCCTCGTTAACTGTCGGTCTCTTGCTCTGTCTCCCCTTGGGCTGGCTCTCTCTTTCTCTCTCGGCTGTTACTGACTCCCTGCCGTCGCATTACCCTGTTGGCCTGTTGGTCAATGTACAGATGTCACCCTGAGGGACAGGAACTGAGAAACACCAGACTATGCACAGATAATTCCCCAGGATGAAGGATTAATAAATGCCATTGAGTATATAAATAATTCTGTAAGAGAGACAGGAACTGAAAAACACCAGTCAGTGTACATATATCTCTTAGAGAGAAGGGGATTGAGATACACCAGTGTTTAGATGTATTTCTGAGAGCGTGGGGCTGAGAGACATCAGTCAGTGTACAGTATTTTCTTGAGCGAGGGACTGAGGCACAATGGCCGGGATTCTCCCTAAACAATACTAAGTGCCCACTGAGTGGGAAAACATGAGAATTTCCTGCCCATTGTTTGGGCATACTTACCTAAACAAACCTTCAATACTCTGTGCAATGCAGAGTGCCATAGAGGATTCATGCTGCAAAGTGGAGGTCAGGGCCTCATCCGCCTGAGAGGCCGGCAGCAAAGTGCTGACCGGGGCACTGTGCATGAGCTGATCTGTCAGTGGGGAGAAAGGCACACTGGACCCCCAACACCGGCCTCTTGATCACTGGCCTCTCCAATATTCCTGAACACACACCCTCCACCTGAATGCTGGCCTCCTGACAACCCCCCTTCCTCGATTGCCAGCCTCCCTCCCCACAATTGTGGCCCACTGAACACCTCATCCTCCCCCAGCCACCCACTGGGCCAGGCCCAATATATCCATCTGATAGCCAACCCCAACTACCCCTCCTGCTTCTCCCCAGTGACCAGCCCCGAACATTCCCTCACTCCCTCCGTCACCGATCCCACTTGCAGAGTGGCCCTGTGCCTAGTGGGCAGTGCCAGTGTGCCCGTTGAGTAGTGTTGACACTGCCCAAGGGGCTCCCCTTACCTTGTTCCCAACCTCCTGGATGTCCTTAACGGCCTCTGTCCCACCAGTGGGGTGAGGATGTCTGTTCCCCATTAGTGGGAAGCAGTTGTAAAACCCGCCAGTAGGAATCTCTCCCAGTGGGATGGGGGGTTGCTGTCTAACACAGAGCCAACTGTCCCGGCCTGCTAGTCATTTGGAAATGTCAAATTTCTGTATGATAATAAGCTCTGTGCTGATTTTCAGTGTGAAATTGAATGTGCTAAAACAAAGGCCTCTGAGACTTCTGGAGAATCTCGCTAAAGGCCTCCTGCCATTGTAAGTGCAGTGGGCTGGTAGAATCCTGGCCAAAATGTGTTCAGATATCCCACTGCGGGGAGAATTATCTACATATAATTCCTTAAGACAGAGGGACTAAGAGATAACAGTTGGTGTGCAGATAACACCCTGAGAGACACCAGTTAGTGTACAGACATCTCCCTGAGAGAGAGGGACTGAGAGACACCAGTCAGTGTACAGATATCTCACTGAGAGAGAGGGACTGAGAGACACCAGTCAGTGTACATATATCTCACTGAGAGAGAGGGACTGAGAGACACCAGTCAGTGTACAGATATCTCCCTCAGAGAGAGGGCCTGAGAGACACCGGTCAGTGTACAGACATCTGCCTGAGAGAGAGGGACTGAGAGACACCAGTCAGTGTACAGATATCCCACTGAGAGAGAGAGATTGAGAGACACCAGTCAGTGTACAGATATCTCACTGAGAGAGAGGGACTGAGAGACACCAGTCAGTGTACAGATATATCCCTGAGAGAGAGGGACTGAGAGACACCAGTCAGTATATAGGTATCTCCCCGAGAGAGAAGGTCCGTAAAGGTGATGGAATCCATCATTTACGGAACTAATGGGGGAGTCTGTTATGAGTTTTTTTCCTGTACAGATGACTTGTCAAATGTTTTGTGCTTGTACAGTGATCCTGATTTCAAAGGTTGTGCTCTGGTCAGACACTAACTGAAAGGGAAACTGAACTTTTCACTTTCTGGGGTAAATGCAGTCAAAATGTAAGGTTTCAGGGGAAACAGAAGCTGTTTGAAATCTGATACAAGACTTATGCCATTTGAGCTGATTTCACCCAGTGGAGTATTAAGAGGCAGGCTGAAGGAAATGAAGACAGGTATAGGAGCTGGCAATAGGCAAATGTGAGATTGCATCAGCTATTTCTGTTATTTATCCAAGCCCAGCTAGACAGTGCGCAAGGTTATCAACGAAAGTTCAGAATAAGGTCATGATTGCGGATTCATGCTATGAAGAGTAGACCTGACTGGACTCTCAGATGGCACCATTCTGTTGATGAGTGGGGGTTGGATCTTCCATCTTCACCTTGGCATGTTTTGCAGAGGTGGCTCGCCATTGGTCATTGGCAGGACCGAAAAATCCTACCAGCAGAAGCGACCGGAAAATCCCGCCCAGTGTCTGAAGGTCGAATTTTTTGGGATCTAAGGATCAGCTCAAACTGAGCTCTAATTGCTCAAAGGAAGCTGAAATTCTTCCTGAGGGAATTCAGAACTTTGAAGGACCTCATATCTGAAGTTAGTGCTGTGCTTGCCGTACTTGCCAAATAAATTCATGAGATCCATCTATATTTTATCGGTTGTTTAAACTGTAATCTGTGGTGTCTGTATATATTGACAATGTGTTTGAGGGAAGTATTGAATATGGTTTATCACTATAATTCATTCAGACAAATAGCAAATATAAGTTATTAAGGGATCCCTATAAAAGGTTAAATTCTCATCACAAAGGACTCTAGGGAATATATGTAAAGCTGTATTAAACTTGAAGTAAAATTCTACAATGATGTGAAAAGGACACGTTGATATAAACAAATACCGCCAGGGAGTCAGAATGGCCAAGCGGTCTAAGGCGTTGTTCAGGTTGCAGTCTCCTTTGGTGGTGTGGCTTCAAATCCCACTCCTGACATTACTCGAATGGCATGGTGGCACAGTGGTTCGCACTGCTGCCTCACAGTGCCAAGGATCCGGGTTGATTCCTGGCTTGGGATGACCATGTGGAGTTTGCACGTTTTCTCAGTGTCTATGTGGATTTCCTCCAGTTTCTTGCCACAGTCCAAAGATGTGCGGGTTAGATAGACTGGCCATGTTAAAATTGCCCCTTAGTGTTAGGAGGATTAGCTAGGGTAAATGCATGGGGTTATGGGGATAGGGCCTGGGTGGGACTGTTGTTGGTGCAGAACTGATGGGCCGAATGGTCCCCTTCTGCACTGTAGGGAGCTACGATTATATGGGTGAGCAGCTAATTAGTATGCCTGGAGGCCTCTGTAATAGTTAGATGTCCTGAATTAGCAGACAGTGCGAGCACAGCAAGTCTGAGTCTGGTACCAGCAAACATAGGGAAGAGATTATAAGGAGCCGAAGGGCGATAAGAGAAACCTGGGATCGTGACACCCTGCCTTGTGAATATCTGCAAATTGTTTAATGTCATTCTAAACCAGAAATATAAGAATGCAAATAATGCTTTGTCTACGTGACTTATAATGTATGAATATCAGCCAGATGTAGTGCTTCAGAGAACCTTCTCTGAGGTTGTGCTCTCCCTCAGCTATTTGCCATTTATATAGATGATCTGGAGGAGGGAACCGAGTGCAGGGTGTCGAAATTTGCTGATGACACCAAGATTGGGGGAAAAGGCAAATTGTGCGGAGGGTGTGGAGAGTCTGCAGAAGGATCTAGATAGGCTGGGCGAATGGGCCAGGAAATGGCAAATGGAATTTAATGTTGGCAAGTGTGAGGTGGTCCACTTTGGTAGGAGGAATGGTAGGAAGGACTATTACTTACGGGGCGAAAAACTGCAGCAGGCGACGGTGCAGAGGGACCTCAGGGTCCTTGTGCATGAGTCGCAAAAACCCAGCTTGCAGGTGCAGCAGGTGGTCAGGAAGGCGAATGGGATGCTGGCCTTCATAGCGAGGGGGATTGAATATAAAAGTAGGGAGGTCTTGCTGCAGCTGTATAGGGCATTGGTGAGGCCGCAGCTGGAGTACTGTGTGCAGTTTTGGGCGCCGCACCTGCGCAAGGATATTTTGGCCCTGGAGGGAGTGCAGAGGAGGTTAACTCGGCTGATACTGGAGTTGAGGGGATTGAGCTATGAGGAGAGGCTGAATAGACTAGGCTTGTACTCGTTGGAGTTTAGAAGAATGAGGGGAGATCTCATTGAGACGTATAAGATGATGAATGGGATGGATAGGATGGAGGTGGAGAGACTCTTCCCGCTCAAAAAAGACAGTAGGACTAGGGGGCACAGCCTCAAGATAAAGGGGGGGCGGTTTAGAACAGAGTTGAGGAGGAACTTCTTCACTCAAAGGGTGGTGAATCTCTGGAATTCTCTGCCCGTTGAAGTGGTGGAGGCTGCCTCGCTAAATATTTTTAAGAAACGGGTTGATGGGTTTTTGATAAGAGAAGGGATTAAGGGTTATGGGGAGAGGGCGGGAAGGTGGAGCTGAGTCACGACAGATCAGCCATGATCTTATTGAATGGCGGGGCAGGCTCGAAGGGCCAGATGGCCTACTCCTGCTCCTATTTCTTATGTTCTTATGTTCTTATTGCATTGTCTGGTTCTCCTGGGATTATTTTATATAATCATCTGCTCCAAAACATCACAATTTGCATGTTAATTTATATTTAATTTATGCTGATCTTGATTTGATTGTTAAAGCAAAGGTTATAAAAGGGCAGGATTCTCCCCGCCCCCCCATTGGCTGGAGATAGAAGATAGAACCCTACAGTGCAGAAACAGGCCCTTCGGCCCATCGAGTCTGCACCGATCACAATCCCACCCAGACCCTATCCCCATATCCCTACACATTTACCTGCTAATCCCTCTAACCTACACATCCCAGGACACTAAGGGGCAATTTTAGCATAGCCAATGAACCTAACCCGCACATCTTTGGACTGGAGGTGGAATCTTCCAGTTCGCCAATGTAAATGGGGTTTTGCATTTTATGCACTTGCTGCCACAGAGGAACCCACTGTAGGTGTTACCATTGGTAGAACCAGAAGTTCTCGATGACGGGAAGGGCCAGAAACTTGTACACCGGTTTTCTTATTGGATTCTGAGATTTATCTGAATTAAGCTCCAAAACAGGTTTTCTGAAGCTTTCCATGATTTAAACACACCAAGATTGACATTTAGTATTCGTTCAAGAGTCACCAGGATTACTTTGTAGAGAGATGGGATTCATTTCTTAGTGCCCTGGGACAGTCAAGTAAGGATAATTTAAAGGCTGCATCAGCGAAAACGGAGGTCAGCTTAAAACGAGAGGCTATGTGAAGGCAAGGATTGTTGAAGAATTGTCTCATCATCAAAGCTTGAGGAAGAAAGGGTGGTTCTGATAATGCTGAGGTAGAACTAGCCACACTTTGACTGGAATGCAAAAAACACGAATTCAAATCAAAATGGAAAGAGCTTCACTTAAAAAGGGAAATGAAAAGGTTGAACTTGAAAGAAAAAGAGAAAAGTTAGAAAGAAAGGGGAGAGGGAAAAGAGAATTGTAAAAAGAAAAGCTCACAGTCTGTGATCATGAGTTGAGAGTGTCAGCAAATCGAGTACTTTTAAATACTTTTTATTCATTTGTGGGTATTAGAAATGGAGAGTAATTAGAAATCAGTAATTTAGAAGTAAGCTTAATTTTGTGTTTCTCTGTCTGAAAGCATTCAGAATTTCTGGTTAATCACATTAAAAGATGCCTGCATTGTAATAAGGGTTTTACAGTATTAAAGCAAACAGGGTTTAAAAAAACCTAGCCTGTTGCTCATCAACCAGAGGCTATAATGAGACAGCAACAGCTTTTGAGTTAGTTGTAAGCTAGTGCTGGGAGCAACTAGACACCGGATAGGGTTGGAAAGAAAACATATTTCCAAAACGAGCAAAAAAATCCCTGGAACATAGAATGTGGAATAAAATGCCTCAGGAAGACAGTTTTGTCACTGGAACAAGGATCAGGAATCTAAGCCAGGTCCTGTTCAGTAAAATTAAAGAGCAAAGGAACAGTTATGAATTAAAGAGACTGCTGCAGGAAACAGATTTAAAGTCAGTTTGCAGGAAGCCAGACATCTGCGGTAATCAGAAGGTTGGTGACTCCTTATTGTGGACATGTTCTGTTGGAATGGCTGGATATGTGAGAGAGTCTGTGGAGGATGCACCTTGAATGCATGTGATGATCCGTGGCAGAGAATACCGAGGGGAGACACTGAAGCCCTGGAGATATGTCCTTGGTGAAGCTATCCGAAAGAAAGTATTGCTTAAGAGATTCCAAGATGTTTCTTTAAGGGCATAGCTTGGTCATTGGAAAGTCAGAGTTCCAGTGAGACCAGGTACTCAAAGTAAGATAAGCATCTAGAATGGAACTGATGAGAAATCCACAGTTGTATTAGGTGGTATTTGTCCCTTGGTTTCAGAGCATGGGGTGTCATATTGTTTAACAAGGATCATGTTTTTTCTGGGATCATTAATGTATGAGATAGATTTTGTATCTTGTGTTTTCCTTACAAATCAGTGTATATCTATAAAGGTATGAAGGATGAAGGAGAACTACATTATAATTAATATTTTCTTGTTTATTGAATGTTACGTTCTTTTGTTACAAGTTCATTGACAGTATCTTGGTTCTGTTCATCCATATATCTAGACAAAAAGTTAGGATTTATCAATGACGTGGAGATGCTGGCATTGAACTGGGGTAAAACAGAAAGAAACCCCACAACACCAGCTTAAAGACCAGACAGGTTTATTTGTAGCAAAAGCCACAAGCTTTCGGGACAGGCTGTCCTTTTGTCAGGTGGCTGGGAGCTGGTGTTGTGGGATTTCTTAGGATTTATCAAGCCAGGTTCCATCCTGGGATCTGACTTGTCAGTTGTGAATCAGCTGGGATTGTAATAAATATGGGTGTTCATTCAGGATATTCTGATTTAATTTTGATTTGATTTATTGTCACATTTTGTTATACAGTAAAAAGTTTTGTTTCTTGCACACTATACAAAGCATTCATAAAGAAGGAAAGGAGAAAGTGCAGAATGTAGTGTTACAGTCATAGCTAGGATGTAGCGAACGGTCAACTCAATGCAAAGTAGGTCCATTCAAAAGTCTGATGACAGCAGGGAAGAAGCTGTTCTTGAGTCAACAGTAGACAGCATATAGAACATAGAACACTACAGCGCAGAACAGGCCCTTCGGCCCACGATGTTGCGCCGACCAATTAAAAAGCAATGACCCTCTAACCTAAACCAATCCCTTTCCATCCATAAACCTATCCACAGATCTCTTAAACACCCCCAAACTAGGCGCATTTACAACTGCAGCAGGCAGGGCATTCCAATCCCTCACCACCCTCTGGGTAAAGAACCTACCTCTGACATCCGTCCTATAACCACCACCCCTTAATTTAAAGCTATGCCCCCCAGCAGGTTATTGATGTTGAACAGTAATCCTTGGTTTGGGATACGTTTAAAGGTGGGATGCGTGAATCCATAAGAAGTAAAAATGAGCACATGGAGATACTGGACAGAGGAATTGGGTTTTCTGCGAGAGATGTTATACGGTTGGATTCCAAAATAGCACTAGCGTTACAGAGACTTTCCTAAAGATGGAAGATATAACCTGGTGGGGATTAACAAATGGTGAATAAAGTTCAGTTCACAGAATTAGATAAATTGCATTGGGGTTAACTGCAGGGGCCTGGAAATCAGACATCAGTGAAAAATTAGCGCAACATTTGAAATTGGAGAGACTGAGTTCTCAAAAAGGTAAGACACTTGAATTGGCTAAAATTCAACTGCAAATGAAAAAAAAGAAAGGGAGAAAAAGGAATGAGAATGAGTATTTCAAATTAAACTGGCAGAACAGAAGGAGAGAGAAAAGGCAAGGGAATGAGATGAAAGGTAGGAAAGGCAATTAGAAATGACAAAGTTAGAAAAGGAGGAAAGCAACAAGGAGAAAGAGAGGCAGAATTCCAGCTTTAAAAGTTAGCAGTAAAAAAAAAGTGCCAAAGAGTGGAGAAGAACATATTTTAGATCAGAACAGGATGGGGAGATCTTTAAATTTACACAAGCCCTCCCAAAGTTTGAGGAAATACACATAGAAGCATTCTTTATTTTGTTTGAAAAGGTAGCCAAGCAAATGAAATGGCCAAAAGAGATGTGGGCATTGCTATTAATGTAGGTTGGTAGGTAGAACTCATGAGATCTATGTATCGCCGTCAGGTGAAATCCTGTGGAGTAAGCTGCTATGAAGAACACTATCCTTCGTGTGAATGAGTTATTTCCTGAGGTATACAGGCAGAAATTTTGAAATACAAGAAAACAGCTTGGACAGATCGTTGCTGAATTTGAGAGGCTAAAACTAAGTAATTTTGACATTAAATGTGGGAATTCAAGATAGAGACACCACATTAAGCTCTTAGGGAAGCAATTCTTCTGAAATAATTCACTTCCTCCTGTAATTCGGACCCATGGGGAAGAATAGAGGGTTAAAATGGCTGGACAGACAACAGAGATGGCGAATGATTATGACCATGTTCATAGTTCAAAATTTTTTTTTCACACTTTTTAAATCTGAGAAGAATAGAAGGTAGGAAGTCAGGTAGTTAGGGAGAAATGAGACAGCTGGGAATTCTCTCGAAATTCCTGCTGAAATCAGAAAGTAAGTTTTGAGGGTGAAAGTAGCATCCAAGTTTTTCCATTGTAACAACCAAATGAGAAAATTCTGGAAAATCTCAGCAGCTCTGGCAGCATCTGTAAGGAGTGAAAGGAGCTTTTTCCCATTGCCATATCAGGCAGATTGTTGGAAACTAAATGGGAGGCCTGTGACAGTAACAGGAAATGTAGCACCAAAAAAGGAATTGGTTATTAAGACTGTGCAGTGGTATAGATGTAACATATTTCCTCAGAATCTACAAGAAAAAAGGATATGGATCAGGATAGTCCAAAGAATTTTTTGTTTATTTCTGGTAAAGGGGATCAAGTGGTTCTGGATGTTTTCTTTCAAAGGGAGAAGTGTTCCCTTATTCCTCCAACAAAAAAAAAGTTAACAAGTGAAAATTTTGAAAGATACTGGGGAAGATCAGTTATTGATGGTGGCTGATGACATAGGTTGTGTTGCGGAAAGTCTCATGAAGGAGAAAGTATTAATATTGTACATTGATGCAACTGATGAACCTGTTTCTTTATGTGGAGTCAACTTAAGAAGTGACTTCATAAATGGAATTGTTATGGTGGGAATTATTTCTAAAACCCTATTAAGGGGTAGATTTTATTCTGGTAATTATTTGGCTAGTGGAGACATTAATGTGTCCACAACTGTATTGCAGCAGTTAGTTAATCATGTTGGTTTTAATCAACTCTTGACAGTTATGTAGACAGAATGAGATCCTTATTGCAGATCAAACGTGAAGTTGGTTTTCTATATTAATCAGATTTTCCTGATTAATATAGAAAACCAACTTCACGTATGACAGAAGTTGCTAATGAAAAAAAGAGAATTGTTGAGAACAATTGAAAATCAGTGTGATGATAGTAGCATGTATATACAATATTCTTTTGTTCCTGGTGAATATTTAAATTTCAGTTTTATTCTGCAGGCAGTTGATGTGTCTAGAATCATTCAGCTAAAGGTTATAACAGCAAGATAATTACTTATTTCAGTCATGTATTTGTTACTTTGGTAGAGCTAATGGACTTTTGTTTACAAAAGGAGGTTCTCTGGGTAGTTGATTGGCAGGGTACTGAGATGATGTGGTTAATGTGAAGAGCTGGGTCTGTACAGGAGGAAAAGCTTTTCAGTTGGAGTTTGGCTGGTCTAGTTGAAATTAGGAGAATTTTGCAGACATAAGAATTATATCTCACTGTGAAAACTCCAAGACTGTCGACACATATTATATCAAGTATATATGTAGTTGCTAGCTGTATTTAAAGTAGCATTTACATCAATAAAAAGGATTGTTGCTTAATTGGAGCGGGAACAGGTATAATTTAGAAAAAAGTATTTTGTTTCATGTTAAGTATTGTTCAACTGTTAATTGTTAAGCTGGTCCCTTTGTCAGAGTTATGTTCAAACTTGTTTTATTAAATAAAACTTGTTTTAACAGAAAAGACCCCAACTTTGAGAGTGGAATCATTCCTGAGGTAAAATATCCTCCTTAATTTTTGCCAAAAAGGAGAAGTTGTTGAGATTTAGACTGGCTTCCAAATATAACTTGGTGTTCTGGTCCAGGATCCTAATATTACTCTGGGAACTGGAACATGTGAACTGTTTAAATAATTTGGCAAAAATTATTTCACTTGATTACTAAATGTAATGAATTTAGTAGAAATATGCTTCGTGTCATTTGAGAAAAATGGAACTAGGCCAGATTTTGCCAAAATGACCTTGGACCATGTATCCTACAGAGTCATTTCAGAGGGAAAGCTTTTGGGATGTACTCATCCCTTTCAAATAAAATACTCAAGTGACTATAACTGAGTAAAGTTCATTGTTCTCAATGCCTGTGAAGTGGTATCAGAGTCCTGATGCCCAGGAATTCAATAAGGAAGCAGGGCCAGACCAATTCAGAATTCACCAGACACAAGCAAATAATGTGTGACAGCTGCTAAAGATTGATGAAGGTTGCATAAGTCTTTGAGAAGCTTAGAGATGATTCTGATGGAAAAAAAATCAAAATTAATGTTCTTAATGCTCACATAGAAGCACACAAGCTTCATAAAATGAAGGAAAATAGTTATGAATTGACTTACAAGCCATATTAGTAACAGATCCTGTAGCGCCTCTATCTAAAAAGGGAGGAAGACAGAAAACAGGAGGCTGTAGGCCAGTTGGCTTAACATCCGTATAGGAAAAATGCTAGAAAATATTGTGTAGTTTTTCTTCAGGTTCTCCAACATTTCCTCCCACATACCAAAAATGTGCGGGTAGGTTGATTGGTCATGCAAAATTGCCCCTTAAATGTCAAGGCAACGAGCAGGGTAAATATGTTGGCTTATAGGATGGAGTCGGGGGGAGGGGTGGGGTGGATTGTGGAATATGGCCTGGTTGGGATTGTTGTCAGTGCACGGTCGATGGACCAAATGGCCTTCTTCTGCATGGTATGGATTATATAATTTCAATATTTAATACATTATAGCCAGACACTTATAAAAATCTCAAGGCAATCAGGCGGAGTCAACATGGTTTTGCGAGAGGGAAATCATGTTCAATCAATTAATTGGAAGTCTTTGAAAAATATTATGTGCTGTGGATGAAGGGGAACTGTATCATTCATTCATAGAATCCCTACAATGCAGAAAGAGGCCATTTGGCCCATTGAGTCTCATCAATCACAACCCCCTCTCCAGGCCCCATTTCCAAAACCCCACTAATTTACTTTGCTAACACTTTGACACTAAGGCATAATTTAGCATAGCCATTCAATCTCACACATCTTTGGACTGTAGAAGGAAACTGGTGCACGCGGAGGAAACCTATGCAGACATGGGGAGAACATGCAAGCTCCACACAGTCACCCAAGATGGGAATTGAAGTCAGGCCTCTGGTGCTGTGAGGCAACAGTGCTAACGACTCTGCCACCCCAAATCCTGCCTGAGGTCAACTAACATTTCAATTGTCTGTCGCTTTCCTGCTCCAATTCTGTGGCGGGTGGGGCAATAGAATTCCAGAAACTATGTTTCACTGACAGTCTCTCTCCGTATTTTTTTTATTCACTTGTGGGACATGGGCATCATTGACTGGCCAGCATTCATTGCCCATCCCTAGTTGCCCCTGAATTGAGTGGTTTCCTAGGCCATTTCAGAGGGCGGTTGAAAGTCAACCACATTGCTGTGGCTCCAGAGTCATATGTAGGCCAGACCAGGTAAGGATGGCAGATTTCCTTCCCTAAAGGGCATAAATTAACTAAATGGGTTTTTCCTGAAAAATCAACAATAGTTTAATGGTCATCAGTAGTTGATTCCAGATTATTTTTATTGAATTGAAATTCCACCATCTGTTGCAGCGGGATTCAAACCTAGGTCCCTAGAACATTAGCTGTGTTTCTGGGTTAATAATCTAGCAATAATACCACTAGGCTATTGCCTCCCCTGCACTTATATTTCCAGCAGTCATTTGATGAAGTGTCACATCAAAAGTTATTGAGGAAAATGAAAGCCCGTGTTGTAGGAGGTGGCATATTGGCACAGATAGAAGATTCAAGAACTAAGAGTGTCACTTTCTGGTTGGCAGGATGTAATAAGTTGTGTGGCACAGGGGTCAGTGATGGGGCCTCAATTTTAAAAATTTATATAAATTAATTGGATGAGGGGACCAAATTTGGTTGATAAATTTGTTGATGACAGAAACATAGGTAGGATAGTAAGCTTTGAAAGTGAAATATAGATAGGTTAATTGAGAGGGCAAAGATCTGATAAATCGAGTACAATCTGTGAAGATATCAAATAGTCAATTTAGGAGGAAGAATAAAAATAGGCATATTATCTAAATTACAAGAGATTTCAGAACTCAGGGGCAGAGGGATCTGGTTGTCCCAGTTGTCTGGTTGTCACAAAAGTTTAGAAAGCAGGTACAGCAAGTAATTAGGAAAATTAAGTTAATGATATAATTTACTGTGAAAGGAAGTGAATACACATATAGGGAGATTTACTTCAGTTATACAGGACATTTGTGAGATCACAATGGAGCATCATGTATAGTATCGGTCTCCTTATTTAAGGCAAAATGTAACTGTATCGGAAGCAGTTCAGAGAATGTTTACTAGACTAATAGCATGAATGAGAGTTTGTCTTATGAGAAAAGGTTAGACAACCTAGGCTTGTATCCACTAGAGTTTAGGATTGTAAGAGATTACTTGATTGAAACACAAGATCCTGAGGGGTTTTGAGGGAATGTATGTGGAGATGATGTTTCCTCTTGAGGGAGAATCTAGAACTAGGAGGTCACTGTTCAAAAATAAGGGTCACTCATTTAAGGCAGAAAGGAGGGGAATTATTTTCTCTGAAACTATTGAGGCTTTGAAACTGTCTTCCTCAAAAAGTGGTGGAAATACTTCATAGAATCCACACAGTGTAGGAAGAGGCCATTCAGTCGACTGAGTCTGCACCAACTCTCCAAAAGAGCAGCTGATGTAGGGGGGCTATTTAGACTAAAAGACATATAACCATAGATTTAGGAGCACTAACACAAAACTAATTTTCGAATGAATAATCTTGGACTATGGGAATGTAAGCCAGCCAGGATATTGCCATAGAAGACAGCTCTGTATGATTAACAAATATTTCTCATTTAAAACATGTATTTTGCATTTACAATTGGATGTGTTTTTCATAAATGTAATCTTAATGATTACATTTTGTGAAGCTTCAGTCAGTGACAAAATACAGGGAAAGGGAAGAAACAATAGATTCACTGAAAGCAGCAATGGTATCAGCAGTGGTCAGGAACAAGATGGCTACCAACGCTAGCCTTATGATTAGAATCATATAACTCATATAATGCAGGTGGCAAGGAGACAAAGAATTTCTCAGGGTGGGATGAGAATCACATGGGTTCAATTAGGTGGGAACCATTTTCCCATTTCACTGTTCAGTGTCCCATATTGCTGGGCAACAGAAGGAAGGTAACATCTATAATTTAACAACAAATTAAATCCCATTAGGTCATATGTATTCTTGTTGGCTGGAGTTAATGACAGGATGATTATTGACTGATTTGTATCAATGTTTACTGGATAATGCCCACCAGAAAAATGGGAAATTTTTTTTAGAATGCATAATTGCCTTCACAGGGGCGTTGTTCTTCTGACGGATATCTGACTGCCTGCATTCTTTACCTTGAGTGCAGGCCTTCCTCGTATCATTCTCCCACATATCATTCTCCCATTCGATTGTTTGGTTAAACAATGTCATGTCTTCAAAATCAGTACACTGCATTTTTGAGTCTGTGTATTAGTTTTAGAAGCCATACATCACCTCAAGAGGAAACCTTTGTCTACAATTTGGTGCTTCGAGCAGGGTGATTTGACTGGCTTCAGATGGCAGACAGGACTCCTAAGTGGGGTGAATATGTTTTTATATTGACCACACCAATTAGTTAAAGGAGATCCTGACAGGCCATCAGGACCGCAAGTTGACTCACTTGAAACACAGCAAGGGGTTGTGCGGTACAGTATTACTGAGGGCCAGACAAGATGCGAGGAGTTTGGTGTGAGAGGACCCCGGATCATTCTGGGAACAGAGCCAGAGATAGATCCGCACCCACGGGGAGCCACACCATCGGGTGATGAAATTCCAAAAAAGGGAGCTGCACCATTGGGTAACAAGTCTCCAAGAGAGAGCCACACCACATCAGGTGACGTGACTCAAACAAAAAGTTAGCACAACAGCAAGGTTTTGCTAAGGGGTGTTAAAAAAATAAAAAAGAAAGCGAGAAATCCCCAAGGAGGGCAGGCAGGAGAGTAGTGAGAGTCCCAAGTGGGCTTAGAAGGTGACTCAAGGGGTTTACAGAGACAGAGGGAGAGAGATATCCAGAAACAGAGAGAAAGAGACAGAGACAGTAAGAAAAGGAGAGAGAGGCACATATGAAGATAAAGAAAGAGAGAGACAGAAAGAGAGACATACATAGGGACAGGCTGCGATCTGGCAGTCTGTGGAGAGGACAGAAGAGAGAGAGCTAGAATTAATAGAGAAGAAAAAATCCAGTGAGAAATTCTCAAGGCAGGGGAGTAAGGATTTAAAATATTAGAGCAGAGGGGGATCTGGTTTGGAGAGAGAGAGAGGGCAGTAGACAGGCTGTGGGTGAGAGCAAGAGCATCCTTGTGTGGATGCTAGGGAATTGCATGTGACAGTAGAATTAAGACTAATGCAGACACTTTAAAAATCAAAGTAATTCCTCATTTTTGGGGGCTGATCAATGGCAAAGATCATTCTTCAAAAAAAAACAAGGATAAAAATTTCACAGGGATTTGGGCTCTTTGTGTCTGCATTGGTCTAAAAATGGCAAAATGTTGCATCTGAAAAGTTCAAAGTAGGTGAAGAAAATGTGACTGTCTTTAAGAGGTATGGTTGAGAATCGGGATATCTAAAAGTGATGATAAACCTCGTTTTGGATTAATCTTAACAATGGAAAGGTGGGGTTAATCTTTGATTCAGAAGTACATTTGAGAAAATGTACTACGCCCTTCTTGAAATAATTAGAGAGTTAACCCATTCTGTCCCCACATGATTGATCTTTGTGATTTAAGATTTTGTGGTAGCTTTCAAATAGTAAAATCATTAGCTTAAATCAAAATATAGCAAAAGAGAGAGTGAGCATTCAAGCATTTACTGAAGAGTTACATAAGGTAAAATGGGAGTGTGAGTTTAATGATTGGTAATAAGAGGTGAGAGAAATTATCTAGTTGATTAATTAAACATTTAAAGGAAAGGAACAGGTAAATGAAGTACAGATAAGATGTGGGAAGTGAACTAGGAAGTAAAAGAGACATTATGGAAGAGATGATAGTAAACAGAGTAGGATTAAAGACAGGATTCATTTGGCAAATACAGAGAACAACAATGGTAATAGAAAGAGACATTTAAAGGGATTCTAAGAAGTAAAACACAGTTTAGGTGATAGCTATAGATGAAGGAAGCTTTTAAAAAATAAAATAGACACTAATGGAAAATTGAAAGCTCACAACAGTGTTTACTGAGCTTGGAATAATTCTTAACAAATGATGGTGTTAGTTAAGAAGATGAACGAATAACCAAAATAAATTACTGCCCAGATTCAAATTGAAAGGTTTGATTTCTGTTTCAAAGATGTTATTATGTTGTAGGAGTCGGTCAGGAAAAGAGGAATTCCAGAGGGCCGCAAGAAGGTTATAGTTTGTGTGCAAAAACTTCTCATCAGGAAGGGGTAATACAAATATTGGAGCCTTTTAACTATTGCAGGAATTTTGTGGAGGATTATGCTGTACTTGCCAAATCTTTACAGAATCTGATTAAAGGAGGAAAGGGTAGTCGTGAGGAAGTAATACAGGGAAACATGGAAGGACAAGCCTTTTCAGATTTGAAACAAGCCATGGCATGAGCTCCAGCTACGGGCCTATCAGATCTTACTAAGCTATTTCACATTTTTTTGTCAGGAGAGTGATAGAACGTAAGCTGCAGTAGTAAACCAACGGCATGGGAATAGATAGATCTAGTAGCCAGGGGAATGCATCAATATGTAAGGGCTTTAATAGGTCCCTCCTGGGCCATGAGAGTGTCCAAGCCACTTACCTTGACGAGAAAAATAATTCTCTACAACCCACACGCAATTGTTCAGCTTTTAGAAGCAGGGAGATTAAAAAGAGTTTCTGATGGAAAATGTTCAAAGTGGGAGGCAAATCTTTTGCCAGGAGACAAACATGTAAAGGTCAACAGAGATGTAAGAGAAAATCCTGCAGGAGGGTTAACAGTTCAAGGAACAGGAGATTGATGTTGGAGGGCTATTTATGTTAATAAACACATAAGCATAGATTTAAGAGCACTAACACAAAATTAACTTTTGAATGAATAATCTTGGACTATGGGAATGTGAGCCAGCCAGGGCTGCTGCTATAGAAGACAGCTTGTATGATTAATAAATATTTCTCATTTAAAACATGGTTTGCATTTAAAAAATAGATGTGTTCTGCTTTTGATTACATTTGTGAAACTTCAGTCAGTGGAACAGATGGCCTATCATAGAGGAGTTGAAACCTAATGCGGGTGCTTTCACCTTTGCTTGTCTTACTAGAAAGTATTGTCTAAGGAGGCTTCATGAGTTGCCTTTGTAGATGGTAAACAATAAGGGACTCTTTAACAAAGCTTTTGTCTACGATCCTTCTGATTATGAGTCAGACCCAGAATATATGGATTGCAAGAATGAGAATATTGTAGTCGAGAGCAGAACCAATGTGTCATGCAAAGTATGACTGACACCGTGAGGTAAACCATCTGACTTGCTGGGGAACAGCAAGTAAAAGCCAACAATTTCTTGGAAAAGATCAAGAAATATAACAGCCAAATACAACCATCAAGAAACTTCATTATTCTGGCTGAAAAATAAAGAGCGTCTGATGTGGTCTATCCTGAGATATTTAAATGCTGCAACAAATATTGTAAATTCAGACACTGACACAGATAACTTCTGAGAATTTGACACTGATGATGAAATGTTGTGGAGTTTTAACAAACATTGAGGAAATCATTGTAAAAGTAGATTTTGATCTTGCGGATTGTGAATGACATTGGGGGTGCTGTCAGAGATTGTTAAAGAATATCCCTGCTTTCTATGGAAAAGGGGATAAGTTGTGTGGAAAATGTCACCTAATTACTTCTTATTGTTGTAGTTTTCGTAGCATATAAAAAAGGCAAGAAGCCTTGTGTGACAATTCCAGCACACAGCTCTCAGCTGAACCAGCCCTGACCCAGATGAGAGAACTGGTTAATGGTTGTATCAATGAGACTGCGAGGTTGATGATGATGATGCTAGCAGGCCTGGCCCGGTCCGGTCTGACCCGCTCTTATTGCATTGCTTCAGGCGAGCGGGGAGCAGGAGTGCGCTCTACGCCTGGGGCTCTGCGTTTACCTTGGCCCTACTGGTCCAACGGTGCTTTGTTCACTGTCAGCCTGCAGGCCCTGTGCGGAATTGGGTCCGAGGCCCAGCTCAAAGCAACTGATCGGTGGCTCCTTCCCCACACCCCCCGGCACTGAATCCGATTCAGCTGCTTTAATGCATCGTGGTTTCTGGAGACTAATGTGGGAATTTGGCCTTCGAGTGTGTGTTTTTTGTTGTTTGTGGCTGAGCTGCTATGCGTGCCCTTTGCACGGTAGCTGCCACAATGATTGTGCAGAAAGCTGGGGCAGTTGCTGCTTCTTGCTGCCCCCTTCAGCTCTCCTATCTCACTTTCAAACGTATTTTTCTGAAGCACTTATTTTTAAATGTCTAAGCTGTTTGGTTCTTTTTTTTCATTCGGGTGTTAATTAAAATTCATATTACACCTCAGTGAAGAGGGCAACTGATTTTTTTTTTTAAATCTCACAGGCTAAATGATCAGTGTGAAGTTTTTAGACCTGCTATCCTCCTTGTAAAATGTTTTAGTCTTGCAAAGTTATTTACTGTGGATTGAAAGATGCACATTGCAGAAAATATGGGCTTAAATAAATAGTCTGCACTTGCTTCAGAAAGATGTGCACCTGAGGTAGCTTGGCCATACTAGATGTCCCTTGCTGTCCAAAGATGTGTAGGTTTGGTAGATTAGCTATGGTAAATGTGCAGGGTGATGGGGTTAGTTGGCAGGGGGTGGATTTGGGTAAGATGCTGTTTTGGAGAGTTGGTGCAAACTCGATGGGCCAAATGGCATCCTGCACTGTAGAGATTCTGTGGTTCTATCTACACTTTAAGCCTATATTTGTCTGCTGTTTGTTGTACGGACACCTGAATGCAAGGAACTGGAGTAGATCATTTGGCCAATTGCGCCTGATCTACTGTTCATTGTGATCATGACCTAGATCTGGGACTTCAGCTCTGCTTTATTGCCTATTCCCCACATCCTGTTTATCCCAGCTTTAAATGCAGTCAATGATAGAGCAAGCACAAGCTTCTGGAGCAGAAAATTTCAAAGATTCACAACTCTCGAGTGAACTAATTTCTCCTCAACCAGTCCCTTATGATTGCTGTCTTATCCTGAGACTCTGGCACTATGTTTTGAGATAGGCTGAGTGAGTGGGCGAGGACCTGGCAGATGGAATACAGTGTTGGCAAGTGTGAGGTTATTCACTTTGGCAGGAATAATAGTAGGAAGGGCGAAAAGCTCCAGCATGCTACGGTGCAGAGGGACCTGGGGGTCCTTGTGCATGAGTCACAAAAAGCCAGCCTGCAGGTACAGCAGGTGGTCAGGAAGGCAAATGGGATGCTGGCCTTCATAGCGAGGGGGATTGAATATAAAAGTGGGGAGGTCTTGCTGCAACTGTACAGGGCACTGGTGAGGCCGCAGCTGGAGTACTGTGTGTAGTTTTGGTCACCGCACTTGCGCAAGGATATTTTGGCCCTGGAGGGAGTGCAGAGGAGGTTCACTAGGCTGATACCGGAGTTGAGGGGGTTGAGCTATGAAGAGAGGCTGAATAGACTGGGCTTGTACTCGTTGGAGTTTGGAAGAATGAGGGGGAATCTTATTGAGACGTGTAAGATGATGAAAGGGATGGATAGGGTAGAGGTGGAGAGGTTCTTCCCGCTCTGAAAGGACAGTAGGACTAGAGGGCACAGCCTCAAGATAAAGGGGATGCAGTTTAGAACAGAGTTGAGGAGGAACTTCTTCACTCAAAGGGTGGTGAATCTCTGGAATTCTCTGCCCATTGAAGTGGGGGAGGGTACCTTGCTAAATATATTTAAGACGTGGGTAGATAGGTTTTTGGTAGGCAAGGGAATTAAGGGTTATGGGGAGAAAGCGGGAAAGTAGAACTGAGCCACTTCAGATCAGCCATGATCTTATTGAATGGTGGGGCAGGCTCGAAGGGCTAGATGGCCTACTTCTGCTCCTATTTCTTATGTTCTTATGTTCTAAGCATCAGATGACCAAGAAGCTCCAAAAGTGCAAGATGCAGAGCAGTCTGTGACCTGGAAATCCTGAGCTCTCTATAAATGGTTCTTAATAAATAGTTTCAAAGAAAGCTATATACTGGCAATCTCAAATCACTTAGTATAAACAAAGCCTCATCAATCTGGAGCACAGAGGTACCCCAAAACACCAGTGACAGCATTGGAGGCCGCAGTTTATGAAACTGAGGCCAACAGATTGGTAAGCTGGGGGTGAAGACCTTGGAAGAGCTCAATTTCACAAGAAGGAAGGAAGTACAAAACCGAAACGCATCTTGGAAAAGGACAGTGAGCCACTCAGGATGTCAATGACTATCAAACAGCCACAGCTTTGCAACACACCGAGAATCCACAGCAAGGACTAAGGTGGCAGCTCTGGAGGAGACAGTTCAAACAGTATCAAATGGCTTCAGGTTTACAAAAAAAAAGCACAGAAACAATAGGGCTGAGATTTTCCACTGCGCCCATTCCAAAAATGGAAAATCCCGACCGAAGTCAATAGATCTTTCCATGATCCTGCTACGATTCGCATGATTTCGGGGGGGGGGGGGATTCACCCCTGCAAGCCCCAGTCTCTACCCTTTTA
Source organism: Prionace glauca (assembly GCA_037974335.1). Taxonomy (NCBI): domain Eukaryota; kingdom Metazoa; phylum Chordata; class Chondrichthyes; order Carcharhiniformes; family Carcharhinidae; genus Prionace; species Prionace glauca. The sequence continues at coordinate 7,574,448 of CM075734.1, forward strand.
CGTACAATTGGGAGTCACAGTTGATGGTACGCTGACACAACAAGGCATCAAGGAGACCCCGGCAACGAGGTTATGGGAGCCTTCAATAATTACTTCAGCCCTAAGAAGAGTCTAGTCATTGGAAGAGCAAGATTCAGCCAGAGGAACCAAAGACTGGTTAAATCCACAGATTTGTTTATTAACAATTTATATTGATTGGCTAGTAGTTGCTGCTATGGACCCTTAAAGCACAAGTTAACTCACAACCACATTGCAGTCAGTGTATTCAACAACACACTATTGAATATTTTGCAATTCAAAGAGGATTTGATGTTGACGAAGACAGAACAGTTTGCAAGGCAGGTTGAACTGTGGCAGGGTATAATTCTGGGAGACATCAAACTCAGGAGGGGTCAATCTAGTATATAGGCCAAAGTCAGGAGACTGCTCACTGAAGAGGCTACAATACAAGAATGAGTGCTAAATCTGCCAAAGGGGTAGAATGCATACATCGCCCATATTAAAATATTCTAGATGTGGTACCAGCAGACAACACCACCACCAAGTCTGCCCAGCAAGGGGAGTCAAATGCCTTCTCTGTGGAAAGACTAAACACTGAATCTGCAGATCAAAAATATAATTGAAGGGAATAAAGCCAGAACCAGCGGCCAAACATTTTGGGCTCCAGGACATGAGAAATCTTCAAATTGGAATGGTGTACTTTCCAAAGAGAAAGGCAGCATGGTGGCACAGTAGTTAACACTGCTCCGTCACAGCATTGGGGACCCAAGTTCAACTCCTAGGCGTGGATCACTGTCTATGAAAAGTCTGCACATTCTCCCCACGTCTGCATGTGTTTTCTCCAGCACTCTGAAAGACGTAGTGGTTACGTGGATTGATCATGCTAAATTCTCTCTCAGGTGCACCTGAACAGGGATCGGAATGTGGCAACTAGGGAATTTTCACAGTAGCTTTGTTGCAGTGTTAATGTAAGCCTACTTGTGAGACTAATAAATAAACTTAGATGCATATAAGATCAAGCGTTGGAGAAGGAGCTACACCTACTCCAATCAGCTTGGAACATAAGAACATAAGAACATGGAGCAGGACTAGGCCATCTAGCCCCTCAAGCCTGCCCTGCCATTCAATAAGATCATGGCTGATCTGAAGTGGCTCAGTTCCACTTTCTCACTTTCTCCCCATAACCCTTTGGTAGGCTAAGGGATTCTTAGCCTACCAAAAGCCTATCTACCCGTGTCTTAAATATATTTAGCAAGGTGGCCTCCACCACTTCAATGGGCAGAGAATTCCAGAGATTCACCACCTTTTGAGTGAAGAAGTTCCTCCTCAACTCTGTTCTAAACTGCTCCCCCCCTTATCTTGAGGCTGTGCCCTCTAGTCCTGCTGTCCTTTGAGAGCGGGAAGAATCTCTCCACCTCTACCCTATCCATCCCCTTCATCATCTTATACGTCTCTATAAGATCCCCCCTCATCCTTCTAAACTCCAACGAGTACAAGCCCAGTCCATTTAGCCTCTCTTCATAGTTCAACCCCCTCAACTCCGGTATCAGCCTAGTGAACCTCCTCTGCACTCCGTCCAAGGCCAAAATATCCTTGCGCAAGTGCAGCGACCAAAACTGCACATAGTACTCCAGCTGCGGCCTCACCAGTGCCCTGTACAGTTGCAGCAAGACCTCCCCGCTTTTATATTCAATCCCCCTCGCTATGAAGGCCAGCATCCCATTTGCCTTCTTGATCACCTGCTGCACCTATAGGCTGGGTTTTTGCGACTCATGCACAAGGACTCCAGGTCCTCTGCACCGTAGCGTGCTGCAGCTTTTCGCCCTTTAAATAGTAATCCCTCCTACTATTATTCCTACCAAAGTGGATAACCTCACACTTGCTAACATTGTACTCCATCTGCCAGGTCCTCGCCCACTCGCTTAGCCTATCTAGATCCCTCTGCAGACTTTCCACACCCTGCACACAATTTGCTTTTCCACTTATCTTTGTGTCATCAGCAAATTTCGACACCCTACACTCAGCCCCCTCCTCCAGACCATCTATATAAATGGTAAATAGCTGAGGCCCCTGCACCGATCTCTGGGGCACTCCACTCGTCACCAACCGCCAATCCAAATAGCACCCATTGATACCTACTCTCTGCCCCCATTAGACAGCCAATCCTCTATCCACGCTAACAGCTTACCCCCAACTCCATGCCCCCTAACCTTCTGTAGCAACCTTTTGATCATGTAGATCAAGCCCAAGACAAGAGGTGAAAGCCCTGTCTCGTCAGCTTGGATCAGGAATGTCCCAACTTGTTGGGACTATGAATTGGCTTAAATTTGACTTGACTGGATTGGAATAAAGTAAACAAAAAAAACTTAAAACTTTAGAAGATTCCAGTTAGCAGTTTTGATCTTTATAGCTGGAAGTACAGAAGGAGATTTGAAGGGCAGGAGTCACAGTGTATTAGACTGACTTAAGACAGTAAAAATTCAACCATCTAACTTAAAACTACAATGGTCTGGAGACACAGACCTAAAAATGAAGGGTCAGTTCACTTCAAACCTTAAGCATGAGAATAACAAGATTAGCAAATCTATTCATAACATGCAGAACCCAGCAAATCTCTGCTCAGCGAGATAGCATGTTTAAAACTTGATTTGTGCAGGTTGATGGAGTATCAGTAGAAGACAGTGGAGCAATACTCAGATGTAACATGTAAAGTTGGTCAGAGGACTGCCAGACCCCAAAACTATAGCAGCAATGGAGATCCTCCCATTTGCACAGTAAGTCACTCTTCATTGCAGAAACAACATGCACTAGACCGCAGGAAGAGGCTGCAGGTCTCTCACTTCTCTTTGAGAAGGATGGAGCAGGAAGGAATAGAAGCGATTGAAAATTACAGTGACCAGCCATTAGTCGAGCTAATGGTTAGCCCTTTCCGAACGGAGTTCAGAAGAATGAAACCACTGCAGAAACGGATGATCTTTTGGGAGCAGAAGTCCTAAAACTTACTATGCTCGTTGGTTCCACTGCCACAGCATCAGGGACCCAGGGTTAATTCCAAGGCTTGGATCACTGTCTGTGTGTTCTCCCCGTGAGTTTCCTCCGGCTGCTCCAGTTTCCTCCCACAGTCTGAAAGACGTGGTGGTTAGGTGGATTGATCATGCTAAATTCTCTCTCAGTGCAGCTGAACAGGAGTCAGAGTGTGGTGACTAGGGAATTTTCACAGTAGCTTCATTGCAGTGTTAATGTAAGTCTCTGAAGTCTTTGTTGAATGTTTTTGTTGAAGACGGTAATCACAAAGTAATTTATGGAGTGTGAGCATCACTGGCAAGACTAGCATTAATTGCCTATTCCTAATAGTCCTTGAAATGAATGGTTTGGTGGGCCATTTCAGAGGATAGCTAAGAATCATATTGCTGCAGGTAAAAACAGCAGATTTTCTTTCCTGTTTAACAATATGGGATTGATCATGAAGATCAGGAGAATATTTTTCTCTCAAGAGGGAGTGTCTCTGGAACTCTCTTCCTCAAAAGGCAGTGGAAGCAGAGTCTTTGAATATTTTTAAGATAGAACTTGATTAACAAGGGAGATAAAAGGTGTCGGCAGGAACGTGGGTTGAGGTTACAAGCAGATCAGCCATGTCCTTATTGAATAGCAGAGAAAGTTTGGGGTCACGTAGCCTACTCCTGCTCTTAATTTGGATGTTCTTTTTTCAAATTTTATTTTAAATTTTTATCCCACATTTCTCGGGCATAGAACGAGTAGCCCAGCTCGCTGTGGAATTATAACAAAAATATTGCAACAAGCTATTTGTTAAATAAAACAGAAAAATATGGAAAACCTTAGCAGGTCTGGCAGCATCTGTGAAGAGAGAAAACAGACTTAATGGTCTGAGTCCGTGTGACTCTTCTTCAGAGCTAATGAGGGGGGAGAAATGTGATGAGCTGTATATGGTGGGGAAGAAGAGGGTTACCGATAGGTGGAGCAAAGAGAAAGCTAGGAGGTGGCAGGATGGCACAGTGGTTAGCACTGCTGCTCACAGCACCAGGGACCCAGTTCAATTCCAGTCTCGGGTCACCGTGTGGAGTTTGCACATCCTCTCCATGTCTGCGTGGGCATTTCAGTTTCCTCCCATAATCCAAATATTGTGTGGGTTGGATTGATCGATCATGGGAAAAAAAAATGATCATGTCAGGGGGATTAGCAGGGTGAATACATGTGGTTACAGGGTTGGGGTCTGGGTGGGATTGTTGGTGCAGGCTGAAATGGGCTCCTTCTGCGCTGTAGCGATTTTATGATATTACAACAAAGATACGTAGATCATGAGTCTGTTAATTGCAGTGAGGAGGAGTAGAAAAGATGTTGAATGTGCATAAGACGTTAACAGAATATGTTATTGGGAGAACAAAGGCCAGTGGTTAATGAAAATAAAATTTAAAACCAAGTCACAGATGGCTCTGTGGGGAAGATGAAACTATGTGCTAAACTGTAAATGAAGTTGTGCCTTTTGTTGTTCAAAACTGTTGCAAAGAAAACTTTACTATCATAAAGCAAGAAGGGCTGGAGTAAGGGGTTGTGTGCTGCATGATGAAACTTTCGAACTGTTGTCTGAACAGCGAATCTGTCAAATGTTCTGTTGTGTTGTCATGTTCTAATTATGTCAGGGGAGGTGTTGTGGGTTTTAACAGAAACTGTGTTTTGCACACATAATTTCAAACTAACAACAGATTCATTCTAGGAGCTTTTGTGTGTACAGAAAACAAACTGAAATTAAAGCAGGAGCTTATGAAACACCCTAAACACCAAATCATGTGAGTGGCTCTTAAATCAATCATGCAATTATATAAATATATAACATGGGTGCTGTGATAATCTTTGGCTTGGATCCCGTACTGCAAGGAAAATCTGAAATTTCTTTAAAATGTCTGTATTCAAAATAATGTTTAAAAATGTGCATTTTTAAAAATATGCATGCTGCAATTTTTTTGAATGTTAAGAAATACTGGTCCATGCGACTTGGCAACTCTTGACTTGGAAGGAGTGCCAGCAGGACGGATCAGACAAAAAAGCTGTGTGACCAGACACAGATGTAGAAGAAACTGCAGTTGTAAATAACAAAGAGGAGCTGCAGCAGATGGGAGAATTAATCATAGAATCCTACAGTGCAGAGAAAGACCCTTCGGCCCATCAAGTCTGCACTGAACACAATGCCACCCAGACCCTACCCCCAAATCCCTACACATTTACTCACTAATCCCTTTAACCTACACATCCCAGGACAGTAAGGGGCAATTTTTTTTTAAGCATGGCCAATCAACATAAACCGTACATCTTTGGACTGTGGGAGGAAACCAGAGTACCCAGAGGAAACCCATGCAGAGACGAGGAGAACATGAAAACTCCACACAGACAGTAACGCAAGCCGGGAATCGAGCCCGGGTCCCTGGAGCTGTGAAGCAGCAGTGCTAACCACTATGCTACCCTGGAAAAGATACACTTAATATCATGAAGCAGGACAGGAAGCTGAAGTTAGGGCTAGAGCAAAGGCTGTGGCCAGAATTTTATGTTGCTCGGTCAGCAACACATTCTGATATTCTTGTGCACTCTTGCAATATTTTGGTCAGCTGGTGCATATGAGAATAGAAAATGCGCTGCTGATAATCAAACAGGCAATTTAGCCCACTGAGGGCAATTCAACGTCATTTTACATGGCACATCTGCAGCTGGCAGCTTATTGACCAGGTAACCTTTACATTTTAGCTGTAACATGAATCCTGGGAAGGATAAATGGTCAGAGCTGAAATATAATTAGAAACATATCTGGGGACTGAAGTTTGTGTATTACTGTGCTGGTTAGATACTCAGATAATTTAAACATCAATATTTGCTTGTCATGGGTCAGTAACTCCCTGAGACAGCTTCGGAGAGGCCATCCGTGAGGGAGCACATTGGAACAGTCAGTCCACACTCACCTTGTTCTTGATGCGCTTCCTCCTTGGCAGTACCCAGCCTTTCAGAGACTGCAGTTCATGCTGGATGACCATCAGTGGCCAACCAGGGTGAAGTCGTGCTCTGGGGCTGACTGTGGCCAGGAATACATTTCATATTCGCTCCGAGTCCACCCGCTGGGTGAAAAATATTGTGAATAGGACAATATTACTGCTTCTGCTGCAGCTTTTACCAGAGCCAACCAGGCCATTTAAAGGAGGCGAGATAAAGGATTCTCTGGGAAACGTGTGCCATTAAGACAATTATGAACCGAGCTAAAGAGGCAGGAGTGCACCAGAAGAATGATGTCAGTGCCTGGGGACTGCAGATGGAACATGGCTGCTGGTGAATGTGACTCAAGGGTCAAGTCAATGGAATGGCCAAGGAAGAGATCCTATGTACCATCGGCCGGGTTTGAAAGCATTGTACATGGTGGTGTATGTCTATGGTGAGTACCTGCAGTTGTGTTTCAGACATATAGCTATATCAACTATTTAAAGTGAAACTTGCTATTTGAACGAAAAAGTCTTTGCCTGTTACATAATCTTTTAATTGCTTTGGTTCTAATTCATTTGAAAGTGAAAAATTACACGAAGAAAATTGAAATTGTGTTGGTAATTTCTCCAGCTTTGACAAAAGGTCATCTGGACTTGAAACATCAGCTCTTCTCTCCTTACAGCTGTTGCCAGACCTGGTGAGCTTTTCCAGCATTTTCTCTTTGGTAATTTCTCCATCTGGGGCTCTTTCAGCAAATTTGACAACTTTGGTTTTCAGTTTCCCCATAAGGATCAGGATACTGCACTGACCCTAATGACAGAGCTTGTATTATTTTTTGAGTCAGTCTATAAGTAAAAGAGAAACAGAACCTTCAGGTTTCTATGGAAACTAAAACAGAAACTTTCGCTGAAAAGAACAGATTTAAAGGCACAAAGCCATTTGAGCTCAGATGATCCAATGATGCAGCTGAATGATCTAAACAGGAAGGATGGATCTGAGAATAGAAATAAAGTTTGTGCTGCTGCTCAGTGATTATAAATAAACTGATTAAGCAGTACTGCTTGTCATGAAAGATTCAGATAAAGGTGCATCAGACATGGGTCCATCCCATCAAGATGATCGTGAGCAAAGTGGAGGAGGTTCTGCAGATGATGCCATTTTGGTGAAGACCATGTGAAAGTTGGGAACTGCTGTTGCAAAACTGTTGGGAACTGTCAGTGCACATATATCTCCCTGAGAGAGGGACAGAGATACCAGTCAGTGTGCAGATATTTCCCTAAGATTGCATCTCTCATCACCTCAACGTTTCAAAGCGTTTTATAACAAGTTCAGTACTATTGAAATATAATTACTCTTTGTGATCTTTAAAGGGCATTTGTTACTTTTAAACGGTGTCTTGACAAGTGCATGAATAGAATGGCAATAGCGGTATATGGTCCCCAGAAGGATAGGGGGTTTTAGTTCAGTCGGGCAGCATGGTCAGAGCAGGCTTGGAGGGCCAAAGGGCCTGTTCCTGTGCTGTAATTGTCTTTGTTCTTTCTTCTCACTTAACAAACATAGCGCATTTTGTGCACAGCAAGATTCTACAACAGGAATGAGAAAACCAAGTTGTTGATTGTGTGGTAAATATTAGACGGGAAACTGGGGAAAATACCTCTGCTTTTCATTCAATCGTGATCTTGGGAGCTTTTGCATCCACTCTCAAGAAAGATAAAGCTTCCCTTGAGTCCTATCTAAAAGATGGAACTGCGACAGTGCCATGCCCTCTCAGTGTCCCCCCGACAGTGCCGCGCCCCCCTCAGCGCCGACCCCCCGACAGGGTAGCACTTCCCTTATGCAAGCCTGAAAGCTTTTACGGGAAGGGAGAAAGGAGATAGCGGGGTGGGAACTGACTTATTGGGCTGTGGAGGGCTATGGGGTGGATTTTGGGTCTTGTTGAGTTCCACTCACCGTACACTGCGAGCTCCAAAAAAGTGCGCCGCATCTCGTCCCAGATATACCAGATGACTGCACGATAGAGTCCTGCATCTGAATGTTGGACAGAGAAGATTGTGAGCTCATACAAGGAGTTCATGCTCATCCGGCTGGCGAAAGGAGACAGGCAGTTCATGGATCTGTTGCCCAGCTTTTCGCAGAGAGTAACCGACGAATCCGCGTCACTCTTGCGATATGCCCATTGGATTATTTCAGGGTGTGCCTTGAGTCCGGGTGATAGGGTTACTGGCTTCTCATAAGTGGCGTTGATAATTTTAGATGTTGCCCATGAGGCTCCAGCCTGGCCTGGTACTGGTGACAATGTGAGTGAGAGAGAGAGAGAGACATATAGGATGAGTGATGGATCCTCAGCATCCACCCAAAACCCTTAGGCACTGTTGTTTCCCTCCATTCAGACTCATCTTCTCCCCACAGAAAACTCCCTTCACTCCCTCCCTTCACCACCCTTCCAGACCCTTCCCCTTCAGACAACTTCCATCCCGAGAACATGTGGCACAATGGCCAGTGGTTAGCATTGCTGCCTCAGTGCCAGGGACCCAGGTTCAATTCTGTCCTCGGGTCACTGTCTGTGTGGAGTTTGCATGTTCTCTCCATAACATTCTATGAACCCTCCTCTCTTTTCTTCTCTCAGAATCCTTCCTCACCCTCAAGACCCTCGTATCCCCTGACTAATTCCTTCTCTCTGAGACCTCACCCCTCCCTCTCAAGTCTCCCCTCACCAACGCCTTGCCTCTCCCCCACATACAATCATATGTCTCACACCCCCTCAGATAGGTTACCTACCTCACAATCCCCATCCACGCTCACCACTCCCTTCCCTGCTCAGAGCCATGGCACTCCTGCTCACTCAAACCCCCTCCTGATACTCATGCCACATTTCTCCTCTGACTATTCTCCATCCATGCCCCAGACTCCACACTCCTCCCTCCATCCCCTCTTCTGCAATCCCTTAGACTCCCTCATTCAGCTCCTCCACTTTCCCCTCCATCTTCAGAGCTCATTTTTCACCTAACTGCTGAAAGCCCTCCCTCCAGTTCTGACCACTCTCCTATGACACCCCCAGACTCATCATCTTCCTCAAGGCTCTTCTAATGTCTCCCCGTCAGATCCCCTCCTCCCAGGCTACCCTCAGACCCTCCCCCTCCTCAACTCTCCATACACTCCTCTCCCTACCCCTCTGCCCCCTATGCGTCACTTCCAAATCCTTGCTGATCCTTCCTTTCCCTGAGACACCTCCCCTTCCCAGCAGTCGTTCTCCCATCCCCATGAGGCTAAAACAGGCTGAAATTCTCCCCTCTGCACCTCCAACACCATTCCCTTCCCCTGAAACCTTTCTGCTATTTAAGACCCCTTCCTCACCCCCACCATGAAATGCCTCCCTTGTCTCTGCCCCCTACTACTTCCTGACCTACTACTTCTCTTCTCCCAGCAAGACTCCTGCACAGGCTGCTTCCCTCCCTACCCCACCCAGTGTGTCCATCCCATTCCTCCTTCCCTATCTCTCCCCTTCCCCTGAAACTTCTCTTGTTCCCAAGACACCTGCCCCTCCAGTTCCACCGAGACCCCTTCTCCCTTTCGAGGTTACCCTTGAGACCCATCCCCCCAAGGTCCTTCTGTGGCCCCTTCTCAAGAGCCATCCCACTAGCCAGCCCTCAGCCCTCCTCTCTCCTCCCTGTGACATAACCCCAGAATCCCTCACCTTAACTTACCTCCCCTGATGCCACTCTGATATATCCTCTCCACTCCCTGAGACCCAGCCATCCAATTTAGAATCCTCCCTTCTTCTCATCCCTCCCTTCCAACCTCTCCCCACACCCCCGACCCCTCACCCCTGGGATCCCTCACTCTTGAGATGCCTCTCTCTTGACTCCTCTCTCAAACCTCAGAACACTCCCATTAAGACTTTTCTCTCTCTGAAACCACCCTCCTCTGAAAACCATTCCTCTAAGATCCCGCCATGCTGAAACCCCTCCCAAGAGACCCTTCTCTCCTGTGATCTCTTGCTCTTGACATCCTTTTCCCGACACCTCTCCCCAACATCTCCCTGCTGGAGATCTAACCTGAGCCCTCCAGGCTCCCTTTCTTTCCTGAGATCCCCGCTGAGACGGCTCTCCCCCTACTCCCACTCTTCCCCAGAGACCCCTCAATATTGTCAACACCTCCCTGCTGGTACTGCAACCCTATTCCTGCTGAGATCCCTGCCCCACCGCCCAGCCCAGCCCAGCCCAGCCCAGCCCACCAAGCATCTCACCCTCTTGAAGCACCTTTCCCCCCCCCCCCCAAAAAAAAAAATCCCTACTCCTAAACACATCTCCCCTCTCCATCCTCCTTATTCCCTGCTTCCTGAGGCCCTGCTGTCCCCTGATCATTCCCCCAAGGCTCTCCCAGAACCCTTAACCTGGGACTGGGACTCTAAACCTGACTGACAGCCCCTCCTGTTGAGACCAGCCCCCCCGAAACCACTCCCTTCTCCCTGGGACCTCTCCCGGATGTACCCATCCACAGGAGGATCAGCTGAGCTCCGATCAGCGCCGCCGCCGCCATCCCCTAGCTTCACGGTCCGTTCCCATAGTAACCACCAGTTGGCCAATCAGATCCGTCTTTTCTCCCCCTCCATCACAAACGACGCCCGCTTCCGCTCCCCGCCATCCAGCTTCCGCCAATCAGATCGCTCCGTGGCGCCGGTTGCTACCTGAGCGCCTGGGTCTCCACCAGTCAGATCAGTCGGATCCGCGGGTATTTCATTCTGCTTTTCCCCGCCTTCCTCGCGGCCCCACGTGGGACCGGGCCAATCAAAGGGCTGCTTCCCGCCCTTGCGGTGTTTGTTGAGGGAGCGCGTGTGGAAGGAAGTCAGTAACGGTCGGTGCACGCTGGAGCCCCACCATGGAGTTACAGCATGGAAACAGGGTCTTCGGCACAAAAACATCAACATCTCTAACCCCCAATCCTCAACTCTTAACACCTGAACGTTTAATTCCCAACAGAGTCCCATCCCATAGCTCCTAAACCCAGCCTTATCTCCTATATCCTTAACACTAACAATAACCCTAAACCATAGCCCCTAAACCAATAACAGCCCTAACTCCAATACCCTTAACACCAACAACAATCCTAACCCATGGCCCCTAACCAACAGCAGCCCTAACTCCTATACCCTTAACACCAACAACCCTTTTACCCTTAATACCAAAAGCAGAGAAATGGCAGATGAATATAACCTGAGAAAGTATGGGATTATGCACTTTGATAGGAAGGATAGGGATGTAGACTATTTTCTAAATGGCTGTGTATGGGGTGTCAGGGAGGGGTAGTACCTTTGGTGGAGGAATATGTGTCCTTTCAGGGCCTTTTGCCCATCTTTTGTCCCCACCTGGCTCTCAGCTCTCACCTGTGGCTCCCTGTAGCTGTTTGCATGCGACAGCGGCCACACCCCAGGCAACGGGCCTTGACAAGCCGGCTAAACTAGGTGAGGGTAGCCGATGGGTCTCAACCCTCGGTGAGATAGGAAGTTGTCTATCCCAGCATGTGAAGACAGAGTCCGGCAGATTGAGCAGAAGAGACCAATGGAAGGTTCAATGGTCAAGAAAGCGGTCTCTGCAAGCGTCGTGGAACGCAAAGAGCAGAACAAGACACAGGAGACGTCCTGGTCCCACCTCCAACCGTCTTGACTCTTGTCTTGCCACTGGATCTAAATGGGAATCGGGAAGAGAGAGTGAGGCTGACACTGCACAACTCTCCCTCACTTTAATCCAAATCAAGCACTAGTTTTGACATCGTCATCGTCAGTGTCCTGTTCAACCCTGAAATCCTTTGGCGATGGGCGAGCGATGAAGCAGCAGGTGTGGATACGCTGGGAGCTGTAGTCACGGACCAGCCGACAATGTGAGTGGAAGGAGCACTGATCTCAGGTTACAGAGATGTGTATTGTCTCCAGACAGCACAGCGAGTGACACACATTGTCGGCCACTTCAAGACTTGAACAGCAGGTTAGGTGTAAAGATTCGTATTCTAATCAGTAATCTCTAAACTGTCTGTGCTTCATATGCTCTGTCTGAGGCCAGAACTCTCCATTCACCTGACGAAGGGACTAACCCAAAAGCTTGTGCTTTTACTATCAAATAAATCGGTTGGACTAAAACCAGGTGTTGTCAGACTTTTTACAATATGTGCCAGACATTCCGTGCCCGAATTGGCCTGATCAGTCATCTTTGGACACACTGCAGCCAGCTTCAAAATGACTAATGGTGTCGAGGTTCTCATCGATGACGATGGACAAACAACAACAACAACATTTTCTAAATGGGGAGAGAATTCCGAATTCAGAAGCGCAAAGGGACTCGCGAATCCTAGTTCAGGATTCTCCTTAAATTTGAATTGCAGTTTGGGTTGGTAATTCAGAAGGCAAATGCACTGTTAGCATTTATTTCAAGAGGACTAGAATACAAAAGCAGGAATGTGCTGCTTAGGTTTTATAAGGCTCTTGCCAGACCACATTTATCGTGAGCAATTTTGAGTCCATATCTAAGGAAGCATGTGCGGGCCCTGGAGAGGGATCAGAGGACGTTCGCAAGCACGATTCCCAGGAATGAAAAGCTTGATGTAGGAGGAGCATTTGAACACTCTGAGTCTATACTCAATGGAGTTTGGAAGGATAGGGGAGGTGGGGTGGGATCTCATTGAAACTTAAGAGTGCTGAAAGGCCTGGCTATAGTGGATGTGGGAAGATGTCTCCATTAGTAGAAGATTAGGATCTGAGGGCACATCCTCAATATAAAAGGATGACCCTTTAGAACCGAGATAAGAACATAAGAAATAGGAGCAGGAGTAGGCCATCTGGCCCTTCGAGCCTGCCCCGCCATTCAATAAGATCATGGCTGATCTGTCGTGGCTCAGCTCCACCTTCCCGCCCTCTCCCCATAACCCTTAATCCCTTCTCTTATCAAAAACCCATCAACCCGTTTCTTAAAAATATTTAGCGAGGCAGTCTCCACCACTTCAACGGGCAGAGAATTCCAGAGATTCACCACCCTTTGAGTGAAGAAGTTCCTCCTCAACTCTGTTCTAAACCACCTCCCCTTTACTTTGAGGCTGTGCCCCCTAGTCCTACTGTCTTTTTTGAGCGGGAAGAGTCTCTCCACCTCTATCCTATCCATCCCATTCATCATCTTATACGTCTCAATGAGATCTCCCCTCATTCTTCTAAACTCTAACAAGTACAAGCCTAGTTTATTCAGCCTCTCCTCATAGCTCAATCCCCTCAACTCCGGTATCAGCCTAGTAAACCTCCTCTGCACTCCCTCCAGGGCCAAAATATCCTTGCGCAGGTGCGGCGCCCAAAACTGCACACAGTACTCCAGCTGCGGCCTCACCAATGCCCTATACAGCTGCAGCAAGACCTCCCTACTTTTATATTCAATCCCCCTCGCTATGAAGGCCAGCATCCCATTCGCCTTCCTGACCACCTGCTGCACCTGCAAGCTGGGTTTTTGCGACTCATGCACAAGGACCCCGAGGTCCCTCTGCACCGTCGCCTGCTGCAGTTTTTCGCCCCGTAAGTAATAGTCCTTCCTACCATTCCTCCTACCAAAGTGGACCACCTCACACTTGCCAACATTAAATTCCATTTGCCATTTCCTGGCCCATTTGCCCAGCCTATCTAGATCCTTCTGCAGACTCTCCACACCCTCCTCACAATTTGCTTTTCCCCCAATCTCGGTGTCATCAGCAAATTTCGACACCCTGCACTCGGTTCCCTCCTCCAGATCATCTATATAAATGGTAAATAGCTGAGGCCCCAGCACCGACCCCTGGGGCACCCCACTAGACACCAACCGCCAATCCGAATAACATCCATTGACCCCCACTCTCTGCCTCCTATTTGACAACCAATCCTCTATCCACGCTAACACCCTACCCCCAACTCCATGTCCCCTGACCTTCTGCAATAACCTCTTGTGAGGTACCTTGTCAAACGCCTTCTGAAAATCCAGAAAGACCACATCCACCGGCTCTCCTCTATCCACTGCCCCAGACACATCCTCATAGAACTCCAGTAAATTTGTGAGACACGACTTCCCTTTAATGAAACCGTGTTGCGTCCGCCCTATCAAGCAATTCCCCTCAAGATGCCTCGCTATTTCCTCCTTAATGACGGATTCTAACATTTTACCTACCACAGACGTTAAACTAACCGGCCTATAATTCCCCGCCTTTTGCCTGGCACCCTTCTTAAACAACGGCGTAACATTAGCCGTTTTCCAATGTTCCGGCACTTCCCCGGAATCCAGCGACGTCTGGAAAATAACCACCAAGGCATCCACTATCACCTCCGCCATTTCTTTCAGAACCCTCGGATGCATTCCATCCGGTCCTGGGGACTTGTCCACAATCAGCCCCTCCAGTCTGTCGAGCACCACCTCTCTAGTAACAGTAATGTCAATAAGACCCTCCATTCCTACCACCTTTCCATCGCTAACACCCGGCAAATTATTCACGTCCTCCTCCGTGAAGACAGAAACAAAAAAGTTATTCAAGACCTTAGCCATATCCCCATCCCCTACCACTAGCTCCCCTTTCTCATCCTCTAAAGGACCAACGTTCACCCTAGCCAGCCTCTTCCTTTTTATATATTTATAAAAACTCTTGCTATCCTTTTTTATATTAAGTGCTAGCCCTACCTCATAGCTTCTCCTACCCTCCTTTATCAATTTCTTTGTCAATCTTTGTTGACATTTAAACCTTTCCCAATCCTCTTCTCGCCCACTGCTGTTAGCTACTCTAAACTCCTCCGCTTTTAATTTAACACTTTCCTTCACCTCCTTTGTTATCCACGGCTTATTACCTCTCCTCCTACTGTCCTTTTTAACCATCGGAATAAATTTCTGCTGAGCACCAAGAAAGATCTCCTTAAAGATCCTCCACTGCTCCTCAGCAGAGGATGAATTTCTTCAGCCAGAAGGTGTTGATTCTATGGAATTCTTTGTCACAGAAGGATGTGGAAGCCAGTCATTGAATGTTTTTAAGACAGATAGATGCTTCTTGATTGGTATGGGGAAAAGATGGGAGAATGGGATTGAGAAAATTATCAGCCATGATTGAATAGTAGAGCAAACTTGATGGGCCGAATGGCTTAATTCTGCTCCAATATCTAATGCTTAAACCCTAACTCTTCTATCCTTAACACCAACAACTCCAACTCCAACCCCAAATCCCCAACTGATAACACCTAAATCTTTAATTCCAACAACTACGCTAACCCTGAATACCTAAACCCTTAACAGCAACAACAACCCTTAACCCCCCCCAACCCTAATCCCCTAAACCCTTAATATCAACGACAACCCTAACCCCTAAATGCCAACAGCAACCCTTAAGCCCACACCCTTCAGAAAGTGGCCTTGCCCTGCTGCAAGTGTAGGGCAGCATTTGGTGACTGTGTCAGCTGCTATGAGGTAGCAGTGGGGGAATACCTGTACTGCTCTGTTGTGTTCTATGTTCAGCCGGGATATGCAGATAGGTTGAATGAGCACAGTTTGTTCTCAACGGAACGACGGAGGTTGAGGGTTGACCAGATAGAAGTCTACAAGATTATAAGTAGCATGGACAGAATGGATAGTCAGATGCTCTTTCCTAGGGCAAAAAAGTCAAGTACTAGGGGACATGGGTTTAAGATGCGTGGAGAAAAGTTTAGAGGAAATGTGCGAGGCAAGTTTTTTTGGTGGTGAATGTCTGGAAAGCACTGCCTAGGGAGGTGATGGGAGCAGGTATGATAGCATCATTTAAGGGACAACTAGACAAATACATGACTAGGGTGGGAATGGAAGGACATGAACTCCATAAGTACATTTCGTTTTAGTTTAGACAGACGGTGTGATCAGCGCAGGCTTGGAGGGCCGAAAGGCCTGTTCATATTCTACTGTTCTTTGTCCTTTTGCGGGGAGGGGGATGGGCACTGGGAGTGGGGGAGGGAGGGGGACTGGGAGTGGGAGAGGGAGGCAGGGGTATTGGGACAGGGAGTGGAAGAGGGGGGCAGGGGGATCGGGAGTGGAAGAGGGAGGGAGGGGGACTGGGAACAGGTGAGGAAGGGGAGGGGAGGAGAAAGTGACATAAAGAACATGAGAGAGACAGCAAAACAGGAAGATAATGAGAGAGGGTGGAAGAGGATTAGGTGTTATTGAGAGACACAGGCAGTAGAGCAGTGAATAGTGGTAGCAGTGTGTATCATGTACAAATGCATGCAGGCACGCACGAAGGCTTCTGAGGCAGCACTTTTGAAACACCACTGCCATCGAGAACAATGGTGGACAACCAGCACTGAGAGGCCCATCTTGTTTCTCAGTGCAGTCCTTAAGACATTTTGTTGACCATTGCCCTTGCGCAGGGTTGCCACATTCAGTACTTTTCCTACCCGTATGAGTGAAGTGATACATGTGTAAAGCAAGAGCAAGTGAAGTGCATGCTGATTGCATACAACATTGACTGTGAAAGCCATGCACTTGCCCTGTGTTTAATCAAATGTTTCTTTTATCTTTACCATTTGAAGTTGATAGTTCAAATAACGTGTAAGTGATTAAGCATTTTTTATAACTTATGAAACATCTGGCATGTATTACATATATTTAATATTATTCATGTGATCATGGTTAGTCAACAAGCCTGACTTCAAATGCAGACCATTGAGATGAAGGAGGTGGTCCACTCACTAGCCTAGATCGCCCATCACTGATCTCGAAGGACATGGAAAGCAGGTACATGAGAACACCAGCATCTTAAAGTTCCCATCCAAGCCATTCATGATCTTAGCTTGGATATATATAGCTGTTCTTTCACTTTCATTGGGTCAACTCTCTCCCAAACAGCACTGTGGCTGTACCTACACCACCTGGACTGCAGATGCTGAAGGAGGGAAAAGCTCATCACTACCTTCTCCAGGGCAATTTGGAACGGGCTATAAATGCTGGCCTAGCCGAAGAATTAAATGAATTAAAATATAGCAAGACAAAGATAATGAATGTGTGTAATGTGGAGAGAGGGAGAGAGAATGATTGAACGGTCAGAGAGTTTTCTGGAGCAGCTTGTAACACAGCCTATTAGGGAACAGGCAGTTCTGGATTTGATGTGTAATGAGGCAGACTTGAGCTTTAGGTGAAGGAACCCTTAGGGAGCAGTGACCGCAATATGATAGAATTTACCCTGCAGTTTGAGAGGGAGAAGCTGAAATCAGATGTAATGGTATTACAATTAAATAACGGTAACTACAAAGACATGAGGGAGGAACTGACCAGAGTTGATTGACAAAGGAGCCTTGCAGGGAAGACAGTGGAAGAACAACGGCAGGAGTTTTTGAGAGTTATTCGGGAGGCACAACAGAAATTCATCCCAAGGAGGAGGAAACTTGTTAAGGGAAGGAGAGGCATCAATGGCTGACAAGAAGTCAAGGACAGCATAAAAGCAAAAGAAAAAGCATACAATGTGGCAAGGATTAGTGGGAAGCTTTTAAAAATGAGCAGGGAACAACTAAAAAAGCAATAAGGGGGAAGAAGATGAAATAAAGTGTAAGCTAGCTAGTAATATAAAAGAAGATAGGAAGTTTTTTTCAATATATAAAAGGTAAGAGAGAAGCAAAAATAGCTATTGAACCACTGGCAAAGGAGGCTGGAGAAGTAATAATAGGAAATAAAGCAATGACAGAGGAATTGAATAGTTGATTTGCATGAGGCTTCACGGTGGAAGACACCAGTGGAATGCCAGAGCTCCAGGAGAGTCAGTGTGCAGAGGTGAGTGTAGTGGCCATCACTAAGGAGCAGGTTCTGGGGAAACCGAAAGATCTGAAAGTGGATAAACCACCTGGAATGGATGGACTACACCCCAGTGTTCTAAAAGAGATAGCTGAGGAAATTGTGGAGGCACTGGTGATGATCTTTCAGGAATCACTGGAGGCAGGGAGGGTAATGTGGAGATGCTGGGGTTGCACTGGGGTAAGCACAGTAAGAAGTCTCACAACACCAGGTTAAAGTTCAACTAGAAACCTGTTGGACTTTAACCTGGTGTTGTGAGACTTCTTACTGGGCAGGGAGAGTACCAGAGAACTGGAAAGTAGCAAATGAAACACCACTGTTTACGAAGGGAGGGAGACAGCAGATGGGAAATTATAGGCCAGTTAGCCTGACTTCAGTCATTGGCAAGATTTTAGAGTCAATTATTAAAGATGAGATCGCATAGTACTTGGAAGTGCATGATAAAGTAGGACTGAGTCAGCATGGCTTTGTCAAGGGGAGGTCATGTCTGACAAATCTGTTAACATTTTTTGAGGAGGTAACAAGGAAGTTAGATAAAGGAGAACCAGTGGATGCGATTTATTAAGATTTCCAGAAGGCCATTGACAAGGTGCCACATAGGAGACTTTTAAACAAGTTTAAGTGCCCATGGTGTTAAAAGGGTAAGATCCTGGCATTGATAGAGAATTGGTTGACTGGGAAAAGACAGAGTGTGGAGATAAAGGGGTCTTTTTCAGGATGGCAGCCAGTGACTAGTGACATGCCTCAGGGGGTCAGTGCTGGGAGCAAACTTTTCACAATATACATTAACGATTTGGAAGAAGGAACTGGAGGCACTGTTGCTAAGTTTGCAGAAGGTACGAAGATTTGTAGAGGGAAAGGTAATATTGAGGAACCAGTAGGTTTGCAGAAGGACTTGGATAGATTAGGAGTGTGGGCAAAGAAGCAGCAGATGGAATACAATGTGGAAAAGTGTGAGGTTATGCAATTTGGAAAGAGGAATGGAGGCAAAGACTATTTTCTAAATGGGAAAATGCTTAGGAAATCAGAAACACAAAGGGACTTGGAAGTCATTGTTCAAGATTCTTAAGTTAACATGCAGGTTCAGTTGATGCAAATGCAATGTTAGCATTCATGTGAAGATTCTAGAATACAAGACCAGGGATGTACTTCTGAGGCTGTATAAGATTCTGGTCAGACCCCATTTGGAGTATTGTGAGCAGTTTTCGGTCCCGTGTCAAAGGAAGGATGTGCTGGCCATAGAAATGTCCAGAGGAGGTTCACAAGAATGATCCCTGAAATGAAGAGCTTGTTGGATGAGGAATGGTTGAGTACTCTGGACCTGTACTTGTTGGGGTTTAGAAGGATGGGGAGAGATCTTATTGAAATTTACAGGATTCTGCAAGGCCTGGATAGAGTGGACATGGAGAAGATGTTTCCACTCGTAGGAAAATCTAGAACCAGAGGCCACAATCTTAGGCTAAAGGGGCAATCCTTTAAAACAGAGATGAGGAGGAATTCCTTCAGCTAGAGTGTGGTGAATCTGTGGAACTCTTTGCCGAGATCAGCTGTGGAGGCCAAGTTATGAATGTCTTTAAGACAAAGATAGGTTCTTGATTAATAAAGGGATTAGGGGTTATGAGAAAAAGGTGGGAATGGGTATGAGAAAAATATCAACCATGATTGAATGGCGGAGCAGATTCGATGAGCTGAGTGACCTAATTCAGCTCCTATGTCTTATGGAAAGGTAGAGTTTGAGAAGGAGATTGAGAGAGAGAGATTGGGGGTAGGAGGTGGGACAAGTGAAGAGAGGAGATTGGCAGAGAGGAGAAGGGAATCAAATGACAAAGAGAGGATAAGGAAAAGAGAAGAGATGAAGCAATAGGGATTGGGATCCAGCACTCTGTCAGGACTGGGATCACTGACCTTCCTTCTCTCTTGTCTCAGGCACTGGGGGTCAGAAGAACCCAAGGACAAATTCACAAAGGTAGGAGATTCTTGTAGACTCATCCCCCTCCTCCACATCTCTTCATTTCCCTCATATTCTATGGAGATTCAGGAAATGCACCGTACTAAGTGTCTACTAAAGGACGGCAGATCAATCAGCAAATGAAAACTGATGAAGAATTATCTGCAGTCATATTATGGGCAAAGAAACATCAACATGTCATCTGGCTGTCATATCAATTGAGCACCAAATTGCTAGATCCACATCCATCCCCTGAAATGTTGGACAGCTGGACCATAATGAAAGCAAAATGTGTGAGTTGTAGCAGTTTAATTCTGAGTGCCATGCAGTGTTTGTTACTTACAACAGTACCCTGAAATTCTGTCCCTATGTTGTTTAGGTTTTTGTAATCCAGGCAGCAATTGCTCTTAACATTTGAGTGCAATTATTTTATTAATGACAATTGTTATATAATGGTTATTGTCATGCAGGCCGTTATTACTCTTAAATTTCAAATGTGATTATGTGAACGTCATTATCTTACCTTTTTGTAAATGCAATACACGGTGCAATTAAAAACATTAGTCATTATTTCAGTAAGAAATGAGCAGTGTTATGGCGTGGAGGAACATTTTGCATACACCTCAAAAACAAGCTGCTGTGCCCTGAGTTCATACAACATTGTTCTCCAGAGCAGTGTACTTGGTGGCTGTGGCTGTGGTGAGTACTTGATTTACTTGGAATCGCTTTCTGACTGCACTTCCGGTTCACGGGGTTTGTGAGAGCGTAGTTCTGTACCGGAAGGTGGGGGAGGGGATTGTCGGGAAGGGGGAGTGGGGGGTGTAAAAAAGGAGGTAGCGGCATACAGCGGGCAGCATCGGGAGTGGGCAGCGGAGTGAGTGGGAGCTGAGTGAGAAGGGCTTTGGCTCGCTTAGGCGAGAACAGGCTTAGAGAAGGGAGTTGCAGTTTTCTAACTTTTGACACATACAGGAGGTTGGGACATGGAAGGGGCTATGGGGAGGAACATAAGCTGTGTTAGGTACCGCATGTGGGAGTTCTTGGTGGCGCCACGTCTCCCGAAGGTCCACATCTGTGCTAGATGTTTAGAGTTGCAGCGCTTGAGGGCCCGGGTCAGGCAAATCGAGGGGCATTTGGAGGATGCATTTCTGGTTAGGGAAAACAAAGAGTTAATGTCTAAGAACCATGAGCAGGACGAGGTCCCAAGGGCTGAAGAGCAGGATGGGTGGACGACTGTTAGGCGGAAAAAGAGGAAGAAGAAGAGTAATCATGGTCCCCTGGCCTCCCAAGATTCATCAACAGGGGCACAAAAGGATAGGCAGGAGGGCCAGAATGACTTATAGGGACAGAAG
The DNA here is from genome assembly GCA_037974335.1 of Prionace glauca. Classification (NCBI taxonomy): domain Eukaryota; kingdom Metazoa; phylum Chordata; class Chondrichthyes; order Carcharhiniformes; family Carcharhinidae; genus Prionace; species Prionace glauca. The sequence goes on from CM075734.1 coordinate 7,595,516, forward strand.
AGGGCTGGCAAGGTGATAGTGGTAGGGGACAGCAGGGTCCAAGGCATTGACAGGAGGTTCTGTGGGCAGAGGTGTGACTCCAGGATGGCGGTCTGCCTCCCTGGAGCAGGGGTACAGGACGTGACGGAAAGGGTAGAGGGAATTTTGAAAAGGGAGGGGACCCAGGCAGAGGTAATAATACACGTAGGGGAGAGGGACGTAGGAAGGAGGAGTAGGGTAGGTGTCTGTAGGCAATTTAGGGAGTTGGGGTCCAAACTGAGGAGCAGGACCTCCAGGGTGGCATTCTCTGGGTTGCTGCCTAGTCACAGTAAAAAGTCCAACGCCGGCATACCCACATCATTGCTGCCTAGTACTAGCAGGGCTAGGAATGACGAGATCATGCAGCTGAATGCATGGTTGAGGGATTGGTGTAGGGTAGAGGGCTTTACTTTTGTAGACCACTGGGAATTACTTATGAGAGAAGGGCAACTGTACAGGATGGGTGGGGAGAATTTGAATGGGAGGGCAACTAGTGTCTTAGCAGGGAGGTTAGCTGGTGTGTTTAGGAATGGTTTAAACTAATAGGGAGGGGGGGTGGGGATGCGGCTGATAGCTCAATAGACACTGGGGCTGGGAGAGAGTTGGGTGAAAGGAAAATTATCAGGGAGAAGGAGGGACTGTTTCCGAGGGACACTGGTGGGTTGAACTGTGTCTGTTTCAATGCGAGGAGTGTGACAGGAAAAACGGATGAACTTAAGGCCTTGATGTTTGTGAGGAAGTTAGATGTGGTGGCAGTAACGAAGATGTGGTTACATGAAGGGCAGGACTGGCAGCTGAATGTTCCTGGGTATAAGTGTTTTAGGTGTGACAGAGGAGGGTTAAAGAGAGGTGGAGGGGTGGCACTGTTAGTAAAGGAGAACATCACAGTAGTACTGAGGGAGGACAATATGGAGGAGTTAGGGATTGAGTCACTGTGGGTGGAGTTGAGGAATAAGAAGGGAGAGATTATGATGCTAGGGGATACTATAGGCCACCCAACAGCCCGAGGTCAGTGGAGGAAGGCATTTGCAGGGGTATTTTGGATAGGTGCAGAAAGAATAGGGTGGTTGTAGTGGGTGACTTTAATCTTCCTGGAGTGGATTCGAGAGGGCCTAGAGCTGGGGGTACGGAGGGAGAGGAGTTTGTAAAATGTGTTTTGGAAGGGTCCCTAGAGCAGTACATAACTAGCCTGACTAGGGAAGGGGCTATACTGGATTTAGTGTTGGGTAATGAGCCGGGGCAGGTGGTAGAGGTAGGCGAACATGTGGCTAACACTGACCACAAGTCCGTCTACTTTAGGATAAAAATGGAAAGGGATGAGTGCCGGCCAAACGGGAGGGTGCTGAACTGGGGGAAGGCACGCTATAACCAGATTAGGAGGGAGCTGCAGCAAACTGATTGGGAGGGACTGTTAGCTGGCAAGTCCACGGTTGGCGAGTGGGAGGCTTTTAAGGGCAAAATGAAATGGTGCAGGAAAGGCATGTTCCGGTTAAGCGGAAGGATGGGAAAGGTAGGATTAGAGAGCCGTGGATTACAGGGGGTATCGAAGACTTGGTTAGGAAGAAGAAGGAGGCGTATGTTAGGTCGAAACAACTGGGTACAGAGAGTGCGCTGGAGGAATATAGAGAGAGTAGGAGGGAGCTAAAAGGAGGAGTTAGAAGAGCGAAGAGAGGGCATGAAATGGCTTTGGCTGATAGGATTAAGGAAAATCCGAAGGCATTTTATTCCTATATTAGGAGCAAGAGGAGAGTAGTTAGAGGGAAAATTGGTCCTCTTAGGGACAAAGGTGGGGAGTTACGTATTGAGCCGGAGGGAATGGGGGAGATCCTGAATGAATACTTTGCGTCGGTATTCACGAAGGAGAGGGGTTCGGTGTCGTGCAGTGTCTTGGAGGGAGCTGTAGATCAGTGGCAGGAAATATCTATTACGAGGGAGAAAGTGCTAAGGCTTTTAGGTAGCGCAAGGACGGATAAAGCTCCGGGGCCTGATGGTATTTATCCCAGGCTGCTTAGGGAGGTGAAAGATGAAATTGCTGGGCCTCTGACGCAAATCTTTGTCTCTTCTTTGGACACAGGTGAGGTCCCAGAAGACTGGAGGGTAGCTAATGTGGTACCGCTGTTTAAAAAAGGTAGTAGGGATAACCCTGGAAATTATAGACCAGTGAGTTTGACATCGGTAGTAGGGAAATTAATGGAAAAAATACTTAGGGGTAGGATGTATGAGCATTTGGAGCGTTGCAATCTGATTAGGGATACGCAACATGGCTTTGTTAGGGGGAGGTCTTGCTTTACGAATCTGGTAGAATTCTTTGAGGAGGTGTTGATGTCATCTATATGGATTTCAGTAAGGCGTTTGACAAAGTCCCTCATGGTAGGCTGGTAAAAAAGGTTAAGATGCATGGGATACAAAGACAGGTAGCTAAGTGGATTGAGAACTGGCTGGGCAATAGGAGACAGAGGGTAGTTGTTGAGGGGACCTTTTCGGGCTGGAGGCTAGTCACCAGTGGTGTGCTGCAGGGCTCAGTACTGGGACCTCTCCTGTTTGTAGTGTACATAAACGACTTGGAAGAGAGCGTACGTGGTGTGATCAAGTTTGCGGATGACACCAAGATGGCAGGATTGGCGGATACTGAGGTGGAATGTTAGGTGATACAGCAGGATATAGATAGGTTGGTACATTGGGCAGATAGGTGGCAGATGGAATTTAATCCTGACAAATGCGAGGTGATGCATTTTGGAAGGAATAATGCAGAGAGGAGCTACGTGATAAAAGGTAGACCGATTAGGAGTATAGAAATACAGAGGGACCTGGGAGTGCAGGTTCACAAGTCTATGAAGGTTGCGGCACAAGTGGAGAAGGTTGTGAGGAAAGCTTATGGAATGCTAGCCTTTATAGGAAGGGGTATAGAGTATAGGAGCTGCTGTCTAATGCTTCAGTTGTACAGAACGTTGGTTAGACCACAATTGGAGTACTGCGTCCAGTTCTGGTCACCTTACTACCAGAAGGACGTGGAGACTCTGGAGAGGGTGCAGAGGAGGTTTACCAGGATGTTGCCTGGCATGGAAGGACTGAGTTATGAGGAAAGGTTGGAGAAACTGGGACTTTTCTCCTTGGAAAGACGGAGATTAAGGGGAGACATGATAGAGGTGTATAAAATACTGATGGGAATAGATAGAGTCAATAGTGAGAGACTGCTTCCTAGATTGGGTACAATTACGAGAGGTCATGATCTAAGGGTGAGGGGGGAGAAGTATAATTTGGATGTGAGAGGAAGGTTCTTCATGCAGAGGGTCATGGGGGTATGGAACGCGCTACCGAGTAGGGTGGTGGAGGCAGGCACGTTGGACTTGTTTAATGTTTACTTAGATAGACACATGAGCGAAACAAGGATGGAGGGTTATAGTAGGGGGTATTAAATAGGGTCAGAGCCTCGGGAGACACCGGAAATGCAGACTTATATGTTAACGGTTTTGTCTTTTTATTCCGCAGGTGGCGGTCCACCTTGTTGTCAAACAAGGTGCATGCACACGGTGGGTCGTGCGTGGGCTGCTCTTGGAGGTTCCGGGAGTGGCCTAGTACTTCGTGTCGGTGTGTGTGCTTGATCCTGGACCTGTAGACAGGCGCCGCAACAGCTCAGTGACTAGCACTGCTAGCTGTGCAGATACATGGATTTGGGCCTGTGTCTGTGGGAGTTTGCACATTCTCCCTGTGGTTGCGTGGGTTTCCTCCGGGCGCTCCGGTTTCCTCCCACACCCCAAAGATGTGCTCTTAGGCTGATTGGTATACCAAATTGACACTATTCTCCCCTGAATCTGGCTAAGTTAGGGGTTCCACTCACATACACGCAGGGCAGGGTAGGTGTAGGAGGATGTGGCGGCGCGGGCTCGTTGGGCTGAAGGGCCTGTTTCCCGTGCTGGGTTATTCTTTGTTCTTTGTTAATACTCCCTATCTCCATAACATCTTCCAGCCCATACAATCCTCCCTAGCTCTGTAACCTATTCGGTCCCAACGACCCTCCCTATCTTCATAATGTCCTACAACTTTCCGTTTCTCATTTATTTAGTAGTGTCACAAGTAGGCTTACATTAACACTGCAGTGAAGTTACTGTGAAAATCCCCTAATCACTACACTCCGGCGCCTGTTTGGGTACACCGAAGGATAATTTATCATGGCCAGTGCACCTAACCATGTTTTTCAGCCCGTGGGACGAAACTGGAACATGTGGAGGAAGCCCACACAGGCACAGAGGGAATGTGCACACTGACCCAAGCTGGGAATCGAATCCAGGTCCCTGGCCGTGAGGAAACAGTGCTAGTCACTGTGCCACCCCTCCTCCCATCCCTATAAACCTCTCCATCCCTGCAATGTCCTCCAGCCCTATAAATTCTTCATCTCTGTAACCTCCTCTAATCTGTACAACCCTCCCTTTCTCTGTAACCTCCTCCAATTCTTGCAGCCCTGACCATCGGCAGACAGTTAAGTTAACCATTTATTCTTCAACACTTTAGGCTAACTTAAGATAAATGATATACCTTAAAGAATGGCATTTTCCTAAGGTTATGACAATATGCATAAATTGACCAGAACTAATGGAGTTAACGCTTATCATATTATTAACAAATTATAGACCAATTAGCTATTTCCAGCAATTTGGCTAAGATGACTGTTATGAGGGCTATTGGGGCTCCTCAATAGATCTTCCTATGGAGCTCATAGAGTATGAAATCCCCTCTTCGAGTCATCGAGGTTTACAGCATGGAAGCAGGCCCTTCAGCCCAACTTGTCCATGCCGCCCCTTTTTTTTTTAAACCCCTAAGCTGGTCCTAATTGCCCAGGTTTGGCCCATATCCCTCTCTACCCATCTTACCCATGTAATTGCCTAAATACTTTTTAAAAGACAAAATTGTACCCACCTCTACTATTACCTGACAACTTGTTCCAAACAGTCACCACCCTCTGAGTGAAGAAATTGCCCTTCTGGACTCTTTTGTAGCTCTTCCCTCTCACCTTAAACTGATGCCGTCTAGTTTTAGACCCCCTTATCTTTGGGAAGAGATATTGACTATCTAGCTGAATTATGCCCCTCATTATTTTATAGGCTTCTATAAGATCACCCCTCAGCCTTCTACACTCCAGAAGAAAAAGTCCCAGTCTGTCCAGCCTTTCCTTATAATGCAAACTATCATGGTAGCATCCTAGTTAATTTTTTCTGCACTCTTTCTAGATTAATAATACCTTTTCTATAATAGGGTGATCAGAACTGTACATAGTATCTATCCCAAGTGTGGCCTTACCAATGTCTTGTACAACTTCAAGATGGCTCAACTCTTGTATTCAGTGTTCTGACCAATGAAACCAAGCATGCTGAATGCCTTCTTCACCACTCTGTCCACCTGTGACTCCACTTTCAATACATTATGAACATGTACCCCTAGATCTCTTTGTTATATAACTCTTCCCTACGCTCTATCATTAACTGAATAAGTCCTACCTTGGTTTGATCTACCAAAACACATCACCTCACAGTTATCTAAATTAAACTGCATCTGCCATTCATCAGCCCACTGGCCCAATTGATCAAAATTCTAGATAACCACCTTCCCTGTCCACTATGCCACCAATCATGGTATCATCTTCAAACTTACTAACCATGCTTAAATTCTCATCCAGATAATTAATATAACAAATAATAGTGGACCCAGCACTGATCCCTGAGGCACACCGTTGGTCACAGGTCTCCAGTTTGAAAAACAACTGTCACCACTGCCAATTTTGAATCCATTTGGCTACATCTCCCTGGATCCCGTGAGATTTAACTGTATGCAACAATCTACCATGCAGTACCTTGTCAGAGACCTTGCTAAAATCTATGTAGACAACACCAATTGCACTGCCCTCATCTATCTCCTTGGTTACCATTTCAAAAAACTCAATCAAATTTGTGAGACATGGTTTTCCACACTCAAAGCCACACTGACCATCTCTAATCAGTTCTTGCATCTCTAAACGCCTGTAGATCCTCTCTCTGAAAATACTTTCTAACAACTTATCCACTACAGATGTGAGGCTCTCAGGCTTTTCCCTACAGCCCTTTATAAACAAAGGCACAACATTTGCCACCCTCCAATCTTCAGATGCCTCACCTGTGACTATTGATAATTCAAATATCTGTTAGGAGACCCGCAATTTCCTCCTTAGCCTCCACAATGGGGATTTATCTACCTTGATACGCTTTAAGACTTCTAGCACTTCCTTCTCTGTTATATGTAGACTTCTGAAGACATCACGAATGTATTTCCTCAAGTTCCCTAACATCTATGCTTTTCTCAACAGTAAAAACGGATGAAAAATATTAATTTAGGATCTCCCCCCATCTCTTGTGGATATGCACATAGATTATCTTATTGATCTTTAAGAACATAAGAACATAAGAAATAGGAGCAGGAGTAGGCCATCTGGCCCCTCGAGCCTGCCCCGCCATTCAATAAGATCATGGCTGATCTGTCGTGGCTCAGCTCCACCTTCCCGCCCTCTCCCCATAACCCCTAATCCCTTCTTATCAAAAACCCATCAACCCGTTTCTTAAAAATATTTAGCGAGGCAGCCTCCACCACTTCAACGGGCAGAGAATTCCAGAGATTCACCACCCTTTGAGTGAAGAAGTTCCTCCTCAACTCTGTTCTAAATCGCCTCCCCTTTATCTTGAGGCTGTGCCCCCTAGTCCTACTGTCTTTTTTGAGCGGGAAGAGTCTCTCCACCTCTATCCCATTCATCATCTTATACGTCTCAATGAGATCTCCCCTCATTCTTCTAAACTCTAACGAGTACAAGCCTAGTTTATTCAGCCTCTCCTCATAGCTCAATCCCCTCAACTCCGGTATCAGCCGAGTAAACCTCATCTGCACTCCCTCCAGGGCCAAAATATCCTTGCACAGGTGCGGCGCCCAAAACTGTACACAGTACTCCAGCTGCGGCCTCACCAATGCCCTATACAACTGCAGCAAGACCTCCCTACTTTTATATTCAATCCCCCTCGCTATGAAGGCCAGCATCCCATTCGCCTTCCTGACCACCTGCTGCACCTGCAAGCTGGGTTTTTGCGACTCATGCACAAGGACCCTGAGGTCCCTCTGCACCGTCGCCTGCTGCAGTTTTTCGCCACGTAAGTAATAGTCCTTCCTACCATTCCTCCTACCAAAGTGGACCACCTCACACTTGCCAACATTAAATTCCATTTGCCATTCCTGGCCCATTCGCCCAGCCTATCTAGATCCTTCTGCAGACTCTCCACACCCTCCTCACAATTTGCCTTTCCCCCAATCTTGGTGTCATCAGCAAATTTCGACACCCTGCACTCGGTTCCCTCCTGGCCTTCATAGCGAGGGGGATTGAATATAAAAGTAGGGAGGTCTTGCTGCAGCTGTATAGGGCATTGGTGAGGCCGCAGCTGGAGTACTGTGTGCAGTTTTGGGCGCCGCACCTGCGCAAGGATATTTTGGCCCTGGAGGGAGTGCAGAGGAGGTTTACTAGGCTGATACCGGAGTTGAGGGGATTGAGCTATGAGGAGAGGCTGAATAAACTAGGCTTGTACTCGTTAGAGTTTAGAAGAATGAGGGGAGATCTCATTGAGACGTATAAGATGATGAATGGGATGGATAGGATAGAGGTGGAGTGACTCTTCCCGCTCAAAAAAGACAGTAGGACTAGGGGGCACAGCCTCAAGGTAAAGGGGAGGCGGTTTAGAACAGAGTTGAGGAGGAACTTCTTCACTGAAAGGGTGGTGAATCTCTGGAATTCTCTGCCCGTTGAAGTGGTGGAGGCTGCCTCGCTAAATATTTTTAAGAAACGGGTTGATGGGTTTTTGATAAGAGAAGGGATTAAGGGTTATGGGGAGAGGGCGGGAAGGTGGAGCTGAGCCACGACAGATCAGCCATGATCTTATTGAATGGCGGGGCAGGCTCGAAGGGCCAGATGGCCTACTCCTGCTCCTATTTCTTATGTTCCTCCAGATCATCTATATAAATGGTAAATGGCTGTACTCTCTCCGTCTTTACTCTTTTGCCCTTTATGTATTTGTAGAAGCTCTTTAGATTCTCCTTTGCCTTATCTGCCAAAACAATCTCATCCCCTTTTTGCCCTTCTGATTTCTCTCTTAACTCTACTCCTATCCCTTCTATACTTTAAGGGATCCACTTGATCTCAGCTGCCTATGCATGTCATGTGCCTCCCCTTTTGACCAGGGCCTCAATATCTTGAGTCATCTAGGGCTCCCTACTTCTGCCAGCCTTGCCTTTCACTCTTAAGAGGAATGTGCTTATCCTGAACCCTGGTTAACACACTTTTGAAAGCCTTCCACTTACCAGACATCCATTTGCCCTCCCACAGTTGCCCCCAATTAACTCACTCCCATTTACCCATCCATACCCTGAGTTCATCTGCCCTGCCCATCAGGCCTCTTGTATTGAAATAAATGCTGTTTAATCTGGACTTCCCTTGCGCTTTGTCTTGCTTTTGCCTGATCTGTCTGGTACTAGAATTACTGACAAGGCCTTAACTATTCAATGTGTTCTCTTTAATTTGTGCTGCCCTCAACCTTCTCTTCTGTCTCCCCACTGCTTTGGGTCCCACCCCCTGCCAAACTAGTTTGAACCCTCCCCAATGACCCTAGCAAACCTCCCTGCCAGGATTAGTCCTCCTCTAGTTCAGGTGTAACCTGCCCTTTTTGAACATGTCACCCCTTCCCCAGAAGCAATCCCAGTGATCCAAAAATCTGAATCTTTGCCCAGTGCACCACCTCTCAAGCCATACATTCATCTGCCCTTTCTTCTACTTCTCTCTCTAGCACGTGGCACCAGAAGTAGTCCTGAAATTACTCCTTCGACGTCCTGCATTTTAGTCTTCTGCCTAACTTTCCTACCGAGGTCATTGGTACATATTTGTACCAATGACATGTTGAGTGAGCAAAGGCTCATCCACTAGGAAAGGAGCCGTGAGAATTTAAAACCAGCTTTTCTTACCTAGACCAGCAGCCAAAGGACTCCTGGGTATAGAGCTGTGTACTTAGCCATAAAAGCAGCATTTTTTTATACTTGTAAATAAAGTGTGTTTGTGAAGGAAGACTGATCTTGAAGAGATTATTACAGTGGCCTTGCAGCATCTTTTAAGGAAAGGTTTTGTGAAGCCATTTTTGTTAGCATATTATCCAGATATTGGAATTATCAATTCAAGTCTTCCACCTAATCAACCAAGTTGTGAAAAATCTGTTTGATTGTTAAAGATAAACTTTTACGGTCAATTATTGTTAACTGAAACTTTTATTCTTATCTTTTAAACTTGTTCTCTTTCTACTTATTAACAGTTGATAAATCTTTTGAATTGCCCACTTAAAGTATTCATTCCTGCCAAATGATTAAATCCTGTAGAACCCAATTTTATTAACAATTGGGGATTTATTGCATATAGAACATAGAACACTACAGCACAAACAGGCCCTTCGGCCCACGAGTTGCGCCGATCACATCAACACCTACCAACCTACAGACCTATCTATACCGCCCAATCCCATTAAACCCCATATACTCATCCAGAAGTCTTTTAAAAGACCCCAGCGAGTTCGCCTCCACCACCACCGACGGCAGCCGATTCCATTCACTCACCATCCTCTGAGTGAAAAACTTACCCTTAACATCACCTCTGAACTTCCCTCCCTGCACCTTAAATCTGTGTCCTCTCGTAGCAACCACTTCAACCCGGGGAAATAGCCTCTGAGAGTCCACCCTATCTATTCTTCTCAACATTTTGTAAACTTCTATCAGGTCGCCTCTCAACCTTCGTCTCTCCAGGGAAAAGAGTCCCAGCTCCCTCAACCTAACTTCATAAGGCATGCCTCCCAGTCCAGGCAACATTCTTGTAAATCTCCTCTGTACCCTCTCAATAGCCTCTACATCTTTCCTATAGTGAGGCGACCAGAACTGCGCACAATACTCTAAATGAGGCTTGACAAGGGTCTTATGAAGTTGCAGCATTACCTCCCGACTCCTAAACTCAATCCCTCGATTAATGAAGGCCTGTACACCATATGCCTTCTTGACCACCTCCTCCACCTGCGAGGCCGATTTAAGAGTCCTGTGGACCCGGACCCCTAGATCCTTCTGCTCTTCAACACTACTCAGACTTCTGCCCTTGATAGTGTACTCGTTCATCCCGTTGGTTCTGCCAAAATGGACGACTACACATTTATCCGCGTTGAAGTCCATCTGCCACTTCTCCGCCCATTCCTGCATCCTATCTATGTCCTGCTGCAACTTTTGCCATCCTTCCAGACCATCCACAACACCACCGACTTATAAACCTGTATCTCATCAATCAATTTAACAACAGGCCCCCAAACCGTTGTGGTAAAGTACTGGGGTTGGCATTAAAAGGAAATTCAAGATGCATGTAATAATAGTGTGGCAGTAATCATGGGTAACTTTAATCTACATATTGAATGGGCAAATCAAATGAACAGTAAGACTGCAACAGATGAATTCCTGGAGGATGTACGAGCACATTTTTTAGACCAGAACATTGAGGAACCAATTAAAGAACAAACTAACCCAGATTTGGGACTTTGCAATGAGAGGGTTAATTAATAATCTTATGTGGGATCCTTCAGGGAACAGTGATCAGAACATGATATAATTCTCAGTTAACATTTTAAGTCTGACTCTTATTCAGAGCTAACGAGAGAATGAAATATGTTAGATTATATACTGTCTAAGAGAGGATCTGTTATGAGGCCAGTGAGGGTGGAGGCGTTCATCAATGGTCCCACCATCAGCTTTGTCCTATGGGAAGTGGTCAGCGGGGATTCTTAGACCTGTTACTCCATCTGGACCATTATTGTGGGTCCTGAGGTGAAGACTACTTGACTGTAAGCCGCAGGCGTGGCTTTTCCTCCAGTGCACAATAAAGGATGTTGATGATGGAATGTTTGTCTGAATTACTGCATTGGTGACAAGAAATTTTTTTTTCTTTTTTTTGCGGACGACAACTTTGTACCAAATTGATCCCGCTATTCCCAAATATAGCAGGCAGGGTGGAGTCCCAACAGGAAAATCAAAAAGAAAAATTATTCAACAAGGACAGAAAGACATTTTGTAACGGATTATCTGATTCACATGAGGAACTTCAGTGATGGTCCCAACGGGTCCTGTGGAACGTTATGGAGAGTGAGACCAGTACCTTACAAGGTGACCATAGAATCCCTACAGTGCAGAAGGAAGCCATTCAGCATATCAAGTCTGTACTGACTCTTTGGCAGAGTAACTTACCCAGGTACCCAGGCCCTCTTCCCCTCCCCCCACTCATGCAATTTGTCCATTCCTGTAAACCCACACATTCACCATGACCAATCCACTTAATCTACACATCTTTGAACATGAGGGACAATTTAACACGATCCCACATATTTTTGGACTATGGGAGGAAACCAGAGCAACCAGTGGAAGGTCACACGGACAAGGGGAGAATGTGCAAACTCCACGTAAACAGCCATCCAAGGCCAAAATTATACCTTGTCCCTGGCACTGTGAGGCAGCAGTGCTAACCACTGTGCCATCATGTCATCCCAAAGTTCAGGGTAAAACTCTAAAGAAGCAGTTGGACCATTTCAGAATGAGGGAGTCCATGCCGGAATTTGCCAGTGCCCTGCCATCAGCTCAAAGCTGATTCCACATTGGCTTCTCTGGATTGTGAAGATATGGACCCAGAGATGGAGGGTAAAGTGGACCTCTGAGTTGAAGTGAAACATAGGAACACACATCGGTAACCCTGCAATGCTCCCTCTGGAAACAAAGGTTCCCTGTTTGGATTAATATAATACCTGACCCAGCTCTGCCCTTGACAGACCTCAGTCCAAGCAATGGTAAGGACTTCTAACAATGTGGGTGCTGGGGGAGACTGACTAGTGATGGTGGAAATGAGTGTTATGCTGGCCACAGGAGATCATCAATAGAACTCCCCACGTGCTTTGTGCTGTATGAGCTGTCTTAATGAATGATTGGAGCTAGATAGGGAGTTTTACACTCTGCAATCCATTTTGGGTATCACCAACAGATCTCCAATGGCATTGCTCCCAGTTACTGTAATATTAAATAATGGTGGAACATGTTGTAGATGTCACTGACAGATCCACAGTGGTGTTGATCCTGGTTACAGTAATGTTGAATAACTTTGGAATGTTTTCACTGACCGATATCTAATGGCATTGCTCCTGGTGAATGTTATGACGAGTCCTTAGATAGGAAAAGAAACCTGATACCTGCAGTGTGTGTTCTAGGTATTGTACCTGGTTTCTGGTGTGCTGACGAGCTGGTGGGTGACAAGTGGAGATATTTTATTGAATCAGTTTGGTGTCTTCCTGTGTTTGCACCAAACATCACATGTTTTAAGGCTCTATTGTCATTTTCTGGTAAGTAAAGAGTTTCAATGTCACACTTCTTTGAAAAACTATAGAGAAAAAGTAAGTGGCTGAAAGGGTGGCATGTTTAATGAGTCAGTCTATTTAAGATAACTGGGTAATAGAGTGAGAATGGTAAGTGGGTGGGGGCTGGCAATGTAAATGTGTTGAAGTGGAAATTTCCCTGCTTCTTGACTGTGGTAGAGTTATTTGCATTCCGACCAAATAACTAGTTTTTATTTACGAAAGACTGCATGCAGTATTGGCAGTAACTTGAGTTTGTAGAGCAGTCGTTACGACTTGCTAATTCCTTCTCAAGTCCACGCTTATATAAAGAATCAGTTCAGTATTTATACATAATCATTATCACTGCATGACCAGAGCTTATTCAGAATTTGATCAATTTCTGAACAAGAACATAAGAACATAAGAACATAAGAAATAGGAGCAGGAGTAGGCCATCTGGCCCTTCGAGCCTGCCCCGCCATTCAATAAGATCATGGCTGATCTGTCGTGACTCAGCTCCACCTTCCCGCCCTCTCCCCATAACCCTTAATCCCTTCTCTTATCAAAAACCCATCAACCCGTTTCTTAAAAATATTTAGCGAGGCAGCCTCCACCACTTCAACGGGCAGAGAATTCCAGAGATTCACCACCCTTTGAGTGAAGAAGTTCCTCCTCAACTCTGTTCTAAACCGCCCCCCCTTTATCTTGAGGCTGTGCCCCCTAGTCCTACTGTCTTTTTTGAGCGGGAACAGTCTCTCCACCTCTATCCTATCCATCCCATTCATCATCTTATACGTCTCAATGAGATCTCCCCTCATTCTTCGAAACTCTAACGAGTACAAGCCTAGTTTATTCAGCCTCTCCTCATAGCTCAATCCCCTCAACTCCGGTATCAGCCGAGTAAACCTCCTCTGTACTCCCTCCAGGGCCAAAACATCCTTGCGCAGGTGCGGCGCCCAAAACTGCACACAGTACTCCAGCTGCGGCCTCACCAATGCCCTATACAGCTGCAGCAAGACCTCCCTACTTTTATATTCAATCCCCTTCGCTATGAAGGCCAGCATCCCATTCGCCTTCCTGACCACCTGCTGCACCTGCAAGCTGGGTTTTTGCGACTCATGCACAAGGACCCCGAGGTCCCTCTGCACCGTCGCCTGCTGCAGTTTTTCGCCCCGTAAGTAATAGTCCTTCCTACCATTCCTCCTACCAAAGTGGACCACCTCACACTTGCCAACATTAAATTCCATTTGCCATTTCCTGGCCCATTCGCCCAGCCTATCTAGATCCTTCTGCAGACTCTCCACACCCTCCGCACAATTTGCCTTTCCCCCAATCTTGGTGTCATCAGCAAATTTCGACACCCTGCACTCGGTTCCCTCCTCCAGATCATCTATATAAATGGTAAATAGCTGAGGCCCCAGCACCGACCCCTGGGGCACCCCACTAGTCACCAACCGCCAATCCGAATAGCATCCATTGACCCCCACTCTCTGCCTCCTATTTGACAACCAATCCTCTATCCACGCTAACACCCTACCCCCAACTCCATGTCCCCTGACCTTCTGCAATAACCTCTTGTGAGGTACCTTGTCAAACGCCTTCTGAAAATCCAGAAAGACCACATCCACCGGCTCTCCTCCATCCACTGCCCTAGACACATCCTCATAGAGCAATGTCATAAATAATGGTACAACTTGCTGACCTTCTAAAACTCATTGCTGGTCTCCTAGAACTCTTCATCTCATCATTCATACTTTTATCTTGTCCTTTTGATAGAACAGAAGGCAACCGATGACTTTGTCATCTCTGATCTTATATTGTCTCACTCATACAGTCCTAGGTCTTGCAGTCTTATCAGGTCTTATAAGAACATAAGAAATAGGAGCAGGAGTAGGCCATCTAGCCCTTCGAGCCTGCCCCGCCATTCAATAAGATCATGGCTGATCTGAAGTGGCTCAGTTCCACTTTCACGCTTTCTCCCCATAACCCTTAATTCCCTTGCCTACCAAAAACCTATCTACCCGCATCTTAAATATATTTAGTGAGGTAGCCTCCACCACTTCAACGGGCAGAGAATTCCAGAGATTCACCAGTCTTTGAGTGAAGAAGTTCCTCCTCAACTCTGTTCTAAACTGTTCCCCCCTTATCTTGAGGCTGTGCCCTCTAGTCCTGCTGTCCTTTCTGAGCGGGAAGAACCTCTCCACCTCCACCCTATCCATCCCTTTCATCATCTTATATGTCTCAATAAGATCCCCCCTCATCCTTTTAAACTCTAACGAGTACAAGCCGGTCTATTCAGCCTCTCTTCATAGCTCAACCCCCTCAACTCCAGTATCAGCCTAGTGAACCTCCTTTGCACTCCCTCCAAGGCCAAAATATCCTTGTGCAAGTGCGGCGACCAAAACTGCAGACAGTACTCGAGCTGCAGCCTCACCAGTGCCCTGTACAGTTGCAGCAAGACCTCCCTACTTCTGTATTCAATCCCCCTCGCTATGAAGGCTAACATCCCATTTGCCTTCCTGACCACCTGCTGCACCTGCAGACTGGGTTTTTGAGACTCATGCACAAGGACCCCCAGGTCCCTCTGCACCATAGCATGCTGCAGCTTTTCGCCCTGTAAGTAGTAGTCCTTCCTACTATTATTCCTGCCAAAGTGGATAACCTCACACTTGCCAACATTGTACTTCATCTGCCAGGTCCTCGCCCACTCGCTCAGCCTATCTAGATCCCTCTGCAGACTTTCTACACCCTCCGCACAATTTGCTGTTCCATTTATCTTTGTGTCATCAGCAAATTTTGACACCTTACACTCAGCTCCCTCCTCCAGATCATCTATATAAATGGTAAATAGCTGAGGCCCCAGCACCGATCCCTGGGGCACTCCACTAATCACCAACTGCCAATCCGAATAGCACCCACTGATCCTACTCTCTGCCTCCTATTTGACAGCCAATCCCTTATCCACACTAACACCTTACTCCCAACTCCATGCCCCCTAACCTTCTGTAACAACCTTTTGTGCGGCACCTTATCAAACGCTTTCTGAAAATCGAGAAATACCACATCCACCTGTTCCCCTCCATCCACTGCACTAGACACATCCTCATAGAATTCCAATAAATTCGTCAGACACGACTTCCCCTTAACGAATCCGTGCTGCGTCTACTCTATCAAACAATTCTTCTCAAGATGCCTTGCTATTTCTTCTTTGATGACGGATTGAAGCATTTTTCCTACAACAGACGTTAAACTAACCGGCCTATAATTCCCTGCCTTTTGCCTGCTACCCTTTTTAAACAGCGGCGTAACATTAGCCGTTTTCCAATCTTCCGGCACTTCCCCGGAATCCAGCGAGGTTTGGAAAATAATCACTAAGGCATCCACTATCACCTCCGCCATTTCCTTCAGAACCCTGGCTTGCATTCCATCCGGTCCTGGGGACTTGTCCACCATTAGTCCCTCTAGTCTGTCGAACACTACCTCTCTAGTGACAATGATCTCATTCAGGCCCTCAACTCCTACCATCTTTCCATCGTTAACACCCGGCAAACTATTCGCATCCTCCTCCGTGAAGACCGAAGCAAAAAATTTATTCAAGGCCTCAGCCATTTCCTCATCCCCCACCACTAAATCCCCCCTCTCATCCTCTACGGGTCCAACATTCACCCTAGCCAGCCTCCTCCTCTTTATATATTTATAAAAACTCTTACTATCCTTTTTTATATTTAGCGCTAGCCTAGATTCATAGTCTATCCTTCCTTTCTTTATCAACTTCTTCGTCATTCTTGGTTGATATTTAAACCTCTCCCAATCCTCTACTCGCCCACTACTTTTAGCCACTCTAAACGCATCAGCTTTTAATTTAATATTCTCCTTTATCTCCTTCGTTATCCACAGCTGATTATCTCTTCTCCTACGATCCTCCTTTACCATCGGAATAAATTTCTGCTGAGCACCAAGAAAGATCTCCTTAAAGATCCTCCACTGTTCCTCAGCAGACCTACCTCCCAATCTGCACCCCCAATCTACATTCGCCAATTCCTCCCTCATCCTATCATACTCCCCTCTGTTCAAACAAAGGACACAGGTCCAGGATCCTACTTTCTCATCCTCCATCTGCATCAAAATCTCCACCATACAATGATCACTCTTCCCAAACAGATCCCTCACAACAAGGTCCCTAATTCTACCTGCCTCATCTAAGACAGCTCGCTCCCTCGTCGGCTCCAGCACACACTGTTCAAGGAAGCTATCTCGGCAGCATTCCAAGAACTCTTCCTCAAGCCCACCGCATCCAACATGGGTCGACCAATCAATATGTAGATTGAAATCCCCCATAACTATCGCCGTTCCATTCTTGCACACATCATTTATTTGCATGTTTATAGCCCGCCCCACCTCCAGGTTATTATTTGGGGGCCTATAGACCACACCCACCAGCGTCTTCCTCCCCTTGCTGTTCCTAATCTCCATCCACAACGATTCCACGTTCTGCTCTTTGGCGCCTATATCTTCCCTTACTACCGCCCTGATACTATCCTTAATCAGCAGAGCTACCCCTCCTTTTTCCTCCCGTCTATCCTTCCTAAACACTTGATACCCCTGGACATTCAGCTCCCAGTCCCTGTCACCTTGCAACCATGTCTCTGTAATGGCCACCAGATCATATCCATTTGTGCTGATCTGCGCCACCAGCTCATTCACTTTGTTCTGAATGCTTCGTGCATTCAGATAAAGTGTCTTCATCCCAGCCTTCATCTGGACCCTATTTGAAGGCACGCTACCAACCTTACAGAGATTAGGCACAGCTTGACCTTCTCTGGTCTTATTCATGTCTTAGGTTATGTGGAGTCAGTCTTATTAAGTCTTACAAGGTCTGGCATTTTGGAATAGTTTGATCAGCTTTCCTTATTTTGTACCAAATACTTGACCAATTTTCCCATCATGCCACCACTTCATTTGTAGAATTTCACATTCCCTCCTTTTGTCATATCATGACAACTAGTTAAATAGGTATACCCATGACCCAATTAAAAATGCATTTACACAAGCAACCAAACATAGAACATAGAACACTACAGCACAAACAGGCCCTTCGGCCCACATCAACACCTACCAATCTATAGACCTATCTATAACCCCCAATCCCATAAAACCCCATATACTCATCCAGAAGTCTTTTCAAAGACCCCAGTGAGTTCGCCTCCACCACCACTGACGGCAGCCGATTCCATTCACTTACCACCCTCTGAGTGTACTCGTTCATCCCGTTGGTTCTGCCAAGATGGACGACTTCGCATTTATCCGCGTTGAAGTCCATCTGCCACTTCTCCGCCCATTCCTGCATCCTATCTATGTCCTGCTGCAACTTTTGACATCCTTCCAGACCATCCACAACACCACTGACCTTCGTGTCATCAGCGAACTTACTTACCCATCCCTCCACTTCCTCATCCAGGTCATTTATGAAAATGACAAACAGCAAGGGTCCTAGAACAGATCCCTGGGGCACTCCACTGGTGACTGACCTCCATTCAAAAAAAGACCCATCCACAACCACTCTCTGCCTTCTGCAGGCAAGCCAGTTCTGGATCCACAAGGCCAAAGGCCTTTGGATCCCATGCCCTCTCACTTTCTCAAGAAGTCTTGCATGGGGGACTTTATCAAACGCCTTGCTGAAGTCCATGTACACCACGTCCACGGCACTTCCTTTGTCAATGTGTTCAGTCACATTATCGAAGAACTCAACTAGGCTCGTAAGGCACGACCTGCCCTTGACAAATCCATGCTGACTATTCCTGATCATGTCAAACCTCTCCAAATGCTCGTAAATCTTGTCCCTCAGAAGCCTCTCCATCAGCTTACCAACCACTGAGGTCAGACTCACCAGTCGGTAATTTCCTGGGCTATCTCTGTTCCCTTTCTTAAAAATAGGGACTACATCCGCAATCCTCCAATCTTCCGGAACCTCTCCCGTCTCCACTGACGACGCAAAGATCATCGCCAGGGGCTCTGCAATCACTTCCCTCGCCTCCCACAGTATCCTGGGGTACATCCCATCTGGTCCCGGCGACTTATCTATCTTGATAGAATTCAAAAGTTCTAACACATCCTCCACCTTAATATCCACAAACTCAATCTTTTCCATCTGCTGCAAATCCGTAGCAAAATCTCCCAGATCAGCTTCCACCGTGAATACTGAGGCAAAGTACTCATTAAGCACCTCTGCCATTTCTTCTGGCAGACCTTTCCCCTTCACCTTTTATAGGTCCTATCCCTTTTCTCATCCTTTTACCTTTCACACATTTATAGAAGGCCTTGGGATTCTCCTTAATCTTACCCGCCAAGGTCTTCTCATGACCCCTTCTGGCTCTCCTAATTTCCCTTTTAAGCTCCTTTCTACAGTCCTTATACTCCTCAAGATCCTTAACCTCTCCTAGTTCCCTGAACCTTTTGTACACCTTCCCTTTCCTCCTGACTAGGTTCAACACAGCCTTCGTGCACCACGGTTCCCGCGACCTACCAAAACCCATTTGTCTCATCGGAACGTTGTCATGTATAGCTCCAGACAAACATTCCTTGAATATCCGCCACCTTCCTTCGGTACTTTTCCCTAAGAACGCCTCCTTCCAGTTTATTTGTCCAAGTAACTTCTTCGTATCTCCCCTTACTCCAGACAAACACCTTCCTAGCCTGCCTGATCCTATCTCGTTCCAATGCAGTTGTGAAGGAGATAGAATTATGGTCACCATTCCCAAGATGCTCTCCTACCGAGAGATCCATCACCTGCCCTGGTTCATTCGCCAGTACCAGGTCAAGTACAGCCTCTCCCCTCATTGGCTTATCCACATACTGTGTCAGGAAACCTTCCTGAACACACCTAACAAACTCCTCCCCATCCAAACCCTTTACCCTAGGGATATTCCAGTCGATGTTTGGGAAATTGAAGTCTCCCATCACGACAACTCTGTTATTAATACATCTCTCCAGAATCTGTTTCCCTATCTGCACTTCAACTTCCCTGTCACTATTGGGTGGCCTATAGAATACACCCAGCAAAATTTTCGACCCTTTGCTGTTCGTAACTTCCACCCACAGAGACTCTGTAGATAGTCCCTCCACGGCATCCTCTTTCTCTGCAGCCATGATACTGTCCCTGATCAACAGTGCCACTCCACCACCTCTTCTGCCATCCTCCCTGTCCTTCCTGAAGCATCTGAAACCTGGCACCTGAACTACCCAGTCTTGTCCCTGAGAGATCCAAGTCTCCATAATGGCCACCACATCACAATCCCAAGCAGCAATCCATGCCCTAAGCTCATCTACCTTATTCACCTGCAGTCCGATCAACTCCCTACCCCTTATTATTGAATACAGAATGGCAGGAAACAGCACAGAGACAGAGAAGTGTCCCATATGAGAAACAAAAATCAGGGAATTTATTAAGAAGAAAAGGTGACCCCATGGGCAGAATCTTGGGCCAATAATGAGACAGGACCGGGAACCCTAGGGCAGAAGTATTGGAATAATCTAAGGAAAGTTCAGGGGAAAGGGGCAGGCAAATGTGAGAAAGAAATTGCTATTGTGAGCTGTTTCGGATAGCTGCTATGAACAGAAAAGGAATTAAATACAGTTCGTAAGGAACCAGAGGAATCAAAGCAGGTACAGGAGGAAACTAAAGAGGATAGAGCAGATAAGAGCCAAAAAGAAGAGGTAGATGAATTAAAGGGAACCAACCAGACAAATTTATTACATCTGGGCAATTTTCAAACCCAGTATGAGAGAGCCTACCAAGATGCCCAGCACACTGTCTTGGCCAAAGGTGAAACTAAGCACATTTGGAAGCTTAAGTGCACCGATCTGCCAGTGGCAATAAAAACACTACATCAAGCCAGTAAAGAACAGAGACGGGCAACTGCTGACCACTCCAAATGCCAGCAAGAAATTTCACAGCTGAAATCCCTATTATCAGTTCAAAACGGATTTATGTGTACCTTTGGGACAGTAGAGGAAGAGGAGATAGATAATGTGGATTGAGGAGAGGTAAAGGAGAATACTAGACTTTACATTATGCAAACCGAGGATTGGGGTCCACCATCATCACCAGGGGAAGTCATACTGTGAGAAACACAGCTCACAGTCAAACAATTTAGTCAAGTTCTGAAGGAGCAAGATATTTTATTTAACGTTCTTGCAAGACCGGGTGTCCAAAAAAAGGCACACCTTACATCGATTTGCAGCAATTTTTATACTTTTTTTTAACAAGCATTGTAATGGCTTTGCAATGTGTTGTTCTCCCCTAATTGGTGGTCCCTGTCCCATCTATGTGTTATCATTCCCCTATTGGCTCAAGGTGCCCCATCCTCTCTACTCCCCATCTAACAATGTCTCCTATTATCACAAGAGTGTATTAGTAAACTCATCTGTCTTACCTAACACTTACATGTCCAGTTCAGATCGGCGGTAATCAGTCTTTTGCCAACTTAATCACTGCTGTCCCGACTATCTCAATGACCTTTTTCCCCTTTTATGCTCAGTTGTAGAAACAACACATCTTGTATACCATTTGTTTTTACAACCTGGACCTCGTACATTCCTTCAGGATGTGGTGTATGCTTCACTGCACACCACACATCTGGTGTTATTCCTACACTACAGGCAGTCTCTTTATTGTCCCTGACTATTGCTCTGTTAGCAGCAGTGAATTTTATGTCCTATGTTTGTGACTAAAATCACAGTTGTTTCCATAATGAGGGCTATCAATGTGCCTGACTATATCCAGTCTACCTAACTTTAGGCTACTTCTCTATGGTGTACAGATATATGTGTTAACAGCATCTTTACTTGTTGCTCACAATACCCACTGCGCCCCCAGATTTACCTCCAGTACCGATACACCCAGTGACGATTGAACATCAGGTAGGAGAGTCTCATTGCCCAGCTGTTACATACACGACCCCATTTACAGTGGCACAATTGGCTGAGATTGCAAATAAAATCACTACCTTTGAGCCATTGGCTGACCCACACAGATTCTTTGAGGATGTCAGGCAGCAGGAGGTAATGCATGGCCTAGATGAAAGGGAAGAGGTGAAGCTGATAGTCATGTGCTTAAGTAAGTGTGTATGGACTGCCCTGCCAGCCCCTCAAAATGTTGGGGAAGGAACCTTAAAGAAAATTAAGGAAGCAATATTGACCGTGGTAGGGTTTAATAAAGGGGATCCTGTAGATGGGTTAAATAAATGTAGACAGAGGAAAGGGGAACATCTGACTGCCGGTCGTTTGTGGATCCACTTCATGGGGGTATATGGGGAATTAGATCAGGCTAGATTGATTGAAGCTGATTCATCCAAACAGGCTAGGACATTAGTCTTGCACACCACAGAGGAAGGCAAGAAGGCCTGCACTAATTTTGACCCTGCAGAAACCACTCACAATGAAGCATGGGTTCCCAGGCGTTTAGTTCAATCTGGGAGCAGGAAGTTCAGGGAGCCTCAATGTCGCAGTCAGAAAGGAAAACGAGAATGCTTCCGATGAGGGCTAGCCAGAGTCCAGTATAGAGAAATGAGAGTTTAGCATTTGGGGGAAGGTCAACTAACAATACCGGAGAACCAGCGCTTCATTGTGAGTGGTTTCTGTCGGGTCAAAAGGCTTTCTTGCCTTCCGCTGTGTTGTGCGAGACTAATGTCCTAGCCCATTTGGATGAATCAGCTTCATTCAATCTAGCCCGATCTAATTCCCCATATACTCCCGTGAAGTGGATCCACAAATGACCAGATTGAATAAATGTAATCTTTCATTTGATCCAGCTAATTGCATTTAGCAGATGGCTACCATTAGTAGAGCGCCATCAATCATTCCAGTCAGGACATTGGCTAATAGGATTAGCACACTGAGGGAATTCTGGTTTGATCCCTTAACGATTAGCAGTGATCCAGCCATCAGGGAGGTGCTTCAAAGAAACAATGGGGTGTTTGCATGGCATAAACATGATTGTGGCTAGATACCTGGGGAGAAGTTAATTGAAGAGCTGGATCCAAAACCACAGAGACAGTACTGTTTCCCCAGATAGACAGAGGAGAGGTGGCCAAAGTAATTGGTAGCCTATTGCACCAGGAGGTGTTGAGACAAGTGCCATCCAAAAACAATGAGCCGATATGGCCTGTGAAGAATGTAGATGGATCATGGAGGTTAACGGTCAACTACCGGGAGTTAAATAAGGTTACCCCACTCACGGCCCCCATAGTAGTCACAAGTCCTGTCACCATGATGAAACAGGGAACTCAGGCAAATTTTTTCACAGTACTAGATATTAGTAATGACTTCTGGTCCATCCCTTTAAATCGGTCTTGTCAGTACAAGTTTGCCTTTACCTTCCAGGGACAGCAATACACTTGAATTCGCCTACCACAGGGTTTCCATAATTCCCTGCCCATCTTTCACAGGCAACTAGCCACTGGATTAGAAAAGTTTTCCCAACCTGAATGCTTGGTGCAATATGTAGATGATTTATTGTTACAGACTAACACCAAGGAGGAGCATATAACATTGCTGGATGAATTACTTGCACTGCTCCACTCATTAAGCTGCAAAGTCAATCCAAAAAAGACCCAAATTTTGCAACCCAAGGTTATATACCTAAGTACAGTGATTACCCATGGGAAGAGAGAGGCTGAACTGAAAAGGATAGATTATGGTCCATAGTGCACCTTCCATTGCCCCGAGATGTGAGTGCCCTCCAATCTTTCCTAAGTCTAGTAGGGTACTGTCGGTTCCATACACACAGCTTTGCCACCAAGGCAGCCCCACTTTCTGAACTGCTAAAGAAAAACACAACCTGGAAGTGAACTGTGCAGTACACGGCTGCAGTAACCAATTTAAAGTGTGCCCTTACCACAGCACCAGCCTTATTAGTCCCTGACACATACACCTTGGGCAGCCACTGACCACACGCTGTCAGCAATATTATTACAAGAAAGATATGGTAGACCAGGCCCAGTAGCCTATGCCTCACAGGTATTGGATCCAGTTGAACAGGGCTTCTCTGGGTGTGAACGACACCTGCTCTCAGTATTTTGGGCTGTGCAGTGTTTCATTTATATCACCCAACTGAACCCAATAACTGTCCTCACTGAACACACCCCAACCCAGCTTCTGCTGGATGGCTGCCCTAAAGACGGGTCAGTAAGCACTGTCCGTTGGACACTGAAAAAACCATAACGAAACTTCGCAACACATGGCCTGCTAGAAAATTTGGTCTCTGATAACAGCACTGCCGTTATGGGAGCAGAGCTTCATCAGTTTCAGCAAAATGGTGGAATAAAATGCATGCGTGACACCCTATCACCCAACCTTGAATGGTTTATCTGAAAGAGCTGTCCAGAATTTCAAGTCAGCAATGAAAAAAAGAGCCAGGTACACCACTACAATTGAGGCTTGCCAAATTCCTCCTCACTTATAGAACAACACCATATAGGAGTATCCCCAAAGAGCTGCTAATAACTTGGTATTCCCCAATTTATTGGCAAAGTTGGAAATGGAGCAACGTATACAATAGGAATATCTCAATTCTGTTCAGGGTGATAGGTACTTAGAGGCAAATTACTTAGTTTTCATCTAGAACTTTAAGGTTGCTCCAGCCTGGGAAGGTCAGAAAATAAATAGGCTCCATTTCCTATCTGGTTTATCTCAAAGGAAGAAAAGTAAACAAACATGATGACTGCATAAGGAAGAGAGAAACTAACTGAATACAAGCAGAGCAGGCTGATTCAGCAGCATCTCCCAGCGTTCCACCAATAATGCTAAGCTCAGTGGGACCAGATATTTCAAGGAAGGCCCCTGTGTTGTACAATGGGAAATGAAGATGCTTTCACTAATGCATCATCTGAAACTGCAAACCACACAACCACTACTCCAGACATTGCTACCTCAGCTGTGGCAGACTTGGATAGAGAACTGAGATGTTCCCAGAGAACTCAAAGTCTCCTGATAGACTAAAATTTTGAGAGACTGTGGTGTGTTAGACCACCTTTTATTAAAATCTTATTTTGTATTCTTGTAATTGGATTGTGTAACATGGCAGAGTGCACTACGAGGCGACTGGGTGCGAGCCCCAGCTCCCACTCCGTGGTGCTGGAGCACACTTCCCAGCTCATAGAGCAGTGGTTGGATGGTGGCAGTTGAGCATTGGCTGTTGACCCCTGACAAATCTTATTACTTTCACCTGCTAAATAGATGTTGAGCTTTGCTGTTTTGCTGTCGGATCCCAAATTCTCATGCTTGGGGCAAAAGGTGCCAGGGCAGCTAGGCTAGCAAAGAGCAGGCATAGTAACAATCATTTGGCTATTAAAAACTAGAAATTCTGAGAAAAACAAGTTTTAGTCAGGAACTGAAGGAAATTAGCATTCATAGAGAAGTGGTTTTGGGGAAATTGATGGGTTTGAAGGTGGATAAATCTCTGGATCCAGATAATCTTCATTCCAGAGTACTTAAGGAAGTGACCTTGGAAATAGTAGATCTATTGGTGATTATTTGCCAAAGTCCTCTGGACTGGTTCCTACAGATTGGAGGGTAGTTATTGTAAATGTTATTCAAAAAGCAAGGTGGGGAGAAAACAGGGAACTATCAACCAGTGAGCCTAAAATCAGTATTGGGGAAGTTGCTAGAGTCCATTATCAAGGATTTCATAACTCGGCATTTGGAAGGCAGTGGTATAAAGAGACAAAGTCAGCGTGGAAATACAGAAGGGAAACCATGTTTGACGATTCTATGAATTTTTTGAGGATGTAACTCGTAGAGTTGACTGAGGAGAACCAATGGATATGGTTTATTTAGCCTTTACTAAGGCTTTCGACAAGGTCTCACATAACAGACTACTATATAAAGTTAAAGTACATGGGATTGCAGGTAATGTCTTGAGATGAATAGAAAGCTGGTTAGCAGATAGGAAGCACAGTGTTGGCATAAATGGGTCTTTTTCTGATTGGCAGCCAGTGACTTGTGGGGTTCTACAGGGATCTCTGCTAGGATCCCAATCGATCACATTATATATTAATGATTTGGAAGAGGAAACTGAATGCATTATCACCAAATTTGCAGATGATACAAAATTGGGCAGGGGGATGAACAGTGAGGAGGAGGCAAAGATGTTTCAGTGTGATTTGAAGAGGGCAAGTGTGTGGGCATGAGCATGGCAGATGCAGTATAAAGTGGATAAATGTGAGGTTATCCACTTTGGTAGCAATAATAGGAAGACAGATCATTACTTGAATGGGTGTAAATTGAGAGAGGTGGATATTCAGTGAGACTGATGTCCCCATGCACCAGTCGCTGAAATTAAGCATGCAGGAACAGTAGGCAGTAAAGAAGGCAAATGGTATGACGGCCATCATAGCAAGAGGATTTGAGTTATAGGGATAGAAATATCTTGCTGTAATTGTATAGGACATTGGTGAGGCCACACCTGGAGCATTGTGTCTAGTTTTGGTGTCCTTGTCTGAGGAATCATGTCCTTGCTATAGAGGGAATACAGCAAAGGTTTATCAGGCTGATTCCTGGGATGGCAGGCTCTGACAGAGGGTCATCCAGACTCAAAACATTGGCTCTATTTTTCCACAGATGCTGTCAAACCTGCTGAGATCTTCCAGCATGTTTTGTTTTTGTTGCTTGGATGATAGTCTCTCATATGAGGAGAGACTAAGTCAGTTAGGATTACATTCACTGAAGTTTACAAGAGTGAGAGAGGATCTCATGAAACTTATAAAATTCTAATAGGGTAGACAGAAACTTCATTGTAGTGTTAATGTAAGCCTACTTGTGACTAATAAACTTTATTTCACCTTCCTAGCTGATCAATTGAGCCAAATTTAAACATCAAAACTTATGATTCAGGCTGACTTCATAAAACATTTTCAAGTTTCTAAACTGATTCATAACAAGCTACCCAAACAAGACTGCCCCCAGCAGCAGGCATACACTCAGGCAGCCTGTATGTCTTTAATAGTTTAACCAACTTCCTGCCACTGCTGGAGGCCAGAGGATTCGTATTGGCAGATGGGAAATCCCTTCTATCTGCATCCCTGCTAAAGAAAAATGGTCTCCCTTGTAGCAGAGATCCAGTTCAAGCAACACATTTCGCTGCCCAGGTAATGCAGGATGTAATTAACTCCAACTCTTGGATCATCCAAAAGTTTCACATCATGCATCATCCTCAGTCCAGCAGGATAGTGGAGAGGATGAACGGCACTTGCAAAGGGATAACCCATGACTGTCCAACAGAACAATCATACTGGGACAAAGTCCCATTGTATTAATGATTATTTGGAACAAAGTTTCAAGTTCCACCGGGTTCATGCTCCATGTACTTATAACAGGATGAATGCCTGCTAGGGCTGGACTTATCCGTCCAAGTTCTCAGTCCTTAGCCATGAGATTGCAGTCAAAACACTACTGGAAAATATTCAGGCTGCACAATAGGGAGCAGCTGTTAAACTGGAAGAAAGGAAGAAGTAGAGCAAGACATATTTTGATGTAAAGGTGAACCCCATTAAAAATGAAATCAGGCTGCAGGTTATATTGGATCTCCCTGATCCTCGCACATTAGGCGTAGACTAAAATCATGAATAGGTCACTGAGACAATGGGACGGCGGCGCGGGCTCGTCGGGCCGAAGGGCCTGTTTCCCGTGCTGTGTTGTTCTTTGTTGTTGTTATGCTTCAGCCAGGTATGTTCCAGTCCCCCAGATATGTGGGATCCTACTCAGCGGCAGATAAAGCGAGCCCATTCCAATTACAAGGTACTATTGAACTCTGAAAAGATCAGAAGGTATCATGTCAACCAGATGAAAGTGTTTGGATCAAAAAGCAACAGCCACCGATATCACATATTGCAGGACGGAATTGAACCATAGGTCTCTCACACCACCCCTGCCCCACTACCTCCCCCCAACCTCTTCGCAGTCTAAAACCTGACCCCTTGCTTCCCCCTCAGCCCCCAGAGTGCGAAACCTTGTACAATAGCCTGAAGAGGACAAGATGAGTTATTAATTCACAAACCAAGGCGGGTATCCAGTACCAGGAACCTGGAGTTGCCTTGTCCGACATCCCAATGATGAAGCCGTGTAAGAGCAGGTCCCAGGTAGCCACAGCCCATCCACTTTAGCAAGTCCCAACACTGGAAAGAAAACTAGGACTGTGCAGCCCCTATTTAATAGGACCAGTGATTTCTAAAGGAGAGTGCACTGTGCTTGTTTTGCTTAGGGAAAAACCCCTAAGCTCTTTAACCTGCCTTTGTACAGATGGAGCATAGTTTGTCCTACTTGTACTGGTAGGATTAAACAGATCCATTTTTCTTCCCTTGATACTGAGGGGCTCCTCCTGTAGGCTCTAAAGGACTTTCCCATCTGCATGTTTTTTTCTCATAAACGTGACTTTTGCTTGTGCAGCTCTGCGTTGTACTAACAGCCACAAAATTGATCGTCCAAGGAAAAGTACCAAATTAAGCATGGATAGCTGGACTGGCTCCAAAAACTTTGGGATAAATCTTCAAAACCCGTGGAAGAGCCTAAATACGAGATGTAATTGGTATTATAAAAACAGGATTGCGAAAATAAGCAGTTATGAAAAAGGATTCTTATGATTTAGTAAAGAAGATTGTCTTGTCAAGAGGGAAAAGGAAGCGTATGTAAGGATGAGAAAACAAGATTCAGCTTGAGGGTTACAAGGTAGCAAATCAATGAGCTAAAAAAAGGCTCAGGAGAGCTAGGAGGAGTCATGAGAAGTCCTTTATTTGGGTTAGATAAAGGAAAACCCCAAGACCTTTTATTCTTATGTGAAAAATAAAAGAATGACCAGGGTGAGGTTAGGGCCAGTCAAGGATAGTACTGTGAACTTGTGCATAGAGTCAGAAGAGGTAGGAGAGGCGATGAATGAATACTTTTCTTCAGTGTTTACCACGGAGAGGGGCCATGTTTTTGAGGATGATTGTGTGATACATGTTGATAGGCTAGAGGAGGTAAATGTTCTGAGGGAAGATGTATTTGTAATTTTGAAAAACCTGAGGGTCGATAAGACCCTGGGCCAGATGGAATATATCCTAGGATTCTTTGGGAGGCAAGGAATGAGATCGCAGAGACTTTGGTTTTGATCTTTGGGTCCTCAGTGTCCACAGGGATAATGCCAGAGGACTGGAGAGTGATAAATGTTGTTCCTCTGTTCAAGAAAGGAAATAGAAATGACCCTGGTAATTATAGGCCAGTTAGTCTTACTGTGGTGGTTGGTAAGTTAATGGAAAGGGTCCTGAGGGACAGGATTTATGTGCCAAACACAACAGTTCACCAAGTCAAAGGAGATTCCATCTTTGCATTAAACTTGAATCCAGAATGTGTTCCACTTCATCACGGAGGTTGACAAGTATAGCCAAGTGGTGGCATACTATTCTCCCTATCTTAAACTCCAAGGAATGGGTCTTGGATCTGTCCTGCAAGTGTCCTGTGAATCCACTTAAAATAATATTTTGTCCTGTGTTTTGTCTTGTTGACTTTTAGGATGTGTTCTGGATAGTGCGGGAGCCTCCTGTGTTAAATAGGAACTCAACGAGGCTGCCCCCAATGTCATCTTTTACCGGGAGTTGCCTAACACTAACCCCCTCAGCACCCACACACATTTTGATGAAACTGGCCACCATCACTCTGAATGACTGGGTCCACTTGGGGATATAGGTTGAGTGGATTACTGATTCCCCCCCCCCCCCCCCTAGAGTTACCGCACCCATTGGATCACTTTGTCCAATGGCATTGGCCGGGATCCCAGGATCTCTGCTCTGGTAACTGTTGCTCTGCCTGTGGCTGTTGGCGAGGCGCCTTACACTTTCTCACATAATGACCTGTCTGGTCACAGTTGTAACATCTTCCCTGTATGTTTGTGTGTGTGTGTAGGGGGGGAACACCTGAGATTCCCTTGGGCTGATTTATGCTTCTAGGTATGGGAGGAGCATATGGGGACAGGAAACCTCTGTAGTTACTCCCCCTCATTCCTCCACACCTTGCCGGGGTTTGGACTCGTAATAATGGGTTTCATTCCCCGTTTTTATGCCTGTGCATTTGTCTAGCACCTGCATCTCCTTTATCCAGGTGCAGGACATCCTCCTGAGCACCCATGACCCGATGTGGGTGTCATCGGCTGGGTAAGAATTCTTAGATGTCTTCTGACTCTCTTCGATGGCATGCAAGACTAGTGTTCGGGTCCAACTGGACCAGTTTATTGTGTTCAGCTGGGCTTAATCTAGCCATACAAAGGATCCTCTGAATTGAGCCTACAAATGCCTGGCATATGCCGATGGGTGCTCTCTTTTTTGCCTGCACTTATTCAGGCTATCTACTGGGTTGCCTCTGTTCATGCTACAACTGTCAAAATTGCTGCCTTCGTTTTATCTAAAGTCCCTCCTCCTATGTTTTAGGGATCAGGCAGGGCGGAGTATGCTGTGGGGCTTAAG
The DNA here is from genome assembly GCA_037974335.1 of Prionace glauca. Classification (NCBI taxonomy): domain Eukaryota; kingdom Metazoa; phylum Chordata; class Chondrichthyes; order Carcharhiniformes; family Carcharhinidae; genus Prionace; species Prionace glauca. Next base: position 7,625,472 of record CM075734.1, read on the forward strand.
CACATCAATAATAACTTATCTTCTGCATCATTTAATCTATGCAAAACCCTCTTTTGGTTCTACTCTCAAAGAATATGTGTGTTCTGCAGCTTGATTATTCCAATATTCTTAGCTATCTCCTCCAACTGTGCTGCAATGAACAGGTGGTACATATGACATTATTTTAGTCATCTTGTCAGGTGTGGTGAGTGGATTCATAGGGCAGGGTAAATTTCTGGAGGTGCTGATAGTTCAGGTTCCTTCTGGAACAGAGGTGGGGGTCCCCACCCATTGTCAGGGTTTGCATATCTGCAGGCTTCCTCCTCTATCTCTCCCCACTTCAGATGCACCATAGAAAGTATTATTTCTGATTGTATCACAGCTTGGTATGGCTCCTGCTCTGCCCAAGTCTGCGAGGAACTACAAATGTGTATGTAAGTATGTACGTGAATGTAGCCCAATCCATCACACAAACCAGCCTTCCACCCATTGACTCTGCCTACACTTACCGCTGCCTTGGCAAAGCAGCCAGCATAATTAAGGACACCACGCACCCTGGACATTCCCTCTTCCACCTTCTTATGTCAGGAAAAAGATATAAAAGTATGAGATATGTATCAACCAACTCAAGAACAGTTCTTACCAGCTGCTGTCAGACTTTGAATGGACTTACCTTGCATTAAGTTGATCTTTCTCTACACTCTAGCTATGACTCTAACACTACATTTTGAACTCTCTCATTTCCTTCTCTACGAATGGTATGTTTTGTCTGTATAGCAAGGAAGAAACAATACTTTTCACTGTGTTAATACATGTGACAATAAATCAAATCAAGTCAAATCACTATCTTGTGACTTTGCCATGAAGGCACACATCATCCCTTATAGTAATGAGAAATCCCCATGCTGATAGTTAAGAGCCTATCAACGCCTCTACTTTCTCAGAAGGCTAAGGAAATTTGGCGTGTTAGTTAACGACACTCGCCAACTTTTACAGATGCACCATTGAAAGCATTCTTTCTGGTTTATCACAGCTTGGTGTGACTCCTGCTCTTCCCAAGACTGCAAGGAACTACATAAAATCATGAATGTAGCCCAATCCATTACGCAAACCAGCCTCCCATCCATTGACTCTGTCGACACTTCCCGCTGCCTCAGCAAAGCAGCCAGCATAATTAGGGATCCCACGCACCCCGGACATTCTTTTTTCCACCTTCTTCCATTGGGAAAAAGATATAAAAGTCTGAGGTCAAGTACCAACCGATTCAAGAACAGTTTCTTCCCTGCTGCCATCAGACTTTTGAATGGGCTTACCTTGCATTAAGTTGATCTTTCTCTACACTCTAGCTATGACTGTAACACTGCATTCTGCACTCTCCTTTCAATGAATAGTATACTTTGTCTGTATAGCACGCAAGAAACAACACTTTTCACTGTATGTTAATACATGTGACAATAATAAATTAAATCAAATGTGAGTTTAACTTCTCAATCTCATGCAGGCACTTTGAATGGTCTGCTGTGCGGGCTCTATTCTCTGCCTGGAGAAGACACTTATTTCAACCTGCAGATTGCTGCATTTCACTTTTAATTCATCTACTATCTGTTGCACTGTGTTGTGGTCCCTGCTTTTTCTGGTACACCTTCTCGCATTGAGCCTGAAACTGGCCCATTTGCAGAGGGGTGGTTTGGTTTCTCAGCTCTTGTTCCTCTGAGTCATTCTTTAATTTCCCTATTTGCTCCCGAGCATTACCTAACTTCAAACTCTCCACTTCTTTCCCTCGTAGCTATGTCATGTGACAAATATTGTAATCACTTTACTCAACTTAGCAGCTCATTTCCCGAACTCTTTATGGATCTCGTCTCAAACCTTTGCCGTTTGGATCCCAGATCTGACGTTGGTTTTTTTGCAAAAGTCTACCCACTTCGGCCATTTCTGGTTTCGGTATCTCCGAAGGGTTTCTTCCCATCCGGTGCAGCTTGCCATTTCTAATTCTTCATTTGGTCTCGCGCTCTCTCTCTCTTTGTTTAGGGTTCATTTTGGGAGTGTGGCAGTTGACCAGCATCGAGGTCCAGTTTTCCCCCCACCAACCTGGACATCCCTGGACTCCCCTTTCCCTCTTCCCCCCAGCCGCTGCACTCCCCATCTCCCAGCACAGTGTGTTGGTCCTCCTGTTTACCCAGAGTGCGCTGGTTTCACTTCCTTTCACACACACACACACTGGGCTGCCATGCATATCCCCTGCCATTGAGAATTCCCCCTTGTTGAGTGAGACCCTTGAGCATTGCACCTCCCGCCCATCACCCCACACCTGATACAGTACCTTGTTGAGTTAACCCTCTATTGAAACCATGAAATTTAATTAGTGGACACATGAGTGGCTCAAGCTGACCTTACCTGGACTCAGTGCCGTAGCCAGATCCGAAGATTAGGGGGAGCGAGCATATAAAAAGTGACTGCCCTCTCATTACTATTCCACCAATCCCTCGTCCACCCTGTGCAGGCCCCACCCCATGCTGATGTCACCACCGTCTGGCGTCATCACGTCACATGCAAAACAACCCTTCTTTTCTCAGTAATTTATTTTCTTTTATTTTTGAAAAGTGACTACTGCTGAATCCTGATGTTCAGCCTTGGGCTGTCCCACTGAGGAGCTGTGTCCGGATTGACGGAGCTCGTGGACGCACCGTGCTGTGATTGGTGAGCTCAGCTGTCAGTCAGCAATAAGTGAGGTCTGGATTGGCAGAGAGGGGGTGGGGGGGCGGCGGATCATCCTGGATTGGTTCATCGAGCTGTCAGTCAGGGTGTGGGCGGGGTGAGGAGCCAGCCTCCCGAATCATTCATCAAGCGGTCAGTCAGGGGGGTGGGAGTTATTGAGTGAGGAGCCGTGCTCCGGATTGGTTTATCAAGCGGTCAGTCAGGGGGGTGGGAGTTATTGAGTGAGGAGCCGTGTGCTCCGGATTGGTTTATCAAGCGGTCAGTCAGGGGGGTGGGAGTTATTGAGTGAGGAGCCGTGTGCTCCGGATTGGTTTATCAAGCGGTCAGCCAGGGGGGTGGGAGTTATTGAGTGAGGAGCCGTGCTCCGGATTGGTTTATCAAGCGGTCAGTCAGGGGGGTGAGGGTTATTGAGTGAGGAGCCGTGCTCCGGATTGGTTTATCAAGCGGTCAGTCAGGGGGGTGAGGGTTATTGAGTGAGGAGCCGTGCTCCGGATTGGTTTATCAAGCGGTCAGTCAGGGGGGTGGGAGTTATTGAGTGAGGAGCCGTGCTCCGGATTGGTTTATCAAGCGGTCAGTCAGGGGGGTGGGAGTTATTGAGTGAGGAGCCGTGCTCCGGATTGGTTTATCAAGCGGTCAGTCAGGAGGGTGGGAGTTATTGAGTGAGGAGCCGTGCTCCGGATTGGTTTATCAAGCGGTCAGTCAGGGGGGTGAGGGTTATTGAGTGAGGAGCCGTGCTCCGGATTGGTTTATCAAGCGGTCAGTCAGGGGGGTGAGGGTTATTGAGTGAGGAGCCGTGCTCCGGATTGGTTTATCAAGCGGTCAGTCAGGAGGGTGGGAGTTATTGAGTGAGGAGCCGTGCTCCGGATTGGTTTATCAAGCGGTCAGTCAGGAGGGTGGGAGTTATTGAGTGAGGAGCCGTGCTCCGGATTGGTTTATCAAGCGGTCAGTCAGGGGGGTGGGAGTTATTGAGTGAGGAGCCGTGCTCCGGATTGGTTTATCAAGCGGTCAGTCAGGAGGGTGGGAGTTATTGAGTGAGGAGCCGTGCTCCGGATTGGTTTATCAAGCGGTCAGTCAGGAGGGTGGGAGTTATTGAGTGAGGAGCCGTGCTCCGGATTGGTTTATCAAGCGGTCAGTCAGGGGGGTGGGAGTTATTGAGTGAGGAGCCGTGCTCCGGATTGGTTTATCAAGCGGTCAGTCAGGGGGGTGGGAGTTATTGAGTGAGGAGCCGTGCTCCGGATTGGTTTATCAAGCGATCAGTCAGGGGGGTGGGAGTTATTGAGTGAGGAGCCGTGCTCCGGATTGGTTTATCAAGCGGTCAGTCAGGGGGGTGGGAGTTATTGAGTGAGGAGCCGTGCTCCGGATTGGTTTATCAAGCGGTCAGTCAGGGGGGTGGGAGTTATTGAGTGAGGAGCCGTGCTCCGGATTGGTTTATCAAGCGGTCAGTCAGGGGGGTGAGGGTTATTGAGTGAGGAGCCGTGCTCCGGATTGGTTTATCAAGCGGTCAGTCAGGGGGGTGGGAGTTATTGAGTGAGGAGCCGTGCTCCGGATTGGTTTATCAAGCGGTCAGTCAGGGGGGTGGGAGTTATTGAGTGAGGAGCCGTGCTCCGGATTGGTTTATCAAGCGGTCAGTCAGGGGGGTGGGAGTTATTGAGTGAGGAGCCGTGCTCCGGATTGGTTTATCAAGCGGTCAGTCAGGGGGGTGGGAGTTATTGAGTGAGGAGCCGTGCTCCGGATTGGTTTATCAAGCGGTCAGTCAGGGGGGTGAGGGTTATTGAGTGAGGAGCCGTGCTCCGGATTGGTTTATCAAGCGGTCAGTCAGGGGGGTGGGAGTTATTGAGTGAGGAGCCGTGCTCCGGATTGGTTTATCAAGCGGTCAGTCAGGGGGGTGGGAGTTATTGAGTGAGGAGCCGTGCTCCGGATTGGTTTATCAAGCGGTCAGTCAGGGGGGTGGGAGTTATTGAGTGAGGAGCCGTGCTCCGGATTGGTTTAGCAAGCGGTCAGTCAGGGGGGTGGGAGTTATTGAGTGAGGAGTCGTGTGCTCCGGATTGGTTTATCAAGCGGTCAGTCAGGGGGGTGGGAGTTATTGAGTGAGGAGCCGTGCTCCGGATTGGTTTATCAAGCGGTCAGTCAGGGGGGTGGGAGTTATTGAGTGAGGAGCCGTGTGCTCCGGATTGGTTTATCAAGCGGTCAGCCAGGGGGGTGGGAGTTATTGAGTGAGGAGCCGTGTGCTCCGGATTGGTTTATCAAGCGGTCAGTCAGGGGGGTGGGAGTTATTGAGTGAGGAGCCGTGCTCCGGATTGGTTTATCAAGCGGTCAGTCAGGGGGGTGGGAGTTATTGAGTGAGGAGCCGTGCTCCGGATTGGTTTATCAAGCGGTCAGTCAGGGGGGTGGGAGTTATTGAGTGAGGAGCCGTGCTCCGGATTGGTTTATCAAGCGGTCAGTCAGGGGGGTGGGAGTTATTGAGTGAGGAGCCGTGTGCTCCGGATTGGTTTATCAAGCGGTCAGTCAGGGGGGTGGGAGTTATTGAGTGAGGAGCCGTGTGCTCCGGATTGGTTTATCAAGCGGTCAGCCAGGGGGGTGGGAGTTATTGAGTGAGGAGCCGTGTGCTCCGGATTGGTTTATCAAGCGGTCAGCCAGGGGGGTGGGAGTTATTGAGTGAGGAGCCGTGCTCCGGATTGGTTTATCAAGCGGTCAGTCAGGGGGGTGGGAGTTATTGAGTGAGGAGCCGTGCTCCGGATTGGTTTATCAAGCGGTCAGTCAGGGGGGTGGGAGTTATTGAGTGAGGAGCCGTGTGCTCCGGATTGGTTTATCAAGCGGTCAGTCAGGGGGGTGGGAGTTATTGAGTGAGGAGCCGTGCTCCGGATTGGTTTATCAAGCGGTCATCCAGGGGGGTGGGAGTTATTGAGTGAGGAGCCGTGCTCCGGATTGGTTTATCAAGCGGTCAGTCAGGGGGGTGGGAGTTATTGAGTGAGGAGCCGTGCTCCGGATTGGTTTATCAAGCGGTCAGTCAGGGGGGTGGGAGTTATTGAGTGAGGAGCCGTGCTCCGGATTGGTTTATCAAGCGGTCAGTCAGGGGGGTGGGAGTTATTGAGTGAGGAGCCGTGCTCCGGATTGGTTTATCAAGCGGTCAGTCAGGGGGGTGGGAGTTATTGAGTGAGGAGCCGTGCTCCGGATTGGTTTATCAAGCGGTCAGTCAGGGGGGTGGGAGTTATTGAGTGAGGAGCCGTGCTCCGGATTGGTTTATCAAGCGGTCAGTCAGGGGGGTGGGAGTTATTGAGTGAGGAGCCGTGTGCTCCGGATTGGTTTATCAAGCGGTCAGTCAGGGGGGTGGGAGTTATTGAGTGAGGAGCCGTGCTCCGGATTGGTTTATCAAGCGGTCAGTCAGGGGGGTGGGAGTTATTGAGTGAGGAGCCGTGCTCCGGATTGGTTTATCAAGCGGTCAGTCAGGGGGGTGGGAGTTATTGAGTGAGGAGCCGTGCTCCGGATTGGTTTATCAAGCGGTCAGTCAGGGGGGTGAGGGTTATTGAGTGAGGAGCCGTGCTCCGGATTGGTTTATCAAGCGGTCAGTCAGGGGGGTGGGAGTTATTGAGTGAGGAGCCGTGCTCCGGATTGGTTTATCAAGCGGTCAGTCAGGGGGTGGGAGTTATTGAGTGAGGAGCCGTGCTCCGGATTGGTTTATCAAGCGGTCAGCCAGGGGGGTGAGGGTTATTGAGTGAGGAGCCGTGCTCCGGATTGGTTTATCAAGCGGTCAGTCAGGGGGGTGGGAGTTATTGAGTGAGGAGCCGTGTGCTCCGGATTGGTTTATCAAGCGGTCAGTCAGGGGGGTGAGGGTTATTGAGTGAGGAGCCGTGCTCCGGATTGGTTTATCAAGCGGTCAGTCAGGGGGGTGGGAGTTATTGAGTGAGGAGCCGTGTGCTCCGGATTGGTTTATCAAGCGGTCAGCCAGGAGGGTGGGAGTTATTGAGTGAGGAGCCGTGCTCCGGATTGGTTTATCAAGCGGTCAGTCAGGGGGGTGGGAGTTATTGAGTGAGGAGCCGTGCTCCGGATTGGTTTATCAAGCGGTCAGTCAGGGGGGTGGGAGTTATTGAGTGAGGAGCCGTGTGCTCCGGATTGGTTTATCAAGCGGTCAGCCAGGGGGGTGGGAGTTATTGAGTGAGGAGCCGTGCTCCGGATTGGTTTATCAAGCGGTCAGTCAGGGGGGTGGGAGTTATTGAGTGAGGAGCCGTGTGCTCCGGATTGGTTTATCAAGCGGTCAGTCAGGGGGGTGAGGGTTATTGAGTGAGGAGCCGTGCTCCGGATTGGTTTATCAAGCGGTCAGTCAGGGGGGTGGGAGTTATTGAGTGAGGAGCCGTGTGCTCCGGATTGGTTTATCAAGCGGTCAGTCAGGGGGGTGGGAGTTATTGAGTGAGGAGCCGTGCTCCGGATTGGTTTATCAAGCGGTCAGTCAGGGGGGTGGGAGTTATTGAGTGAGGAGCCGTGCTCCGGATTGGTTTATCAAGCGGTCAGTCAGGGGGGTGGGAGTTATTGAGTGAGGAGCCGTGCTCCGGATTGGTTTATCAAGCGGTCAGTCAGGGGGGTGGGAGTTATTGAGTGAGGAGCCGTGCTCCGGATTGGTTTATCAAGCGGTCAGCCAGGGGGGTGGGAGTTATTGAGTGAGGAGCCGTGTGCTCCGGATTGGTTTATCAAGCGGTCCGTCAGGGGGGTGAGGGTTATTGAGTGAGGAGCCGTGCTCCGGATTGGTTTATCAAGCGGTCAGCCAGGGGGGTGGGAGTTATTGAGTGAGGAGCCGTGCTCCGGATTGGTTTATCAAGCGGTCAGTCAGGGGGGTGGGAGTTATTGAGTGAGGAGCCGTGCTCCGGATTGGTTTATCAAGCGGTCAGTCAGGGGGGTGGGAGTTATTGAGTGAGGAGCCGTGCTCCGGATTGGTTTATCAAGCGGTCAGTCAGGGGGGTGGGAGTTATTGAGTGAGGAGCCGTGCTCCGGATTGGTTTATCAAGCGGTCAGTCAGGGGGGTGGGAGTTATTGAGTGAGGAGCCGTGCTCCGGATTGGTTTATCAAGCGGTCAGTCAGGGGGGTGAGGGTTATTGAGTGAGGAGCCGTGCTCCGGATTGGTTTATCAAGCGGTCAGTCAGGGGGGTGGGAGTTATTGAGTGAGGAGCCGTGCTCCGGATTGGTTTATCAAGCGGTCAGTCAGGGGGGTGGGAGTTATTGAGTGAGGAGCCGTGCTCCGGATTGGTTTATCAAGCGGTCAGTCAGGGGGGTGGGAGTTATTGAGTGAGGAGCCGTGCTCCGGATTGGTTTATCAAGCGGTCAGTCAGGGGGGTGGGAGTTATTGAGTGAGGAGCCGTGCTCCGGATTGGTTTATCAAGCGATCAGTCAGGGGGGTGGGAGTTATTGAGTGAGGAGCCGTGCTCCGGATTGGTTTATCAAGCGGTCAGTCAGGGGGGTGGGAGTTATTGAGTGAGGAGCCGTGCTCCGGATTGGTTTATCAAGCGGTCAGTCAGGGGGGTGGGAGTTATTGAGTGAGGAGCCGTGCTCCGGATTGGTTTATCAAGCGGTCAGTCAGGGGGGTGGGAGTTATTGAGTGAGGAGCCGTGCTCCGGATTGGTTTATCAAGCGGTCAGTCAGGGGGGTGGGAGTTATTGAGTGAGGAGCCGTGCTCCGGATTGGTTTATCAAGCGGTCAGTCAGGGGGGTGGGAGTTATTGAGTGAGGAGCCGTGCTCCGGATTGGTTTATCAAGCGGTCAGTCAGGGGGGTGAGGGTTATTGAGTGAGGAGCCGTGCTCCGGATTGGTTTATCAAGCGGTCAGCCAGGAGGGTGGGAGTTATTGAGTGAGGAGCCGTGCTCCGGATTGGTTTATCAAGCGGTCAGCCAGGGGGGTGGGGGTTATTGAGTGAGGAGCCGTGCTCCGGATTGGTTTATCAAGCGGTCAGTCAGGGGGGTGGGAGTTATTGAGTGAGGAGCCGTGTGCTCCGGATTGGTTTATCAAGCAGTCAGTCAGGGGGGTGAGGGTTATTGAGTGAGGAGCCGTGCTCCGGATTGGTTTATCAAGCGGTCAGTCAGGGGTGTGGGAGTTATTGAGTGAGGAGCCGTGCTCCGGATTGGTTTATCAAGCGGTGAGCCAGGGGGGTGGGAGTTATTGAGTGAGGAGCCGTGCTCCGGATTGGTTTAACAAGCGGTCAGTCAGGGGTGTGGGAGTTATTGAGTGAGGAGCCGTGTGCTCCGGATTGGTTTATCAAGCGGTCAGTCAGGGGGGTGAGGGTTATTGAGTGAGGAGCCGTGTGCTCCGGATTGGTTTATCAAGCGGTCAGTCAGGGGTGTGGGAGTTATTGAGTGAGGAGCCGTGCTCCGGATTGGTTTATCAAGCAGTCAGTCAGGGGGGTGGGAGTTATTGAGTGAGGAGCCGTGCTCCGGATTGGTTTATCAAGCGGTCAGTCAGGGGTGTGGGAGTTATTGAGTGAGGAGCCGTGCTCCGGATTGGTTTATCAAGCGGTCAGCCAGGGGGGTGGGAGTTATTGAGTGAGGAGCCGTGCTCCGGATTGGTTTATCAAGCGGTCAGTCAGGGGGGTGGGAGTTATTGAGTGAGGAGCCGTGCTCCGGATTGGTTTATCAAGCGGTCAGCCAGGGGGGTGGGAGTTATTGAGTGAGGAGCCGTGCTCCGGATTGGTTTATCAAGCGATCAGTCAGGGGGGTGGGAGTTATTGAGTGAGGAGCCGTGCTCCGGATTGGTTTATCAAGCGGTCAGTCAGGGGGGTGAGGGTTATTGAGTGAGGAGCCGTGCTCCGGATTGGTTTATCAAGCGGTCAGTCAGGGGGGTGGGAGTTATTGAGTGAGGAGCCGTGCTCCGGATTGGTTTATCAAGCGGTCAGTCAGGGGGGTGGGAGTTATTGAGTGAGGAGCCGTGCTCCGGATTGGTTTATCAAGCGGTCAGTCAGGGGGGTGGGAGTTATTGAGTGAGGAGCCGTGCTCCGGATTGGTTTATCAAGCGGTCAGTCAGGGGGGTGGGAGTTATTGAGTGAGGAGCCGTGCTCCGGATTGGTTTATCAAGCGGTCAGCCAGGGGGGTGGGAGTTATTGAGTGAGGAGCCGTGTGCTCCGGATTGGTTTATCAAGCGGTCAGTCAGGGGGGTGAGGGTTATTGAGTGAGGAGCCGTGCTCCGGATTGGTTTATCAAGCGGTCAGTCAGGGGGGTGAGGGTTATTGAGTGAGGAGCCGTGCTCCGGATTGGTTTATCAAGCGGTCAGTCAGGGGGGTGGGAGTTATTGAGTGAGGAGCCGTGCTCCGGATTGGTTTATCAAGCGGTCAGTCAGGGGGGTGGGAGTTATTGAGTGAGGAGCCGTGCTCCGGATTGGTTTATCAAGCGGTCAGTCAGGGGGGTGGGAGTTATTGAGTGAGGAGCCGTGCTCCGGATTGGTTTATCAAGCGGTCAGTCAGGGGGGTGAGGGTTATTGAGTGAGGAGCCGTGCTCCGGATTGGTTTATCAAGCGGTCAGTCAGGGGGGTGGGAGTTATTGAGTGAGGAGCCGTGCTCCGGATTGGTTTATCAAGCGGTCAGTCAGGGGGGTGGGAGTTATTGAGTGAGGAACCGTGCTCCGGATTGGTTTATCAAGCGGTCAGTCAGGGGGGTGGGAGTTATTGAGTGAGGAGCCGTGTGCTCCGGATTGGTTTATCAAGCGGTCAGTCAGGGGGGTGAGGGTTATTGAGTGAGGAGCCGTGCTCCGGATTGGTTTATCAAGCGGTCAGTCAGGGGGGTGAGGGTTATTGAGTGAGGAGCCGTGCTCCGGATTGGTTTATCAAGCGGTCAGCCAGGAGGGTGGGAGTTATTGAGTGAGGAGCCGTGCTCCGGATTGGTTTATCAAGCGGTCAGTCAGGGGGGTGGGAGTTATTGAGTGAGGAGCCGTGTGCTCCGGATTGGTTTATCAAGCAGTCAGTCAGGGGGGTGAGGGTTATTGAGTGAGGAGCCGTGTGCTCCGGATTGGTTTATCAAGCGGTCAGTCAGGGGGGTGAGGGTTATTGAGTGAGGAGCCGTGCTCCGGATTGGTTTATCAAGCGGTCAGTCAGGGGGGTGAGGGTTATTGAGTGAGGAGCCGTGCTCCGGATTGGTTTATCAAGCGGTCAGCCAGGGGGGTGGGAGTTATTGAGTGAGGAGCCGTGCTCCGGATTGGTTTATCAAGCGGTCAGCCAGGGGGGTGGGAGTTATTGAGTGAGGAGCCGTGCTCCGGATTGGTTTATCAAGCGGTCAGTCAGGGGGGTGGGAGTTATTGAGTGAGGAGCCGTGCTCCGGATTGGTTTATCAAGCAGTCAGTCAGGGGGGTGAGGGTTATTGAGTGAGGAGCCGTGCTCCGGATTGGTTTATCAAGCGGTCAGCCAGGGGGGTGGGAGTTATTGAGTGAGGAGCCGTGCTCCGGATTGGTTTATCAAGCGGTCAGCCAGGGGGGTGGGAGTTATTGAGTGAGGAGCCGTGCTCCGGATTGGTTTATCAAGCGGTCAGTCAGGGGGGTGAGGGTTATTGAGTGAGGAGCCGTGCTCCGGATTGGTTTATCAAGCGGTCAGTCAGGGGGGTGGGAGTTATTGAGTGAGGAGCCGTGCTCCGGATTGGTTTATCAAGCGGTCAGCCAGGGGGGTGGGAGTTATTGAGTGAGGAGCCGTGCTCCGGATTGGTTTATCAAGCGGTCAGTCAGGGGGGTGAGGGTTATTGAGTGAGGAGCCGTGCTCCGGATTGGTTTATCAAGCGGTCAGTCAGGGGGGTGGGAGTTATTGAGTGAGGAGCCGGGCTCCGGATTGGTTTATCAAGCGGTCAGTCAGGGGGGTGGGAGTTATTGAGTGAGGAGCCGTGCTCCGGATTGGTTTATCAAGCGGTCAGTCAGGGGGGTGGGAGTTATTGAGTGAGGAGCCGGGCTCCGGATTGGTTTATCAAGCGGTCAGTCAGGGGGGTGAGGGTTATTGAGTGAGGAGCCGTGCTCCGGATTGGTTTATCAAGCGGTCAGTCAGGGGGGTGGGAGTTATTGAGTGAGGAGCCGGGCTCCGGATTGGTTTATCAAGCGGTCAGTCAGGGGGGTGGGAGTTATTGAGTGAGGAGCCGTGCTCCGGATTGGTTTATCAAGCGGTCAGTCAGGGGGGTGGGAGTTATTGAGTGAGGAGCCGGGCTCCGGATTGGTTTATCAAGCGGTCAGTCAGGGGGGTGGGAGTTATTGAGTGAGGAGCCGTGCTCCGGATTGGTTTATCAAGCGGTCAGTCAGGGGGGTGAGGGTTATTGAGTGAGGAGCCGTGCTCCGGATTGGTTTATCAAGCGGTCAGCCAGGGGGGTGGGAGTTATTGAGTGAGGAGCCGTGCTCCGGATTGGTTTATCAAGCGATCAGTCAGGGGGGTGGGAGTTATTGAGTGAGGAGCCGTGCTCCGGATTGGTTTATCAAGCGATCAGTCAGGGGGGTGGGAGTTATTGAGTGAGGAGCCGTGCTCCGGATTGGTTTATCAAGCGGTCAGTCAGGGGGGTGGGAGTTATTGAGTGAGGAGCCGTGCTCCGGATTGGTTTATCAAGCGGTCAGTCAGGGGGGTGGGAGTTATTGAGTGAGGAGCCGTGCTCCGGATTGGTTTATCAAGCGGTCAGTCAGGGGGGTGGGAGTTATTGAGTGAGGAGCCGTGCTCCGGATTGGTTTATCAAGCGGTCAGTCAGGGGGGTGAGGGTTATTGAGTGAGGAGCCGTGTGCTCCGGATTGGTTTATCAAGCGGTCAGCCAGGGGGGTGGGAGTTATTGAGTGAGGAGCCGTGCTCCGGATTGGTTTATCAAGCGGTCAGTCAGGGGGGTGGGAGTTATTGAGTGAGGAGCCGTGCTCCGGATTGGTTTATCAAGCGGTCAGTCAGGAGGGTGGGAGTTATTGAGTGAGGAGCCGTGCTCCGGATTGGTTTATCAAGCGGTCAGTCAGGGGGGTGGGAGTTATTGAGTGAGGAGCCGTGCTCCGGATTGGTTTATCAAGCGGTCAGCCAGGGGGGTGGGAGTTATTGAGTGAGGAGCCGTGTGCTCCGGATTGGTTTATCAAGCGGTCAGTCAGGGGGGTGAGGGTTATTGAGTGAGGAGCCGTGCTCCGGATTGGTTTATCAAGCGGTCAGCCAGGGGGGTGGGAGTTATTGAGTGAGGAGCCGTGCTCCGGATTGGTTTATCCAGCGGTCAGTCAGGGGGGTGAGGGTTATTGAGTGAGGAGCCGTGCTCCGGATTGGTTTATCAAGCGGTCAGTCAGGGGGGTGGGAGTTATTGAGTGAGGAGCCGTGCTCCGGATTGGTTTATCAAGCGATCAGTCAGGGGGGTGGGAGTTATTGAGTGAGGAGCCGTGCTCCGGATTGGTTTATCAAGCGGTCAGCCAGTGGGGTGGGAGTTATTGAGTGAGGAGCCGTGCTCCGGATTGGTTTATCAAGCGGTCAGTCAGGGGGGTGAGGGTTATTGAGTGAGGAGCCGTGCTCCGGATTGGTTTATCAAGCGATCAGTCAGGGGGGTGGGAGTTATTGAGTGAGGAGCCGTGCTCCGGATTGGTTTATCAAGCGGTCAGTCAGGGGGGTGGGAGTTATTGAGTGAGGAGCCGTGCTCCGGATTGGTTTATCAAGCGATCAGCCAGGGGGGTGGGAGTTATTGAGTGAGGAGCCGTGCTCCGGATTGGTTTATCAAGCGGTCAGTCAGGGGGGTGGGAGTTATTGAGTGAGGAGCCGTGCTCCGGATTGGTTTATCAAGCGGTCAGTCAGGGGGGTGGGAGTTATTGAGTGAGGAGCCGTGCTCCGGATTGGTTTATCAAGCGGTCAGCCAGGGGGGTGGGAGTTATTGAGTGAGGAGCCGTGCTCCGGATTGGTTTATCAAGCGGTCAGCCAGGGGGGTGGGAGTTATTGAGTGAGGAGCCGTGCTCCGGATTGGTTTATCAAGCGGTCAGTCAGGGGGGTGAGGGTTATTGAGTGAGGAGCCGTGCTCCGGATTGGTTTATCAAGCGGTCAGTCAGGAGGGTGGGAGTTATTGAGTGAGGAGCCGTGCTCCGGATTGGTTTATCAAGCGGTCAGTCAGGGGGGTGAGGGTTATTGAGTGAGGAGCCGTGCTCCGGATTGGTTTATCAAGCGGTCAGCCAGGGGGGTGGGAGTTATTGAGTGAGGAGCCGTGCTCCGGATTGGTTTATCAAGCGGTCAGTCAGGGGGGTGGGAGTTATTGAGTGAGGAGCCGTGCTCCGGATTGGTTTATCAAGCGGTCAATCAGGGGGGTGAGGGTTATTGAGTGAGGAGCCGTGCTCCGGATTGGTTTATCAAGCGGTCAGCCAGGGGGGTGGGAGTTATTGAGTGAGGAGCCGTGCTCCGGATTGGTTTATCAAGCGGTCAGTCAGGGGGGTGAGGGTTATTGAGTGAGGAGCCGTGCTCCGGATTGGTTTATCAAGCGGTCAGTCAGGGGGGTGGGAGTTATTGAGTGAGGAGCCGTGCTCCGGATTGGTTTATCAAGCGGTCAGTCAGGGGGGTGGGAGTTATTGAGTGAGGAGCCGTGCTCCGGATTGGTTTATCAAGTGTCAGCCAGGGGGGTGGGAGTTATTGAGTGAGGAGCCGTGTGCTCCGGATTGTTTTATCAAGCGGTCAGCCAGGGGGGTGGGAGTTATTGAGTGAGGAGCCGTGCTCCGGATTGGTTTATCAAGCTATCAGTCAGGGGGGTGGGAGTTATTGAGTGAGGAGCCGTGCTCCGGATTGGTTTATCAAGCGGTCAGTCAGGGGGGTGAGGGTTATTGAGTGAGGAGCCGTGCTCCGGATTGGTTTATCAAGCGGTCAGCCAGGGGGGTGGGAGTTATTGAGTGAGGAGCCGTGCTCCGGATTGGTTTATCAAGCGGTCAGTCAGGGGGGTGAGGGTTATTGAGTGAGGAGCCGTGCTCCGGATTGGTTTATCAAGCGGTCAGTCAGGGGGGTGGGAGTTATTGAGTGAGGAGCCGTGCTCCGGATTGGTTTATCAAGCGGTCAGTCAGGGGGGTGGGAGTTATTGAGTGAGGAGCCGTGCTCCGGATTGGTTTATCAAGCGGTCAGTCAGGGGGGTGGGAGTTATTGAGTGAGGAGCCGTGCTCCGGATTGGTTTATCAAGCGGTCAGTCAGCGGGGTGGGAGTTATTGAGTGAGGAGCCGTGCTCCGGATTGGTTTATCAAGCGATCAGTCAGGGGGGTGGGAGTTATTGAGTGAGGAGCCGTGCTCCGGATTGGTTTATCAAGCGGTCAGTCAGGAGGTTGTGTGTGGGCGGGAGTTAGTGAGTATGAAAGTCGTCACTTCTGAAAAATATGCTCAGGGAGAGCAGTCGCTCCTCCTGTACCCCCACTGGCTACGCCACTGCCTGGACTTCCTTAACAATGATGTGGGTATGCCGGCGTTGGACTGGCGTAAACACAGTAAAAAGTCTGACAACACCAGGTTTTAGTCCAACTGATTTATTTGATAATATTCTCACAAGCTTTCGGGGTTTGTCCCTTCGTCAGGTGAAGGCAGAGCTGTAAATAGGCTGTCAGTATGAATAATAGAAGTCACATAGAGGAGAAATGACCTTAGATTTTCAGAGGGTGCTGGATATTGTGGAGGAGAGGTGCAAGCTGCCCAACCCCAATGAAAGGGGTGGCTGCAGCTGTAAGTGCCCATACATTGGTACATCATTCCAGAGACCAGTGCTGCAAAAAGATGAACTACCTTCTTACGGCAACAAGGGTGATTGCGAATCCCATTCTGAAACCAGTCACATGTGCTGCAGTTATACTGTGAAAGTGTCCCCAGACATCCACAGGCAGCCACTGATGACCACCACCCCCCCACCCAGAACACAGCCTCCAACCTCTTCGGCACCCTCACCCAATCAGCACCCCACAATGGACAGGCATTGCCCCAAAATAGCCACCCAAGTGCTTCCAGCCCTGACACATATTGCATCCAATGCCCTTTCATACATTATGTTTTCAGTCTCCCTCATGTCCCCACAGGAAAAAAGTGCACACAATCAGCATGAGAGTGAGAAAACTGGTGGTAGAGTACCTGAGTTTTTGATTTGATTCAATTTATTGCTGTCACATGTATTAGTATACAGTAAAAGGTATGGCTTCTTGTGTGATATACAGGCAAAGCATATTGTTCAGAGAGAAGGAAAGGAGAAGTGGAGTAGAGCTACGCCTGCCGATGGGGTCTGAGCAGCGTTCCCTGGAGTTGGGGGAGTAGGTGGTAGAGATAGGCACCTTGAATAGTCACCAGCATCAGGTTGGCTTCCAGCATGCAACTGAGCGTCAGCTAAAATCTATTCCTAATTCGTCTTTAAAGTAAGTGTCATGCTGAACGGGCTGTTTTCCCTCCCTTTCCCTAATGTGTGTCCTTCCTTACGGTGATGGACCCTGATTAACCAGGCCTTTCGGGTATTGCCGCCCCCACTTTTTGCTCAGGAACCAACTCCAATGGATCTGGAGGGATCTGGATAGGCTGAGCGAGTGGGCGAGGACCTGGCAGATGGGGTACAATGTTAGCAAGTGTGAGGTTATCCACTTTGGCAGAAATAATAGTAGGAGAAGTTATTATTTAAAGGGCAAAAAGCTGCAGCATGCGACGGTGCAGAGGGACCAGGGGGTCCTTGTGCATGAGTTGCAAAAACTCAGGTGCAGCAGGTGATCAAGAAGGCGAATGGGATGCTGGCCTTCATAGCGAGGGAGATTGAATATAAAAGCAGGGAGGTCTTTCTGCAACTGTACAGGACACTGGTGAGGCTGCAGCTGGAGTACTGTGTGCAGTTTTGTACACCGCACTTGCGCAAGGATATGTTGGCCTTGGAGGGAGTGCAGAGGAGGTTCACTAGGCTGATACCAGAGATGAGGGGGTTGGACTATGAAGAGAGACTAAATAGACTGGGTCTGCACTCATTGAAGTTTAGAAGGATGAGGGGGGAATCTTATAAAGATGTATAAGATAAATATATTTAAGGCACGGGTAGATAGGTTTTTGGTAGGCAAGGGTTATGGGGAGAAAGCGGGAAAGTGGAACTGATCCACTTCAGATCAGCCATGATCTTATTGAATGGCGAGGCAGGCTCGAAGGGCTAGATGGCCTACTCCTGCTCCTATTTCTTATGTTCTTAGGACACCTCTGACTACACCTCAGAGGGAGGCCCTGAAGAATCATCCGAGGGCACTCCCGAGGCATTCCCCTAGTTTGGCAGAGGGGGTGGGACCCAAAGCAGTAGGGAGGCAGAAGAGAACTTGAGGACAGCACACAAGTTAAAGAGAGCACATTAATTAGTAAGGGCCTTGTCAGTAATCCTAGTACCAGAGGGATCAGGCAAAAGCAAAGCAGAGAGCAAAGGAAGTTAGATTAAACTGCATTTGTTTCAATGCAAGAGGCATGGCAGATGAGCTTAGGGCATGAATGGGTATGTGGGACTGGGATATTATAGCAAATACTGAAACATGGCTAAGGAAGGGACAGGACTAGCAGCTTAATGTTCCAGGGTACAGATGCTGTAGGAAAGATAGAACAGGAAGTAAGAGAACGGGAATTACATTTTTGATTAGGGAAAACATCATGGCAATACTGAGAGGGGATATATCCGAGGGTTCAGCCACTGAGTTTATATGGGGAGAACTGAGAAATAAGAAGGGAGAAGTTACTTTGATAGGGTTGTACAATAGGCCCCCAAATAGTTGGTGGAAAATTGAGGAGCAAATGTGTAAGGAGATTACAGCTAGTTCCAAGAAAAATATCGTGGTAATGGTAGGGGATTTTGACTTTCCCAACATTGACTGGGACAGCTATAGTATTAGAGGGTTGGATGGAGAGAAATTTGTTGAGTTCATTCAGCAGGAATTTTTCATTCAGTATGTGGATGACCCAACTACAGAGGGGACAAAACTCAACCTCCTCTTGGGAAATAAGGAAGGGCAGGTGACAGAAGTGTTAGTGAGGGATGACTTTGGAACAAGTGACCATAATTCTATTAGTTTTAAGATAGGTATGGAGAATGATTGATCTGTCCCAAAAATTAAATTTCTACATTGGGGCAAGGCCAATTTTGATGGCATCAGGCAGGAAATTTCAAAAGTTAATTGGGGGAGTCTGTGGGAAGGCAAAGGGATGTCTGGTAAGTGGGAGCCTTTCAAAATGTGTTAACCAGGGTTCAGGGTAAGCATATTCCTCTTAGAGTGAAGGGCAAGACTGGTAGATGTAGAGAATCCTGAATGACTCGGGATATTGAGGCCCTGGTCAAGAAGAAGAAGAGGCACATGATGTGCATAGGCAGCTGGGATCAAGTGAATCCCCTGAAAAATATAAGGGGTGTAGGAGTCGAGTTAAGAGAGAAATCAGAAGGGCAAAAAGGGGACACAAGATTGTTTTGGCAGATAAGGTAAAGAAGAATCCAACTAGCTTATAAATACATAAAGAGCAAAAAAAACCTAGGGAGAGAGTAGGGCTTCTTAAGAATCAACAAGATCAAGTATGTGTGGATCCACAAGAGAAGGGTGAGATCCTAAATGAATATTTTTCATCAGTATTTACTGTTGAGAAAAGTATGGATGTTAGGGAACTTGGGGAAATAAATAGTGATGTCTTGAGGAGTGTACATATAACAGAGAAAGAGGAGCTGGAAGTCTTAAAGCGCATCAAGGTAGATAAATCCCCAGGACCTGATGAAGTGTATCCCAGGACATTGTGGGAGGCTAGGGAGGAAATTGTGAGTCCCCTAGAAAAGATATTTGAATCATCGATAATCACAGGTGAGGTTCCTGAAGATTGGAGGATGGCAAATGTTGTGCCTTTGTTTAAGAAGGGCTGCAGGGAAAAGCCTTGGAACTACAGGCCAGTGAGCCTCACATTTGTGGTGGGTAAGTTGTTAGGAGGTATTTTGAGAGAAGGATCTACAGGCATTTAGAGAAACAAGGACTGATTAGGGACAGTCAGTATGTCTTTGTGTGTGGAAAATCATGTTTCACAAATTTGATAGAGTTTTTGAAGGGGTAACCAAGAAGATAGATGAGGCCAATGCAGCTGATATTGTCTACATGGACTTTAGCAAGGCCTTTGACAAGGTAATGCATGGTAGCTTCTTGCATAATTCTCACGGGATCCAGGGTGAGGTATCTAAATGGATACACAATTGGCATGATGACAGAAGCAGACTATGGTTGTAGGGGTTGTTTATCAAACTGGAGAACTATGACCAGCCATGTGTCTCAGGCATCAGTGCTGGGTCCACTGTTATTTGTCATTGTTATTAATGATTTGGATGAGAATATAGGAAATATGATTAGTAAATTTGCAGGTGACACCAAGATTGGTGGCATAGTGGACAGTGAAAAAGGTTATCTCGGATTGCAACGGGCTCTTAATTATTGGGCCAGTGGGCTAATGAATGCAGATGGAGTTTGATTTAGACAAATGCGAGGTGATGCATTTTGGTACATTGAACCAGCGAGGACTTACTCAATTAATGGTAGGGCATTGGGGAGAGTTACAGAACAAAGAGATCTAGGGGTACATGTTCATAGCTCCTTGAAAGTGGGATCACAGGTGGACAGAGTGGTGAAGAAGGCATTCAGCATGCTTTATTTCATTGGTCACAACATTGAATACAGGAGTTGGGACATCTTGTTGAAGTTGTACAAGACATTTTTAAGGCCACAGTAGAACACTGTGTACAGTTCTAGTCACCCTATTATAGAAAGGATATTATTAAACTTGAATGAGTGTAGAAGAGATTTACTAGAATGTTACTGGGACTTGCTGGTTTGAGTTATAAGGAGAGGTTGGATAGATTGGGATTTTTTTGCTCTGGAGTATAGAAGGGTAATCTTATAGATGTCTATAAAATAATGAGGGGCATAGGACAGCTAGATAGACAATATATTTTCCCAAAGGTAGGGAAGTCTAAAACGAGAGGGCATAGGTTTAAGGTGAAAGGGAAGAAATACAAAAGCGTCCAGAGGGGCAATATTTTCATACAGAGGGAACAAACTGCCAGAGGTAATAGTAAAGGGAGATATAATTTTGACTTTTAAAAAGCATTTAGACAGTCACATGGGTACAATGGGTACAGAGGGGTATAGGCCAAATGTGGGTTTAAAAAAAAAGGTAGCATAGACAAGTTGGGCCAAATGGCCTGTTTCCATGCTGTAAACCTCTATGACTCTATGACAGTAGCAGTGATTTGGTACAGGCATCATTAGCACAACCCATCAACAAAGAGACTGTCACCACAGTGGGTCATGTTAGTGTTGAGGTTTCTGCATCAGTTACTGGTGAGCACATCACAGACACTGCACATCAGGTGTAAGTGGACATATTCAAGAGCTTGGGCACACAGAGGTCTACCAGAGGCCAGGACACAACTGGCCCCAAACCAGAAACCGGGCCTCGGTGTATGTTACTCCCAAGGCTGGTGGAAATGCATCAGCAAGCCCGGGCAGTTGTGGAAGAGGTGTCAGCAACCATGCTGTGACTGTAAGGCTGTTTAGGGGAGTCCAACAGAGTGCTGTTGCAGGATGTGGTTCTGACATAGCGTGTTAACCAGACCAACGCTTCAAGGGTGGCAACCATAACGGAAAGTCTGGTGTCAGGGACCTGGTCTCATGAGTGACAGGCTGCAGGCCATCTTGGAGACACAGTGGGCCATAGCAAAGATATACAGTCGAGGGTGGCTTCATAATCCTGGAGACACATTGCTCCATGGCCATGAGTGTTGGGGGCATGTGGGATATACTGCTGGCCATGGCTGGGACTCTCGCTGGCATTCTGGAGACACAATAAGAAGTCTCATGACACCAGGTTATAGTCCAACCAGTTTATTTGATACTAATCTCACAAGCTTTTGGAAACGGGGTTCCTTCGTTTGGTATGTGGAATGTTCTGATCAGAGAAAGGCATATACAGTCACACACAGCTTACAGAATACTGATTAGAATGCAAGTCTTTACAGCTAACCTGCTATTCAAGTCTTAAAGATGCAGACAATGCAAACACTTCAGCAGTCAAGGGCATTAGGTCTCTGATGTTCAGGTAAGCATTCTCCAAGGCGGCTTCACAACACATGACAGCGCAGAGTCGCTGAGCAGAGACTGATAGCCAAGTTCTGCACATGAGGATGGTCCCAACCGGGATCTTAGGTTCAAGTCACACTGTCTGAAACCCCCATGACTTGTCTGAAATTGCAACATCTCACTTACTGTCCTGTCTGGAGACAATACACATCTCTTTAACCTATGCTAATGCTATCTCCACTCACACTGTCTGCATCTTTAAGACTTGAATAGCAGGTTAGCTGTAAAGTCTTGCATTCTAATCAGTATTCTGTAAACGGTGTGTAACTTTATATGCCTTTCTCTGAACAGAACCTTCCACATACTTGATGAAGGAACACCGTTTCCGAAAGCTTGTGGGATTACTATCAAATAAACTGGTTGAACTCTAACCTGGTGTTGTGAGACTTCTTAATGTGTTTACCCCAGTCCAACACTGGCATCTCTACATCATTCTGGAGACACAGCAGGCTGTGGCTGGGAGTCTCGACAACTTAGCCCACGCTCAGAGGGCTACTGCTGAGGGGCTCCAGAGCCTGGCTCACACACAGAATGCTGTAGCAGAGGGAATCTGGAGCTTGGCCCAGTCTCAGAGGGCCAGGACTGAGTGATCACAGACCATGCAATGGATACATCAGGGGCTCCAGGATTGGCAGAGCCAGCTGACATAGAGCTTCTGGAGCTCAGCCCAACTACCCTGATATCCATGTAGTGTGCCTGGGGCCTATGGACTCCCCGAGGGAGGAGGAAGTATTGGAGCCCATAGCGGGGCCTTCCACCCAGGAAATTCCAGATATCCCGAGACCTTCCGATTCCCCCTTCTTCACACCGGGGCATCACAAGGCTGGATGAACAGGGTGGCACAAAAATATCAATGTCATCAGCAAGTGGCATACCCACATCATCAGCAAGTTGGCCAGAATCTTCCAGGTTTCAGCCCCTTTATGACTTGGCAGCCAAGGGCATTACAGGCAGACCAGAGCTGGACCCCTCCACCTCCAATGTGCATCCTGGGGGAATACCTAGACAATGCAGTAGGCCGCACAAGATTAGGAAGTTATAGGGTCACTAAAGGCCTCGTCAGTAGTTAATCTTTTTGACTAAACAATTAAACTAAACAAATTAACTGAGGAACAAATTAAAAAGTGCAGCCCCAAAAAAGAAGGAAATCCCCAGAGAAAAACAAAGCAGAAAGGAAACTTAAAAAGTCAAACGAAAATGTGATTAAAGGGGTTGATAATACACCCCAGTCCCTGTGGTGCCCATTGGGCACAGAAGACTTCAGTGGTGCCCTTGGACACCGTATGGTCCCTCTCCAGGGACACCCAGCTGCGAATGTAGTCGTGGTAGAGGGACAGACAGTTGGGTTAGACAGCCCCCTCAGTTTCCCGCTGCTTGGACCTGTTAGGACAAGTTTGGAGAGGCTCAGAGGGAGTACTGAGGGAGTCACTCAGGCACTTACAGGGGAGACTGAGGGGGTCGTTCAGATACAGAGTGACGGGGGACTGAGAGTGTCACAGAAAATTAAATGAGAGACTGAGGGGGTCCCTCAGTGACTTACAGGGGGAGACTGAAGGGGTCACTCGGAGTAACAGGGGAGGCTGAGGGGGTCACTCAGAGAGTTCCATGGGGAGACTAAGGGTGTCACAGAAAGTTAAAGGGAAGACTGAGGTGGGTGGGGGGGGGGGGGGGGTGGGGGTTGGATTGGGGTGGGGGAGTTGTGGGTTGGGGTGGGGGGGTGGTGGTGGGTTGGGGTGGGAGTGGGGGTTGGGTTGGGATGGGGGGGGTGGTGGTGGGGGTTGGGTTGGGGGTGGAGGGTTGGGTTGGGGTGGGGGGGTGGTGATGGGTTGGGGTGGGGGTGCGGGGTTGTGTTGGGATGGGGGGTGGTGGGTTGGGGTGGGGGTTGGGATGGGGGTAGGGTAGTTGGGGTGCGGGTGGGGTGATGGTGGTGGGGTTGTGGTGGGGGGTGAACTGGGGGTGGGGAGTGGAGGGTGGGGGTGGGTGGGGTGCGGGTGGGTGGGTGGGTGGGGTGCAGGTGGTAGGGGGGTTGGGGGGGGGGGGAACGGCACCAAGAGGCTAATTGCAGGGGCACTTCAATGCTGAGTAAGAAATTGCTCAAGTGGGCCCACATGGTCGAGTCCAGGATAGGACCAGTATTCCACCAGGTACGCATGGGAGAGGCCATCTTAGGAAAGGTTCAGGCCTTGAATTCAATACTTGTTCTCGATCCAATTCAGCCCAGCAGGCCTAGGACCAAGATGAATCCTCCCTGATGGGCCAGTCCTGTCTCTCCAGCACCCCTCGTGGGAACCTCGGAGTCCAAAATAGACACGGCTGTCAAAGAAGTAGCTGTTCCCCAATCGTCGGAGGAAGAGTGCGGAAGAGCCATCCGGCACTCACTGCGGAAGGGACAGGTGCCAAGCCAATACACCCTCCAACGTCAGAGGTCGAATTGGATGATCTAGACCCAGCACAGAAGTGGAGGAAAAGACCCATGAGATGATCAGATCATGGGGATTCTTCTGACTTTGGTGGGTAAGGAGTGTAATGACTTTAATCAGGCAATTAAGGTGGGTCAATTAGAATAAAAACTCCCTGATAAAGAGCCAAATTTATGGGCCAGTCAGGGAGGCTCTTGCTTTGTATTTAACCAGGACTGCCAGTTCCTCTGGGACTCCTGGTGTAGACTGCAGACTGAAAGAACTTTATATGCTGTCGTCAGGTTTGTAAATAAAGGGATTTTGATGAAGGGACATCTGCCTCCGAGGACTTGTTACAGAGGTTATTGACACTAAGAATGCTAATGTTCATTGCTCATCCCTTCTTGAATTGAGTCATTTGCTTGGCCATTTCAGAGGATAGTCATCCATCAGATTACTGTTGATCTGGAGTCACATGTAATCCAGACCAGGTAAGGATGCGAGATTTCCTTCCACTAAAGGGCATTAGTGAATCAGATTGGATTTTCCAGTAATCGATGTCATCATTACTGAGACTACTTTATATTCTGGATTAACAAATTGAATTTAAATTCTACCAGTTGCAATTAGATTTGAACCACTGTCCTCACAGCATGAATTTGACCCTCTGGATATGTCTTCCTTGATGGTCTAGTGGTTAGGATTTGGCATTTCTCACCACCATGGCCCTGGTTCGTTTCCCAATCGGGGAAGGAGGAATTACTGGGTGGCACAGTGGCACAGTGTTTAGCACTGCTGCCTCACAGCACCTGGGGCCCGTGTTCGATTCCCGGCTTGGATGACTATATGGAGTTTACACATTCTGTCTGTGCCCGCGTGGGTTTCTCTGGGTGGTCCAGTTTCCTTCTGTGCTCCAAAAGGTTAGACGATTGGCCATGCTAAATTGCCCCTTGATGTCAGGGGATTAGCAGAGTAAATATGTGGAATCACAGGGATAGGGCTTGGGTGGTGTTGTTGTTGGTTTTAGCCTTGATGGGCTGAATGGCCTCTTTCTGCACGGTACGGATTCTAAATTCCACCAACACAAATTTTCAGCTGCCTTCGGCCTATTCTGAGTTATACAGCATTTACCACAAATTTCTCATATTTGACACTTTACTTCCGTTTCTGTCTGCTTCCTGACTTTGACCATGCTGAATTGATTCGTGTCAACCTAAAACGAGATGTTTAGTTTTGCTGTGAAAAGGGGCTTCAGCTTGTTCTGTCTCTTGATCTCTGTTTTGTGTGTGGGTAAGAAATATCTTTTATCCTGTATTCTGTTTTTAAATGCAGTGAGCAGAGTGTAGGACCAGTGAATGTGTCCAGTGTGAGTGAAGGCCATTCAGCCTTGCAGTACAGAATCTACTAGACCGCACCCTGAAATGAGCCTCATTCATCTGAGTCTCTCTATCTCTTTCTCTTTCTGTCCCTATCTGCTGTATTCACCTCACTGTTTTTCTCTGTCTTTCTCTCTCTCTCTCTCTCTCTCTCTCCCCTCACCTCTCTTTTCAGACAAAGCGTTATTCTCTACTTCTCCTTTACAAGACGTTCTTGTGTCTCGACCATATCCTGCCTCCATTTACTGCTGAAATTTTTGTAAACTGTTCCGCCATTACGGACAGATTTAGTCATTTCTTGTTCCATGTCCACGATTAAACGCCGCACCACGCATTGGTTCAGATCATTTTGGTACTTAATAGTTAAACTTAACGACACCAGTAAAATCGGAACCTACTAGATTCTGCTTGACGATTAAACTGATAAAGTTTGTAGGCACAAAATAAACATTCTGCATCTAACCCCATGCTGCACTTGTCCTGGGAATGTTTGATGGGAACAGTGTAGAGGGAGATTTACTCTGTATCTAACCCCGTGCTGTACCTGTCCTGGGAGTGTTTGATGGGGACAGTGTAGAGGAAGATTTACTCTGTATCTAACCCCGTGCTGTACCTATTCTGGGAGTGTTTGATGGGGAAAGTGTAGAGGGAGCTTTACTCTGTATCTAACCCCATGCTTCACTTGTCCTCAAATTGTTTGATGGGGTCAGTATAGAGGGAAGTTTACTCTGTATCTAACCCCATGCTATACTTATCCTGGGGGTGTTTGATGGGGTCAGTGTAGAGGGAGATTTACTCTGTATCTAACCTCGTGCTGTACCTGTCCTGGGAGTGTTTGATGGGGGACAGTGTAGAGGGAGATTTACTCTGTATCTAACCTCGTGCTGTACCTGTCCTGGGAGTGTTTGATGGGGGACAGTGTAGAGGGAGGTTTACTCTGTATCTAACCCCGTGCTGTATCTGTCCTGGGAGTGTTTGATGGGGACAGTGTAGAGGGAGCTTTACTCCGTATCTAACCCCATGCTTCACTTGTCCTCAAATTGTTTGATGGGGTCAGTATAGAGGGAAGTTTACTCTGTCTCTAACCCCATGCTATACTTATCCTGGGGGTGTTTGATGGGGTCAGTGTAGAGGGAGATTTACTCTGTATCTAACCTCGTGCTGTACCTGTCCTGGGAGTGTTTGATGGGGGACAGTGTAGAGGGAGGTTTACTCTGTATCTAACCCCGTGCTGTATCTGTCCTGGGAGTGTTTGATGGGGACAGTGTAGAGGGAGATTTACTCTGTATCTAACCCCATGCTGTACCTGTCCTGGGAGTGTTTGATGGGGACAGTGTAGAGGGAGATTTACTCTGTATCTAACCCCGTGCTGTACCTGTCCTGGGAGTGTTTGATGGGGACAGTGTAGAAGGAGCTTTACTCTGTATCTAACCCTGTGCTGTACCTGTCCTGGGAGTGTTTGATGGGGACAGTGTAGAGGGAGATTTACTCTGTATCTAACCCCGTGCTGTACCTGTCCTGGGAGTGTTTGATGGGGACAGTGTAAAGGGAGCTTTACTCTGTATCTAACCCTGTGTTGTACCTGTCCTGGGAGTGTTTGATGGGGACAGTGTAGAGGGAGATTTACTCTGTATCTAACCCTGTGCTGTACCTGTCCTGGGAGTGTTTGAAGGGGGACAGTGTAGAGGGAGATTTACTCTGTATCTAACCCCGTGCTGTACCTGTCCTGGGAGTGTTTGTTAATCTCTCCAAGACCAATCTTCGATCATTTACACCTTTTATTTTCACAGTGAATAAAAGCCGCTTCTGCAGCCACAGCACACAAGTCAGTGCCCCGAGATCTGCATTCACTGGTCCAGGTAGACACAGCTGGTTTTAAACTCCTACTGGGTGAGGCACCGCTTGCTCATTAGTCAGATTTGTATTCGTTGAGGCTCACAGGGAGATTGACTGACAATAGCCAGGATCCATCATAGTTCCCCTTAATTCTGCGTGTCCCCCAACACCAACTACGTGAAGGCCTTTCCCCTACTTGACGATCAACCTGGGATGGTCAAAGGCAGAACTGGATCTGTTTGTGTGAACTGAATTGGAGACTTTTGATCTTGAAGAGAACATTGTAAAGCCACTGATGCAGGTTCTCCTGGGCCTCTGCTTCAGTTGGGGCACCAGCATCTTCATCCTCCACTTTGGAATCCGTGTCCTCATCAAAGGGATGAGTAGGCATCAGGTCAGCTTTAAGTCAGGGCACAACTTAATCAATGGCTGTCTCCATGGCTGGTAATGAGACCTACACTGGTGTGGGCTCCTCACTTCCGAGTCAGTGCTTCTTCATAAATTTAACCTGCACCTTTTACTTATGTACAGGCCCCATTTTCTCCATTGCGATCACAGGGAGCAGTTAAGACCATCTTGGAATTTCCTTATGTGAACTGGGCCCCCATTTTGAACACTCTTTCTGCCTTTGCCATTCTTCCTCTGGTTCCCCTGTTGGGATTCCACCCTACCTGCCAGGTTTGTGAACAGTAGGATTAACGTTGTTCGAAGCCCCTGTGCCATTAATGACAACCCCCCCGCCACTCCCCAATTCTGCTGGGGAGGGATTCCTGTTGTTGTGTGAAGGGTAGGTATGTAATCAAAAAGAAACCATGCCAATTTGGTCTTCATGGATGCTGTAGGTTGTTTCTTGATGCTGAGTTTAAAAGTCTGCACTGCCTGTTAACCAACTCTTTCAATGTTGGGTGTTCGGGTGCTGTTCGAACATAGAACCATAGAAAACCATAGAAAATTACAGCTCAGAAACAGGCCTTTTGACCCTTCTTGTCTGTGCCGATCCATTTTTTTGCCTAATCCCACTGACCTGCACTTGGACCATATCCCTCCACACCCCTCACATCCATGAACCCGTCCAAGTTTTTCTTAAATGTTAAAAGCGACCCCGCATTTACCACTTTATCTGGCAGCTCATTCCACACTCCCACCACTCTCTGTGTGAAGAAGCCCCCCCTAATATTCCCTTTAAACTTTTCTCCTTTCATCCTTAACCCGTGCCCTCTGAATTTTTTCTGCCCTAGCCTAGTGGAAAAAGCCTGCTTGCATTCACTCTATCAATACCCATCAAAATCTTATACACCTCTATCAAATCTCCCCTCATTCTTCTACGCTCCAGGGAATAAAGTCCTAACCTATTCAATCTCTCTCTGTTTGATGTTAAGAACGGGGATGACAGTTACAGCAGACTCTGCAAGTTGTATAGGCTTTATTATGTCCAGCTTTTTCAGGCATTCAAATTCCATCTCCATATTTTCCAACAAAGAGTATGGAACTGGTCTTGCCCTAAAATACTTCGGTGTAGCATCATAGTCGACGTGGATTTTGGCTTTGAATCCCCTTATTCTTCCAACTTCTTCCTGGAAAACTTTGCAAGGCTTGTTTATAATTTCATACAGTTCCTCCATGGCCAGCCTGAAGATCTCCAGCCAGTTCAGTCTGATGTACTGAAGCCAATCTCTCCCCAAGAGGTTTTGCCCTTGTCTCCATAAAATAATGGGAGGAACTGGAGCTGACTGCTGCCTGTAAGCCACTGTGGTCACCATGATGCACTCATTTGTAATGGTTCACCTGTAAACGTGGGTTTTCTTGGCCTTTGTGTCATCTAAGCTCAGAAGCTGAATACCAGCTTGGAGACGATCATATGTCTGCTGCCTGATAAAGGAGACCACAGCCCTGTGGAGATGTGATTTAATTACATCAGCCCATCTCCTGGTACTGGACATGCCTACAAGGTATGGTGTTGTAGTGGCCTTGGCCTCTTTCATAAACTACAAAGAACAAAGAACAACACAGCACGGGAAACAGGCCCTTCGGCCCAATGAGCCCGCGCCGCCGTCCCATTGTCAGTGACCTATTCATGATTTTAGTCTATGCCTAATGTGTGAGGATCAGGGAGGTCCAATATAGGGACAATTTGTTACCCAATCAATCAGCCTAAAAGCACATTTTTGGGATGTGGGAGGAAACCGGAGCACCCGGAGGAAACCCACGCAACCACGGGGAGAACGCGCAAACTCCCACGGACACAGGCCCAAATCCATGTGTCCGCACAGCAACAGAGATAGTCTCTGAGCTGTCATGTTGCCCTCGAGATGGTCCAGTTTAAGCACACCAACGACATGAAGCAGTAGGCAACTCCCGAAGCAACATCCAAGAGCAGCCCACCACAACCTGCCGCATGCATGCCCCTAGCTGGACTTAAATGCCTGTGGAGACAAAAAATTCATTATTAAAAAGACTCTATATCCCTGAGGCTAAAACTGAATCCCAAGCCTACAATGTTTAGTAAGGCCTGCTATATCCCCCTATATGTAGACCGCTCATGTGACTGTCCAAGTGACTCTTAAACAACCCTAGCGTGCCTGCTTCCACCACCTTACTCGGCAGTGCATTCCACATCCCCACTACCCTTTGCGTGAAAAACTGTCCTCTAATATTAGTCTTATACCTAGCCCCCCTCACCCTAAGCCCGTGACCCCTCGTTCTATCCATTTCTAATAGCGGAAAAAGCTTACCACCATTTACTCTATCTATCCCCTTCATAATCTTATAAACCTCTATTAGATCCTCCCTCAGCCGACGTCTCTCAAGGGAAAACAACCCAAACTGCATGCATTTTGCCTGTCCCTATAAATTTTCTTTGATTATGTCTTTTGCAGTGTTTGCAACAGTCCATTTTCTGGCATTGACAATCTTCTGGAACATCTAGTAGTTATAGGACAGTCCCTGCCTTTCTTTGGCTGCATAGTGATACAACTTGGGCTCTAACATTGTAATGGATTCTCTGATACTTATACAAATGCTCTCAGTTGAGGAATGAACATTGCACAAGGTTCCTCCCCTATAATCGGAGGGCACTGCTGTTTGTCTGCCAGAGTTCTTTGCTCTGCATTCTCTTGAGTACTAGAGCTATCTCGATGGACATGTTTTAGATCCAGGTTGGGTTCTGCCAATTTTTTTGAGCTATTGCCTTATTAATTCCACATAACAATCTGTCTTGCAACATGTCATTCAGGGATGGCCCAAATTCACAATGCATTATAAATGTGCATGAGCTGGTCAAGAGTTCAGTGACGTATTTCCCAGGGCTCTCCCCCTGCTGTTGTAAAGCAGGGTCACTGGGGTATAATAGAGGGCTTTGGGTCAGAGTAGCCTTTTTCCAAGTCAACTAACTCGTTAAAGATTTTAGAGTCAGGGGCATCTGTATATGTCAACATTTTTATCATGTTGAATGTTGGGACTCAGTCTTCCATGCATACATCATAGGCTTCAAGTTTATCAAAGAGAGACATTTTCTCTTACCAGAGATTTACTTGTCTTGGACGAGGATGGTTGTCCAGAGGGAAGGAAAACTTGTTTTACTCCTCATTGCCAATGTGAAACTCTCGCTGAGGTCAGTCTTCTGTCACCAAAACACTCTTTATTTACACCACGTCTGCAATTACAGTACACAAATCAAAGCCCGGAGACCTATAGTAACCGATCTGGGTACGTACAGCTTGTTTTAAACTCCCGCTGCTCCTTTCCCATTGGATCAGCCTCCACTTGCTCAATAGGGTATTCATATTCGGCCAGGCCCACGGGAAGATCGATTCACAATCCCCTGGAGCCATCATAACAGAGTGTTTGATGGGATAGAATAGAGGGAGATTTATTCTGGATCTTAATCCAACAGAAATTTCCTGTCATACTTCCCTACACTTACACAATAACTTAATTTCTAAAGTAATGTTTGTCTTTTAGTTGCCTTGTTCTGCAGGCTTGATCCTGTGTTCTCTGTCTTTGTGATACTCCCTCTATTCACTGAGCTGATCTCATTCCACACAGACTGATTGTTTCCTCTTGTTACCTCAGTTCAGGATCAGGCTGCCCGTCTCCCTGTGAATGGATCCCTGGGTCAGTCAGTCTATATGTCTCCGGAGATTCCACATGGATCGAAGATTGAAGAGGTTATCTGGAAACAATCTTCACTCAGACTCAGAATAGCAAGATACATGGAGGGCCATGTTGAATATTTTGGTGCTGAGGATTACAAGAAACGGATAAAACTTCATCCTGGAAACTTCAGCCTGCAAATCAGTGAATTACAGAGAGCGGACACTGGGGATTATGAAGTAGTTGTAGTAACAAATTCAGGAAAGGAAACTCCAACGAAATTCAAACTTGATGTGTACGGTAAGTGAGATCTCATTGGATGTGCTTGGTTTTCAAAAGATCCTGAAAGATCTGTCGTTATTGAAGAAATATACCTTCACCAGTCCTAAAGAGCAGACCTCCTCATCCTCCTGATACAATGTTCCTTGTGTTTGGGATAGACAGCAAAGTGAAATCAATCTGTCAGAATCAATGTTCCTACAGCTCTCTCAGAATCTCATATTTCAATTAGATTATGTCACATTCATTTAAATTCTGCCTCGTACCAGGGATCAGTCAGTTAAACATACATTGCAACTCCTTGGCCATTATGAAGTCCCTTTGGTAAAAAGACCAAAACTATATATTGTACTCCAGGTGGTTTTATCAAATTCCTTTACAATTCTAGTAAGATTTCCCAACTCGAATACTCCAATCACTTTGTCTTGAAGGGGAAAAATACCATTTGCATTCCGATTTGTTGGCTGCAGCCTGTATATTAAATTTATATGTTTCACAGACAAATACATATATATCCTGTGTCTGAATCCCAAGTTAACAGCTTTTCAACATTGAAAAGTCATTCAGTTTTTCTATTTCTCCAGACCTAAACAACCTCACAGTTCCCCACATTAATCCCCATCTGCAAACTTATTGCCCATTCATCTAACTTCTCTCGATCTCTTTGCAGCCTCTCTGTATTCTCCCCACAGCTTACCTTCATATCAGCAAACTTAGGTACATTGTTCCCTGTTTCGTTGTCATCAATGTAGATTGTTAATAGCTGAGGCCCTAACACTGATCCTTGCAACTCTCTATGACTGTCAACCTGAAAAAGCCCGGTTGATGCCCACTCTCTGCCCCTGTGCATTAACCAATCTTCTATCCATGCTAATATATTATCCCCATTCCCATGACCTCCCTCTTCCCCTCACTGATCTCGGTCAGAGCGGAAGTGGACCACCTCCACCACCCCCCCCTCTCTCCACCACCACCAATCTCCAGCAGAGAGCTGTTGGACATTAGGCACCCATCTCCTCACTAACTGGAGCACCCAAATTGGACTTCTATGGAGTATGTCTGCTTCATGCTGGCTCTGGATGGGTGAAAGCAGTGGTAAAGGGGGAAGGGCCAACAAAGTTGGGTGCACTGCCCATTAAGTCAATTTAAATGCTTGCACATGTATTTAAATGGCCATCGTGCCTGTTTCGGGCACGGTCCCAACCACAACCGTTTTCGGACCTTGGTAAAGGGGGAACCGGCAAGGAGGCGGGTTGGATTGGGGTAGTCACCTCATGCTCGACTTTACCAAGTTTTTGCACCCTAAATCCAGTGCAACACAAGGTAAAATTGGACCCATGGTCTCACCATACCCCGCACAACTGAAACATAACATCCTTACTTTTATATTCAATTCCTCTTGTAATAAAGGATAGCATTCCAATGTCTTGGTGTGTCAATGTTCAGTTTGGTTACACACAGCAGCAGTGTGCTTGTCTCAATCCCAGTCCATGGACTGTTGACATACATTGCCTTTCCACCACAGAAGGAGGCCATTCAGCCCATTGAGAGTATGCCCGCTCCATACACAGCAATCTGATCAGTCCTATTTCCCCACTCTATCTCCATACCTCTGTGAGTTTAAATCCCTCAAGTGTCCATATTCAGTTTCTTTTTGAAATTATTCACTGTCTCTACTTCCACCAGCCTCGTGTTCAGTAAGTTCCAGTTCATTACCACTCACATATCTTTACTATTGCTTTCTCCCACCTCACTCCCCCACAGAATAGGATCAGGCGAGGGCCCAAACATGGAATTCTCCGTTGACCTCGGGCGGGAATTTCCAGTCTTGCCCGAGCAAGGCCATAAAATCCATCCCTGTGTGTTTTTACATTTCCTCTTTTAAATGCATCCCTGTAGAGACCAATTATGGTTTAAAACATAATAATTTCCAGTTGATTGGTATGCAAGATTTTACATTTTCAAACAACTTTTCTTGACTCAAACATTATTATTTTTAGTTCATGGGATGTCGGCATCACTGGCAATATTTATTGCCTATCCCGAATTGTCTTGATGAGGAAGGTCAGTGAATTTGAGGTTGTAAGATATAAAGAATGTTTGTAAAGATATAAAAGTATTGTAAAAAAATGATAGTGAGAAATAAAACAGTGCAGGGCCCCTTTAAAAGCTGTTTTTGGGTTCTGTGCTAAAACTCAGAGTACACACAGACTGCAGGTGGTGACATTTATTTCAAAAGGACCAAGCATCAGAGTTGACTTGTTAACAGGCTTTTACATTCTGCCAGCTTATCTGTTTAAAAAGGACCAACTATTAAGAGCCTATCAGATTTGAACCTGATATTGTTACCAGCATCAAGCCTATCCTGGTGTGAGAAAATTGTGAGGCATTCGTAGGTATAAAGGTCAAAGCAACAGCCATTCCTAAGGAGAACATCCCCAGAGGCCAGGGCAATCAGTGAGAAAAGCCAGCATTCATCTCTAAGAACAGCTCTCCACTGTGCCAGTTTAAATATCTCTGAAGAGAATTATCCAGCTATCTAACAGAGTCAGAAAGACCCGACAGACAGTAGACAACTACAGGAAAACTCCAAAAACTTCCAAATTCCATCAAGCCTGGTTGGATAATTTATTTGAGACTGACTAAAATTCCATTATTACGTTTTTGGTAAGGAATGTTTCTATATTATTCGACCAGCATTTCAGTTGAATCGTACCTTAATTAATATGTTCCTTGTTTAGTTAAAGTTCCAGGTTATTTAAATAAACTATCTAGCTAATTATTCACTTAAAGTGAGTGTCAGGCCTTTATGTCAATGAACCTCTAAATGTTAATTAAGAACAGTTAACAGCTTCCCAGATAATTGTAGCAGGTTATGACACAAGGTAAAGAGGGTTAATCTCTGTGTTGTAACACTGGTGAGGCCAATTAAGAGTCACATGTAGGCCAGACTAGGAGAGGACCAGCATGGTCTCTAAGGGACCATGTATCTCATGTCCCTAAACCAAATGTGTTTTTACTGCAATCAACAATGGTTTCATTGTCATCATTAGAGTTTTAATTCCAGGTTTTTAAAATTAATTTCAGTTCCCCCTTCTGCCATGGTGGGATTTCAACCCAGGTCCCCAGAGCATTATCATGAATCTCTGAATTACTAGTTTATCAACATCACTGTGCCACCACCCCTCTGCTAAATAAAATGTTTCATGAATTAAACACTATTTCCATCTCATTGGGAGTTCATACTTGAAAACCAAACAGAGTTTTGCCCTTTCTACTTTGAACTGCAATTGAAGAGTCCAATTTTGTTTTTTTATTCAGTCTCATAAGTGGACATTCAATCTCATAGAACCAGTCCTGTGTGTTTCACAGTTCCCAATGATTTAATTCTGTTATATTTCTTTCCCAATTCCTGTCTTCCATTGCAACGTCTTATTGTGGGGATTTTTAGAGTCATAGAGATTTACAGCATGGAAACAGGTCTTTCTGCCCAACTTGTCCATTCCACCCTTTTTTTATAATCACTAAGTTAATCCCATTTGCTTGTGTTTGGCCCATATCTTTCTATATCCATCTTACCCATGTAACTGTCTAAGTGGTTTTTAAAAGACAGTATTGCACCTGCCTCTAATTCTACATTTGGCAGCTTGTTCCAGACACTCCCCACACTCTGTGTGAAAAAATTCCCCCTCTAGAACAATTTGTATCTGTCCCCTCCCACCTTAAATGCCCTCTGGTTTTAGACACCCCATCTTTGGGAAAATATGTTGATTATCCATCTGATCTGTGCCCCTCATTATTTTATAGACCTCGATAAGTTCACCACTAAGGCTCCTACGCTCCAAGGGAAAAAGTCCCAATCTATCCAACCTCTCCTCAAACCATCAAGCCCAGGTCACATCCTAGTAAATCTTTTCTGCACTCTTTCTAGTTCAATAATATCCTTTCTATAATAGGGTGACCAAAAGTGCACACAATATTCCAAGTGTGACCTTGCCAATGTTTTGTACAACTTCAACAAGATGTCCCAAATCCTGTATTCAGTGTTCTGACCAATGAAACAAAGCATGCTGAATGCCTTCTTCACCATCCTGTCCACCTGTGACTCCACTTTCAAGGAGCTATGAACCTGTACACTAGATCTTTTTGTACTCTCCCCAACGTGCTGCCGTTAACTGAGTAAATCCTGCCCTGGTTCGATCTACATAAATGCATCACCTTGCATTTATCTGAATTAAACTCTACCAGCTATTCATCAACCCAATTGATCAAGATTCCACTGCAATCCTCGATAACCACCTTCACTGTCCACTATGCCACCAATCTTGATGTCATCTACAAACTTACTAACCATGCCTCCTAAATTCTCATCCAAATCATTAATATAAATGACAAATAACAGTGGAACCAGCACTGATGTCTGAAACCCACTGCTGGTCACAGACCTCTTGTTTGAAAAACCTCTACAACCACCCTCCTTCTGTCAAGAAGCCAATTTTGTATCGATTTGGCTACGTCACCCTGGATTCCGAGAGATTTAACTTCATGCAACAACCTTTCATACAGTATCTTGTCAAAGGCCTTTCTCAAGTCCATGTAGACAACATCAACTGCACTGTCCTGTTCTACCTTCTTGATTATCCCTTCAAAAACCTCAATCAAATTTGAGATATGATCTTCCACTCACTAAGCTATGCTGACTGTCCCTAATCAGTCCTTGTCTGTCTAAATGCCTGTTGATCCTGTCTCTCAGAATACTTTCTCACAACTTTTTGGTGTGCTTTGATTTGATTTCATTTATTATTGTCACATGTGTTAGTATGGAGTGAAAAGTATTGTTTCTTGCATGCTATACAGACAAAGCATACTGTTCATAGAGAAGGAACTGAGTGAGTGCAGAATGTAGTACAACAATCATCCTTAGGGTGCAGGGAAAGATCAACTTAATGCAAGATGGGTCCATTTAAATGTCTGATAGCAGCAGGGATGAAGCTGTTCTTGAATTGGTTGGTATGTGACCTCAGACTTTTGTATCTTTTTCCCTTACTGAAGAAGGTGGAAGAGAATGTCTGGGATGGGTGGAGTCCTTAATTATGCTAAGACAGTGGGAAGTATAGACAGGGTCAATGGATGGGAGGCTGGTGGGTGCACCTTGCCCACTACAGATGTTAGGCTCACCGGATTGTAGATCTCAGGCTTTTCCCTCTTCTTAAACAAAGGCCACCCTCCAGTCAGCACCTGTGGCTATCAATGATATCTCTGCTTGTGACCTTCCTAATCTCCCACAATGTCCTGGGATACACTTCATCAGGTCCTGGGGATTAATCCACCTTGATGCACTTTAAGACTTCCAGCACTTCCTTCTGTGTAATATGTACACTCCTCAAGACATCACTACTTAATTCCCCAAGTTCCCTAACATCCATGCCTTTCTCAACAGTAAACATTGATAAGAAATGTTCATTTAGGATTTCACCCATGTCTTGTGGATACACACATAGATACCTTGTTAATTTCTAAGAGGCCCTACTCTCTCCCTTGTTACTCTTTTGCCCTTTATGTATGTGTAGAAGCTCTTTGGATTCTCTTTTGCCTTATCTGCCAAAACAATCTCGTGTCTCCTTTTTGCTCTAGCTTCAGTTAGGTGAATCCTCCAACCTTGTTTAAACTCCTCACAAATTGAGTGTAAGCTCCATAAGGAGATTAACAATATTTTCCCTGATTAAGGTGCAGCCTTGATTAACATCTGTCTCCGTTATGAGCTCCAACTGCCAAATGGTTGCAGACTAGACAAAACCAAAACTAAAACTGTGCTTCTGTCTGTGATTTGTCTGAGTTTATAGGGACACCTGTTACCTGATCTAAAAATTAGCTTCCCAACCCTCCTTTCCATAGCAATGGGAAACACAGTGTATTCAAGTAGAAATGTTAATCAGTTATCTCTGATAACCACTGCTTTTACCTTCGAACAAAGATCCCAGCACAACAGTTATTGACAGCACCTATATGGGTCTTAGGAGATTTAGGCATGTATTTTTTACATGTCAGATGCATGTATTCGGCAATCCCAGAAACAGGGATGAAACATGTTCCCACTGCAGATGTCCCTGGAGCGCAATCTCACATTCGGTGGCAAATTAACAGGCAGCCAGCGTGAAATATGCTCTGTGAAAAGCTGAGTACAGCCCGAGAGGGCAGGTACTGATAAAAGGGAGAATGTGAGGTTAGCATTTCCAATGTGCCACTTCAGGGGCATAGCCACAAACTCTTAGTGAGCTGCTGATCCTGTGAAAAACAAATAGCGATGACAAAAGCTGCAAAGAGTATCTGGGTAGCACTATCAAACACAAACCTCAATCCCTAGACATATTTGAATTTTATTTCAGCTCTGACACATTTCTCTCCGGATCAGAGTTGAAGCTAAAATGTAAATGCCGCCTGCTCAGTTAGTTCATCCACAAGCAGGTAGACCACATAAAACTCTGTTCCGTTGACCCCTCAAAGAGCTAAGGTACCTGCTGGATTGTCAGTGGGGACACTTCCGACCCTCACGTGTGCCCAGCCACTGAAATATTGCTCAAGTGCACAACGATGTTGGGACGCACGCCTGTCTTCTCTGTGATTTCACACACTTCTGTGTCAGGTGCGCACCCACCTGAGCAACGTGTGATTCTGGCCTCAGGATCCTCTCATTCTGGAGTTAGGAACAACTAACATTTTGCACAATTGTAAATATCTGACACCTCCTTTGGAACGCTGTAATCTGAGTCTTCATTTGATCTTTCAGATTTAAACAGGCAAATTTAGTGTCAGGTAGTTAGGCTCAATATGTGGAACAGTATTTCTTCAGAGCTAATGATATGGTCTCAGATGATAACCAACAGGTTATTCTGCTGACTGCTTGTGGACCCAGTAAAAAGTCTGACAACACCAGGTTTTAGTCCAACGATTTATTTGATAATATTACTAAAACATGGTGTTGTCAGACTTTTTACTGTGTTTACGCCAGTCCAATGCCGGCAAACCCACATCATGCTTGTGGACCAGCAGCTTTCACTATTATGTACAGTTTAATTTTCCCAGAGGCACCGGACACAAAATCCTTCCAGGAGTGGATGGACTTAGTAAAAGCTTTTCTGATCCTAAGCCACCTATGATCCTGCAAAGGCCCTGGTTTTATTCGGCATTCCGAGAGACAGGGGAGTCACTAGTTTCCTGATAAGAATAAGGCAATTAGCAGAGGCTTACAAATTTGGGGTGACATTAAGTGAGACATTCCAAGACCGATTGGCGTGAGGAATAAATAATATGGTCATACAGAAACATCTGTTGGCGGAGGCAAGCTGGACTGTAAACAGCTGACTTTGTCTTTAGAAGAAGTGGCAAGCGGAGTGCGTGAGCTACAGGATATTCCAATGGAGGTAGACACCAACACCAGTGCAATTAGATTAGGGGACTACCACTATGGGGGCTGGCCACTACATAGTGGTCCTCAGGAAACATTCGGATACGAGGGAGCCCAGGTCCGCCTATAGAACAGCCCTTCAGACCAAATTAAGCCCAGAGCAACAGCAGTCACTGCAGAGCCCCGCCCGACACGACATTGCAATGATTGCCAATGTCAACAGGCTCAGAAGAAAAGCAAGGTTCCAAAACTGACATTTCTGAAAAGAACACGTAGACCGAGGGACAAGAGAATGCATAACCTGAAAGCTCTACCTACCCCCGACGAGGAACAGCTACTGTGCATAGCGATGACAAAATCAGAACCTATCAAATCGTCAGCAAGACTGAATGGACATCCAGTTTTAATGGAGGTTGACACAGGCGCAGGCGTATCGATCATCGGGGAAACAGTGTTTAACAAGATACTCACTGGACTCCAACCTTTAACCCTGACCAAAACATCAGCAAGGCTCAGGAACTATACAGGGGAACCAATGAAAATGATGGGTACAACCCATGTAAGGAGTCTCACATCACCAGGTTAATGTCCAACAGGTTTATTTGGTGGCAAAAGCCACTAATTTTCGGAGTTCTGTTCACAAACACGGCATATAAAGCAAAAACTCAATTTACAAAATATTGGTTGGAATGAAATTCTCTACAGGTAATCAAGTCTTAAAGGTACAGACAATGTGATTGGAGAAAGGGTTAAGCACAGGTTAAGGAGATGTGTATTGTCTCCAGCCGGGACAGTAAGTGAGAATTTTCAAGCCAAGGCAAGTCGTGGGCTTACAGATAGTGTGACATGAAACCAAGATCCTGGTTGAGGCCATCCTCATGTGTGCAGAACTTGGTTATCAGTTTCTACTGAGCGATTCTGCGTTGTCATGAGTCATGAAGGCCTCCTTGGAGAACAGATCCAAAGGTCAGAGGCTGAAGCTCGTGACCACTGAACCTCTCCAGCTACGTCAAGGGCATCCTGAACCCATTGTACAAAGAACCCCAGCTTTTGTTGCGACACTACAGATTGCCTACAGAAACTCAGCACACATGGAGCAGTTGAACCAGGAGCACTCCTCGTCACAGTGGATGTCTTGGCGCTCTACACCAACATCCCCTACGACAATGGCATTACTGCAACTGCCTCAGCACTCAATACTGACAACTGCCAATGTCTAGATGCAATTTTACAACTCATCCACTTCATCCTGGACCACAATGTCTTCACCTTCAACAGCCAGTTCTTCGTCCAGACACACAGAACAACCACAGGGACCAAATTTGTACCTCAGTAGGTCAACATTTTTACGCACAGGTTTGAAAAAAACCTCTTCACCACACAGGACCTTCAACTGATGCTATACATTTGATCCTTTGGACTCATGGCAAACAATCACTGAAACAACGATATGATGATATCAACAAATTCCATGCCACCATCAGACTCACCGTGGACTACTCTCCAGAACTGGTTGCATTCTTGGACACATGCATCTCCATTAAGGACGGTCACCTCAGCGCTTCACTGTACCCCAAGTCCATCAGATAACCTCACAGTGCTCCACTTCTCCAAATTCCTGAACACATTAAAGAAGCCATCCTCTATGGACAAACCTTTCATTTACACAGGGTCTGCTCAGATGAGAGGGATCACAACAGACACCTCCAGACGCTGAAAGATGCCCTCATAAGAATAGGATACGGCATTCGGCTCATCGATCGGCAGTTCAACGCGCCACAGCAAAAAACTGCCCCGACCTCCTCTGAAGACAAAAACGGCGCACAGCGTATAGATTACCCTCTGTTGTCCAGTACTTCCCCGGAGTGGAGAAGCTACGACATCTTCTCCGGCGCCTTCAACATGTCATCGATGAAGACAAACATCTTGCCAAGACCATCCTCACACTCCCACTTCTTGCCTCCAAACAACCGCACAACCTCAAACAGACCATTGTCTGCAGCAAACTACCCAGCCTTCAGGAGAACAGTGACCACAATACCACACAACCCTGCCACAGCAACCTCTGCAAGACATGCCGGATCATCGACACGGATACCATCATCTTACGTGAGATCTACCATCCACCAGGTATATGGTACATACTCTTGCAAGTTGGCCAACATTGTCTACCTGATACGCTGCAGGAAAGGATGTCCCGAAGCATGGTACATTGGGGAGACCATGCAGACACTATGACAACAGATGAGTGAACACCGCTCGACAGTCATCAGACAGCTTCCTGTTGGGGAACACTTCAGCAGTCACAGGCATTCAGCTTCTGATCTTGGGTAAGCATTCTCCAAGGCAGCCTTCACAACATACGGCAATGCTGAATTGCAGAGCAGAAACTGACAGCCAAGTTACGCATACATGAGGACGGCATTAATCAGGATCTTGGGTTCATGTCACACTATCTGTAACCCCCACAACTTGCCTGGGTTTGCAAAATCTCACTAACTCCTGGCTGGAGACAATACACATCTCTCCACTCACATTGTCCGCTCCTTTAAGACTTGATTACCTGTAAAGACTCACATTCCAACCATTTATCTTGTAAATTGAGTTTGTGTCTATAAGCCCTGTTTGTGAACGCGATTCCCACTTCCCTGATGAAGGGGCAGTGCTTGTGTTTTGTGCTACCAAATAAACCCGTTGGACTTTAACCTGGTGTTGTGAGAGTTCTTACCGTGCTTTCCCCAATCCAATGCTGGCATCTCCACATCATACAACCCATGTGCCAGTTAATTATGGAAAATGATTTGTTCGGCTCCCATTGATGTTAGTGGAAGGCTCGGAACCGAGCCTATTGGGACGAAATTAACTGAAGGAGATCCAGTTAGATTGGGCAAATATTTATCAGCTGGAAAATGGTTGCCTGAGTGAAGTTCTGAGCAAATGCCCAGAGGTTTCTTGGGGACGGCTAGGAACAATTAAAGGAGCTAAAGTGAAATTACACGTTGACCTGGAGGCAGTCCCAAAATTTTACAAGGCCCGGAAGTACCATTTGCTTTAAGGGAAAACGTCGATGCGGAAATGAAAAGATTGGAGCACGAAGGAATAATAAAACGGGTCCAGTTTTCAGAATGGGTGGCATCAGTAGTTCCTACCTTAAAGCCAGAAAGCTCAGTGTGTCATTGTGTCTGTTTGATTTCAAACAGATGATAAATCGCTACTCTCAGCTGGATAAAAACCTAATTCCCGGATCGAGGATCTTTACCCAAAGCTGGCAGGAGGACTCTTATTGAGAAAACTGGATATGAGTCACGCATACCTGCAGCTGGACAGAGATTCACAAAAATCTGCTGTAATAAAAATACCAAAAGACCTTTCTCAGTATAAAAAATTACCTTTCGGGATATCATCAACTTGTGCCATATTCCAGAGAACCATGAAGAGCGTACTATAGAGATTGCCACAGGTTGCCATTTACCTGGACAATGTTCTCATTATAGGAAAAACAAGGGTGGAACACCTGCAGAGCCTGGAGAAAGTCCTTAGGAAGTGTGCGTTTGAAAAGAGAGAAATGTGTCTTTTTAGCATTGCGAGTAACTTACCTGGGTTAAAAAGTAGAAAGGTCAGGCTTACATCCTTTGGAGGATCGGGTGCAAGCAATAAAAGAAGCTTTATCCCTCACCACAATCCAGGAGTTACGGTCATTTTTAGGGCTGATGACATATTACAGGAAATTCATACAGGATCCCCTTCACCAGTTACCTTAAAAGGGGCAAGCCTGGCAATGGTTGGCCCTCCAAGACTGGGCCTTCAAGAAAATGAAATAACAGCTCTCATCAAAAAATGTCTTAGCGCATTATCATCCCAGGAAAGAATTGGTGCTCACCTGCGATGTGTCCCCATATGGGATTGGTGCAGTCCTGGCACACGGATGGCAAAACAGACAGAAGTGGCCAATAGCATCTGCCTCCAGGACCCTGACAATAGCAGAGCAAAGATATGCCCAAAGTGGAAAAGAAGATCTGACCGTAATCTTCGCAGTAAAGAAATCTCACCAGTACCTCTCTAGTGAAAATTCATGATCATCACTGATCACAAACCTTTGCTGAGCCTACTCAAGGAGGACAAAGTTCATAGCTTCAGCCTGGATCCAGCACTGGGCATTATTACTGGCAGCATATCAATACTGGCCGCGGACTTGAGTGGCAAACACCGATGCCCTAAGCGCACTACCATTACCGGACACCCTGCCATTGGCACCCAGAGTAGAGGAAATGGTGATGACATTAAACCTCTTCGATACCCTCTCGGTGGCTGCACACAGCATATGCCAGTGGATACAAAAAGACTCTGTATTAGCTAAGGTAAAGCACCAGCTGCTAACAGAGGCGTTGGAAACACCAGTCCAGCCATAGTTCCACCCTGATTGGAGCAGAAGAGAGCAGATGACTGTGGAAGACAAGATA
Source organism: Prionace glauca (assembly GCA_037974335.1). NCBI lineage: Eukaryota > Metazoa > Chordata > Chondrichthyes > Carcharhiniformes > Carcharhinidae > Prionace > Prionace glauca. The sequence continues at coordinate 7,668,065 of CM075734.1, forward strand.
CTGCTAGGGAGAGGAAGGATCATACTCCCAAGTCATAGCCATCTGGCCATCCTGGCCGAACTCCACCATGGGCACCCTGGGGTGTCCAAAATGAAGATGCTGGCCAGGATTTATGTTTGGTGGTCAGGTCTGGATACTGACATAGCAGAATTGGCGGGACAGTGCCAGAAATGCCAAGAAGGACAGAAGGTGCTACCAATAACCTGACACACCTGTGGGAATGGCTGTGTCAACCATGGTCACGACTCCATGTCGATATTGCAGGACCTTTTATGGGGTCCATGTTTTTGGTAATATGCCCATTCAAATGGTTATACTTCTTTGTTTTTGGTAATGATGCCCATTCAAATGGTTATACTTCTATAAACTGAACTCGGAAAACATAACGCTAACCGTTGAGAAACCGCGCACCTTGTTTGCAAGGCATGGGATCCCAGAGGTATTAGTTTCCGACAATGAATCAGTTTTCACCAGCCTAGTGTTCACACAATTCATGAATTGGAATGGGTTTTAGCACATCAGGACAACACCTTATCACCCGGCATCAAATTGTGCGAGCGGAGAGATCAGTGCAGACCTTAAAAGCCGGGTTGAAAAAACAGCCAGTGACCTTATTAGAGACTAAACTCTCAGGCTATTCGACTGTAGAACAACTCCACACACCATCATGGGAATAACTTCAGCGGAATTACTGATGGGCAGACAATCCCACACCAGACTGAACCTGCTATTTCCACACCCGGGAGAGAAAGTGGAAAAACACCAAGAAACCCATTGTAGGAGCCGTGGCAACACTCACCAAGAGAGACACTTAGAATCCAGCGACAAAGTCTGGGTAAGAAATTATGCAAATTGACCCACATGGATAATGGGAAAAGTCGAGTTCAGGATGGGATCAGTATCCTACCGGGTGGGCGAGGCCGTCTTAAGGAAACACTAATATCAGGTCCATGCCTCAAACTCATCACCCGCTCCTGAGCTGAGTTAGCCTTGCAGTCCTAGGGCTGAGCAGAGTCCTCCTCGTCGGACCAGTTCCTTCACTCTAGTAGTCAGGACATCGGTCAGAGATGGACACAGGGAACAAAGCTGCAGCAGTTCCCTTACTATCAGAAGTGGAAGAGGAACCAGCCCTTTGGCCCTCGCTGCGGAAGAGGTGGGTGCCCAACTGACACATCCTGCCGATATCAGAGGCTGAGCTGGAGGATCCAACCCAGCATTCCAGCAGAGGAAAAGACCCCTGAAGACAGTTAACTGAGAGGATTCCTCAGAGTTTCGGGGGGAGGAGTGTGATGAGTTCAGTCAGGCTAATGAGGTTGGCTTACTAGAGTATGAACTCTCTGGGCCATTAACTAAGACTTAATCATGAAGCCTCATGTTCCCTATTTAAAGCAGGGGTGTCACTCTCTCTGCCTGCTGAAGCAGGGAACACTCTGTTGTGTAGTATATCTTGTAAATAAAGAAACTTTTGGTGACAGGACACTCATCTCCGTGGATTTTTTACAACAACAGCTCCCTGAATTCTCAAATGGAGTAATCAGTGACAATCTTATATTTATAGTCCCTATTCCAGGGATGAAAGGATTGACATATGAGGAGAGATTAAACAGTTTGGATTTATACTCACTGGAGTTTAGAAGGCTGAGAGGGGATCTGATCAAGGTAATGTTAAAAGGGATTGATAAAATAAGCATGGACCAAATGTTTCCCTTGTAGGGGTAATCTAAAACAAAAGATCACAGGTATAGATTGAGAGGTGGTAGATTTAAAACTGAGATGAGGATGAACTGCTTCTTACACAGGATGATGAATTTGTGGAACTCGTTGCCCCAAAGCATGGTGGAGTCTGAATATTAAATGGTTTCAAGAAGAGATAAATATGTTTCTGTGAAAAAACAGGTTAAATGGACAGGCAAAGAGATGGATTTGAGACAAGGGAGAGGTCAGCTATAATCTAATTGAATTGCTTACTTCTGCTCCTTATCCCTATATCCCTGTGTTCCGATTCTAGTCTCACCCATAAGTGGAAACATTTTCTGTTTGTCCATCCTATTAAACACTGTGAATTGTGCTCCAAATATGGTATAACTGAGGGATATGGAGATCAGAATTGTACACAGTGTTCCAAATGTTTCATAAAAGTTGCAATAATAATAATAATAAAAATAAGCAATGTTTCATAAAAGTTTAACATAACTCCTTTTATTTTCAATTATTTCTCAACAAGTAAACTCCAATGTGGGGTGATTCTCCCAGCTCACTGTGCTGCTTTCACGGAGGATGTGTAACAGGCTTCCTGCTGGATACCATGACCTCCGAGTGTCTCCGACCACTGGATTTCAGGCATTGTCAGCTCTGTGCCAGAAATCGGTGGGGTGATGTATAAATGATGCAAATGATAATTTGTATTTCATTATCGGGCCCAGGACTGAAGTCTCTGGGCCGTAATCCTCTCCACCGCCACCCCCAGCCAGAAGTGTTTCACTCCAATGGGGTTTATACCAGCTCCCCACCAGTGGGAAGGGCGTTGGGTTTAGGATCGGGGAGACGGAAGGTGAAAGCAGGGGAGACCAAGGCGGCCCAGGTAGGGGTGGGTGTCAGAGCTGGCCCAGAGACATCAGGGAGGTCTGTGAGACCAGGGTGGGAGGGGGGGGAGGGGGGTATTGATGTGGAGGAGGGGATGGGAATGGGGGTGTTGAGGGAGATGGGTGGTGGGGGTATTGATGAGAGGGGGAGGGAGGTGGGGCGGGTGGGGTTTGATGTAGAGAGGGGGATGAGGAGGGGGAAGGAGGTGGGGGGGATGGGGAGGGGGAAGGAGGTGGGGTGGTCTGACCAGTGATCGAGCTGACCAGAGACTGGCTGTGTGGGGCTCCTGTGCATGCACTGATCCTGGGGCTGACAGACCAGTGCATGCACAGTGACCCACTCAGTGCTATGCTGCCGGTCTCTCCAGCAGGAAGAAGTCCCACCCACAGATTTCTAATGGGATTAATGCTGGGTCTCTCTGTGGTGTACATTGTGGGAGATTAATTTTGAAAATCCTGCTGAAATAACCAGCGGAATTTACTCTGTTTTTACGCAAATTCGGCACTTAGAATTTTGTTGGGAGAATCCCACCCGTTGTGTTTGAAAAGTTCGCAGCCTTACTAACAAGCACAGGTGCATATAAAACTGTATCGGTCTCTCTTTTACAATTCCATTCTACCAGCTCCCTCTGATTAAAGTTGAACTTATCATTTCAATTACACACCCATTCCGCTCATTTATCCACTACTTTGTGAGTGACCGGAGATTTACAGCAATGTTCCCCACATTCACACACACACATGCTGAAACACCACAAACAATGTCAATGTAATTCTGGGTCTATCCCAATGTCGGAGGCTCCACAAACATTAACTAAACACAGAATAGAGACAGAGGCTAGACTCCAGATAATAAAGGTCCACTTACTGGAGTCACCAATGAGAATTGCCAGGCTATAATTCCAAAACCTGGACAGTCACAGTGGTTAGCCCTGCTGCCAGTTCAATTCCGACCTCAGCTCACTGTCTTTGTGGAGTTTGTGTGTTCTCCCGATGCTGCGTGGGTATCCTCCGGGTGCTCCGATTTCCTCCCACATTCCAAAGAAGTGCAGATTAGGTTGATTGGCCATGCTAAATTGCCTCTTAGTGTCAGGGGGATTAGCAGGGTAAATACATGTGGCAAATACATACTAAATAAATAGGGTGGTGAATCTCTGGAATTCTCTGCCCGTTGAAGTGGAGGAGGCTACCTCGCCAAATATATTTAAGACATGGGTAGATAGGTTTTTGGTAGGCAAGGGGATTAAGGGTTATGGGGAGAGAGCGGGAAAGTGGAACTGATCCACTTCAGATCAGCCATGATCTTAGTGAAAGGCGGGGCAGGCTTGAGGGGCTAGATGGCCTACTCCTGCTCCTATTTCTTATCTTCTTATGTGGTTACGGGGATAAGCTCTGGATGGGATTGTTGTCAGAACAGGCTCGATGGGCTAAATGTCACCTTTCTGCACTGTAGCGATTCTATAAATTAATGTTTATGATTGTCGTGAAAGACTGTGTTACAATCTACATGTGTTCTATCCACCATCATATTGACACATGTGACCTGTTTGATCCCAGAGGCATGAGGCAAATGGTTAAACTGGCAGATGGAGGGATGAGCAGGGTTCAGAGTTGTCTTGTGAGGGTCTGAAGCGGGTGTGAGGGTACTGGATATTGAGGTGACTCACAAGGGCCGACATTCCTTCCTCATGTATCTTTTGTCTTTCAATCTGAATGTCAGAGCCTGTGACAGGAACAAAGATCAGCTGTCAGATCAAGGAGAACTATAACATCACCCTGAGCTGCTCAGTGAACACAGGTGACAACACCAGCTTCAGTTGGTGGAGGGGACAAGAAGAATTGAGGAATGACAGCACCCATCATCTCTCTGAAAATGGACAGGAGTTACAGCTTTATTTCACAGCACAGATCGAGGACAATGTGTACAAGTGTGAGACCAGGAACCCAGTCAGTGAAGACACTGCACACATCAACCTAACTGATGTCTGCAATGGAAACAATTCTCGTGAGTGTCACAAATAAACTAGCAATCAGTCAAATGTGTGATAGGGACAATGTAGAGAAAGATTTACTCTGTTTCTAAACAATGCTAGATCTCTTTGGGAGAGTTTGAAGGGGATATAATATCGAGGAATTATACTTTTTTCGACTCCATGTTTTACCTCTTCTGGGAGTGTTTGATGGAACAGTGCGAGAGAGCTTTAATCTGTAATAACCCCGTGCTGTGCTGTCCTGGGAGTGTTTGATGGGGACAGTGTAGAGGGAGATTTACTCTGTATCTAACCCCGTGCTGTACCTGTCCTGAGAGTGTTTGATGGGAATAGGGTAGAGGGAGATTTACTCTGTATCACACACTACTTTTCGTATCCCAGCAATGTTTGATCGGACAAATTAGAATGATATAATTAAAATGATAGATCTGTTCTTGTACAAGTTGCTGCATGAGGGTTCTTGAGTGACATTGTAAGTGAGCAATATTATCATCAGAGGTACAATCAGTATCACGGTGCTGGATGAGAGGGGTTACTGAATGACAGTGTGAGGGAGCTGGATTAACATCAGTAGAGATACAGTCAGTAACACAGGGTGCTGGGGGAGAGGGATTACTGAGTGACCGTGTGAGGGAGCTGGATTAACATCAGTAGAGATACTGTCAATAACACAGGGTGCTGGGGGAGAGGGGTTACTGAGTGACAGTGTGAGGAGCTGGGTTAACATCAGTAGAGGTACAGTCAGGAACACAGGGTGCTGGGGGACAGGGGTTACTGAGTGACAGTGTGAGAGAGCTGGATTAACATCAATAGAGGCACAGTCAGTAACACAGGGTGCTGGGGAGAGGTGTTACTGAGTGACAGTGTGAGGGAGCTGGATTAACATCAGTAGAGATACAGTCAGTAACACAGGATGCTGGGGGAGAGGGGTTACTGAGTGATAGAGTGAGGGAGCTGGATTAACATCAGTAGAGATACACAGTAACACAGGGTGCTGGGGTAGAGGGGTTACTGAGTGACAGTGTGAGGGAGCTGGATTAACATCAGTAGAGATACACAGTAAGACAGGGTGCTGGGGTAGAGGGGTTACTGAGTGACAGTGTGAGGGAGCTGGGTTAACATTGGTAGAGATACTGTCAGTGACACAAGTTGATGGGGGAGAGGGGTTACTGTGTGACAGTGTGAGGGAGCTGGATTAACATCAGTAGAGATACTGTCAGTGACACAAGTTGCTGGGGAGGAGGGGTTACTGAGTGACAGTGTGAGGGAGCTGGATTAACATCAGTAGAGATACAGTCAGTAACACAGGGTGCTGGGGAGAGCGGTTACTGAGTGACAGTGTGAGGGAGCTGGATTAACATCAGTAGAGATCCAGTCAGTGACACAGGGTGCTGGGGAGAGGTGTTACTGAGTGATAGAGTGAGGGAGCTGGATTAACATCAGCAGAGATCCAGTCAGTGACACAAGTTGCTGGGGGAGAGGGGTTACTGAGTGACAGTGTGAGGGAGCTGGATTAACATCAGTAGAGATACAGTCAGTAACACAGGGTGCTGAGGAGGGGGGTTACTGAGTGACAGTGTGAGGGAGCTGGATTAACATCAGTAGAGATACAGTCAGTAACACAGGGTGCTGGGGAGAGGGGTTACTGAGTGATAGAGTGAGGGAGCTGGATTAACATCAGTAGAGATACAGTCAGTAACACAGGGTGCTGGGGGAGAGGGGTTACTGTATGTGAGGGAGGTGGATTAACATCAGTAGAGATACAGTCAGTAACACAGGGTGCTGGGGACAGGGGTTACTGAGTGACAGTGTGAGGGAGCTGGATTAACATCAGTAGAGATACAGTCAGTAACACAGGGTGCTGGGGAGAGGGGTTACTGAGTGACAGTCTGAGGGAGCTGGATTAACATCAGTAGAGATACAGTCAGTAACACAGGGTGCTGGGGGAGAGGGGTTACTGAGTGACAGTGTGAGGGAGCTGGATTAACATCAGTAGAGATACAGTCAGTAACACAGGGTGCTGGGGGAGAGGGGTTACTGAGTGACAGTGTGAGGGAGCTGGATTAACATCAGTAGAGATACAGTCAGTAACACAGGGTGCTGAGGGAGAGGGGTTACTGAGTGACAGTCTGAGGGAGCTGGATTAACATCAGTAGAGATACAGTCAGTAACACAGGGTGCTGGGGACAGGGGTTACTGAGTGACAGCATGCGGGATATGGCTGAAGAGTGGACTATGTGCTGCAGTGTTTGATTGAGGATTGTTTTGATGCTGTTGGAAAATTTATCTTTCTATTTTGCAGAGACAAGATCACCTACCACTGACCCGCTAAAATATTTACTGCCTGGAATCACACTCCTCATCATGTTCATCTGTGCGCTGATTGTATGGATAATTATTAAAAGGAAAAAGCGTGTGGCAACTTTAGGTAAGTTGCACAAACACATGCATCTGTATAAGGAGCTCATGGTACTCATGAGGGGTTACTGAGTGATAGAGTGAGGGAGCTGGATTAACATCAGTAGAGATACAGTCAGTAACACAGGGTGCTGGGGACAGGGGTTACTGAGTGACAGTGTGAGAGAGCCGGATTAACATCAGTAGAGATACAGTCAGTAACACAGGGTGCTGGGGGAGAGGGGTTACTGAGTGACAGTGTGAGGGAGCTGGATTAACATCAGTAGAGATAAAGTCAGTAACACTGGGTGCTGGGGAGAGGGGTTACTGCGTGACAGTGTGAGGGAGCTGGATTAACATCAGTAGAGATACAGTCAGTAACACAGGGTGCTGGGGAGAGGGGTTACTGCGTGACAGTGTGAGGGAGCTGGATTAACATTAGTAGAGATACAGTCAGTAACACAGGGTGCTGGGGACAGGGGTTACTGAGAGAGAGTGTGAGGGAGCTGGATTAACATCAGTAGAGATACAGTCAGTAACACAGGGTGCTGGGGGACAGGGGTTACTGAGTGACAGTGTGAGGGAGCTGGATTAACATCAGTAGAGATACAGTCAGTAACACAGGGTGCTGGGGAGAGGGGTTACTGAGTGACAGTGTGAGGGAGCTGGATTAACATCAGTAGAGATACAGTCAGTAACACAGGGTGCTGGGGGAGAGGGATTACTGAGTGACAGTGTGAGGGAGCCGGATTAACATCAGTAGAGATACAGTCAGTAACACAGGGTGCTGGGGAGAGAGGTTACTGAGTGACAGTGTGAGGGAGCTGGATTAACATCAGTAGAGATACAATCAGTAACACAGGATGCTGGGGGAGAGGGGTTACTGAGTGACAGTGTGAGGGAGCTGGATTAACATCAGTAGAGATACAGTCAGTAACACAGGGTGCTGGGGACAGGGGTTACTGAGTGACAGTGGTTAACACCACTGTCTCACAGCATCAGAGACCTGTGTTTGATCACTGACTTGGGTCACTGTCTGTGTGGAGTTTACACATTCTCCCCGTGTCTGCGTGGGCTTCCTCCGGTGCTCTGTTTCCTCCTATAGTCTGAAAGACATGCTGGTTGAGTGCATTGGCCATGCTAAATTGTCCCTCAGTGTAGCCGAACAAGTGCTGGAGCGTGGAGACTGGGGGATTTTCACAGTCACTTCACTGCAGTGTTAATGTAAGCCTACTGGCAAATCTAACAAATAAATAATTAAATAATACATGTGCCTGTGGATCAGGTGGAATGTAAGTAAAGGGGCAGAGCTAACTAAAATGGATGGAACTGTGAAGGTGGAGTGAGGGAAAGGGCCTGGTTTGGAAGTAGAATTGAGGGAAAGAATCAGAGAATCCCTACAGTGCAGTGACAGCACTGACAAGAATCCCACCCAGGCCCAAAACCCATAACCCCATGTATTTACCCCGTTAATCCCCCAACACTAAGGGTCAATTTAGCATGGCCAATCAACCGAACCCACACATCTTTATATTGTGGGAGGAAACCGGAGCACCTGGAGGAAACCCACGCAGGCAGAGGGCAGGGACAGGGACAGGAGGAGGGGGATGGTGTGATAGGGAGTGAAGGAGTGAACATGGCTGAAGACAGAGGTAGTGAAAGGATTGTGAGGAAAGGCAAGAGACAAGGTGCAAAGGGGAGGGGCAGGGGAGGAGAAGGTAGGGCATGAGGGGGCAGGGGAGCAGTAGGCATGGGAGCAAGAGACAAAGGAGGAAAGATAGGTGGAAGCTTGGGAAGGGAGGGAAGAAGTGGGCATCCCTGGAGGGGGCCAGGAAGGAGGGGCAAGAGAGGAGACAAGAGGCGGCTGGACATTTCTCGATTCGATGCCATGAAGAAAGGAGAAGGTGATGCGCTGCATGAATTGTGGGGCAGGAGAGGAGAGGACAGGAAAGGAAGGGGCAACACAGAAGGAAAGGGGGGAAGGGGCAGGGGATGAAGGGTTGGGAGGGGGAGAAAGGTCAGCAGAGAGCGGAGAGGGTCAGGGAGGAGGGGCCAGTAGGAGGGGAGGGGGGGGCAAGGAGGGCTGGGCGGATGAAGGAGTGGCCGGAGAGGAGGTGGGAAGCAGGAGGGTCACGGAGGAGAGGTGAAGGTGAGGAGGAGAGGGGGAGAAAGGAAGGGCTGTGGAGGAGGTTCACGTGGAGCCCAGAGAGGAGTGGCTGGGGGGAGGATGGACAGGAGGAGGAGTAGTTTGGGAGGAGGGGCTGATCAGAGGAACATGTATGATGAGGTTGCATTGATAAATCCGCACGTCACTCACTGTTGTCCATTCTTCCCTTTCAAAGGTTCGAATGGGCAGGATTACACGGATAATCCACTGACTATTTATTCTGAAGTGCAGCGAGTGAATGGACCTCAAGAGAAACGCCCTTCACCAGAAGGAAATGAGATGGTAATGGAAAATAGGTCAGAGGTTCCACCCCCAGAGCCTGTCCATTCCCTGGTTCCCTGATTCTCACTACATCTCCTGACATTACCCCACCTGCTGAACTCAAATACACACACAGCAAGATCCCAGTATTCAATGAGGACACCAGCTGCCTCATTTTTCAAAATAATCTCCACCACTGATAATAGTGAGGGTAGTGGTTTCATGGGGATATCAAAACCTCCAAATCCCATCCCAAATTTCTCAGGCACACACACATCATTCTGATCAATATATCATTCGACGTTCCTTCACTGTCACTAAGTCAAATTCCCTCCGAAACAGCACTGGGGGGTGTTCGATGGCATTTACATCGCTGAATCTCCCACTGCCAACATCCTGGGGATTTCCATTGTCCAGAAATTGACCTGAGCAAGCCGTATAAGTACTAAGGCTACAAGAACAGGCTGGAGACTTAGATTCCTGCAGCAGTAACTCACCTCCTGACTCCTTAAAACCTGTCCACCATCTACAAGGCACAAGTCAGGAGTGTGATGGAATACTCCCCACTTGCCTGGATAATGCAGCTCCAACAACACTCAAGGAGCTCGACACCATCCAGGACAAAGCAACCTCACTTGATTGCTATCCCTTCCACAAAAGTCCACTCCCTCCACAGTCGAGACACAGTGGCAGCCGTGTGTACCACCTACAAAGTGCACTGCAGGAGAGCACCTTCCAAACCCACAACCACTACCTTCGAGAGGGACAAGAGCAGCAGATACCTGGGAACACCAGCACCTGGAGATTCCCCTCCAAGTCACTCACCGTGAAATATATCACCACTCCTTCATTGTTGCTGGATCAATATCCTAGAACACCCTCTCTAACAATGTACCTACACCTCAGGGACTAAAGTGGTTCAAGAAAGCAGCTCACCACCACCTTCTCAAGGGGTAATTAGGGATGGGCAATGAATGCTGGCCTAGCCCACACCCTATGAACAATTGTTAAAAATCTGGGATCGGAATCTGCCCAGTAGTGGGAGAAAGCTGGTGTGAAACTTGTAATTACACAGCTGACTTTCCTCATTGTATTGAACAACATATCAATGTCAAAGGGGAAGCAAGAACCAGGCAGTCACCTGGAGGGGAGTTGGGTACAAAAAAAATGGCAAGGCCAAGAATATCGAGATCTCCGATTAAAGTAAAAGGTTAAAGTAAAAGGAGCCCCTCCCCACTGAGATGAGAGCGACCCACCCACCCCTAGGACAAGCAATGTCACACTCCCCCTCCCCCTTCCTCCACAACCATCAGGACACACCACAGTACCCTCCCATCCCAGTCCCTGCCACTCTTACCACCTGGGGTCACTAGTTAGCTTTGGATAAATGATGAGCTGACAAGGACCAGGGCCTTGGTCATCACGACTGTTTTTTGATTTTGAAAACCAGCAGTGATTAGCGCTGACATGTCGTCACACCAGTTGGGTGGGAAGTTACAATGAGGACAGAAATAGCAGCAATAGGCCCACAAATTATATTATAATGTACTATACTATATGCTAATGAGGCTCGCACCCTTCCGAGGCGTGAACTTGATCGTGCCGTTAGAAGGGATGAAGTAAGATCTCATTCTGAGATCTCAGTGGCACAAATCCCATTTTTGACCTCCTGCTGAGATTTAACGGCCATTAGTGCACATGAATAACGGGCCATTTGATTTTGCTCACTACTTCTTTCAAAAAGACTTTTTTGCTTTCTCCTTAGGTTCCAAAGCGGGCAGAGAGCTCGGAGACACCACTCACGGTCTACGATACAATCAAGAGCCCTGGAGCACCAGTCGCTGAACCACTGGATAAACAACACGATTAAATTCTAACCCAGTTCAAATCAGGTTCAGATTTCTGCCTGTGTTGTGTGAACTGAACCGAGCCTATCCCGATAGGGTTACCACTCGACTTTGTTCCCAGAATATAGCAGACACATCTCATCTGTGCCAGATTTTTGAAATGAATTATTTCACAAGATCTTTCAATTTGCTTCTGACATCCTCTTGCCACCGCCTCTCTGACTGTTACAGGGAAACTGCCGTGGGGGATCTCCTTTGGCAGGACCAGAATATCAAACCACCGGGAATAGCTGGAAAATGCCGCCCAGTGTAATCAAATGCATGTATAACAGAATGACACAAGAATATAGATATATCTTTCTATTGACTTTAATTAGTAATAAATGACATAAGGACACAAGGAATTAGAACGAGAATGAACCACACAGCCCCCTCAAACTTGCTCCACCATTCCACATGATCACTGCTGAATTTTTATCACAAATCTACGCAGTTTGAGAGATCACTAATCTGTCTGTCTCATCCTTAAATATATTCAGCGATGGAGCACCCAAAAACCCTTGGGGTACAGTATTCCAAAGATTCACAACCCTCTGAGTGACAAAATTGCTCCTCACCTCAGTGCTAAATGACAATCTCCTTTGAAACCATCTCATTATGTTACATAGAAACTAGAAGCAGAAAGAGGCCATTCAGCCCTTTGATCCTCTTCCACCAATCATTTTGATCATGATTGACCATCAAATTCGATATTTTGATTCCTCCCCCTCCTCCTCCATATCCCTTGATCCTTTTATCCCCAAGAGCTATATATAATTTCTTCTTGAAATCAGACAACGTTTTGGCCTCAGCTACATTCTATGTGAATTCCACACATTCACTACCCTCTAGGTGGAGAAATTTCTCCTCACCCCAGTTCTAAAATGTTTACCCCTTATCCTCAAACTATGACCCCTAGTTCTTTACTCCCTCATCATTGGGAACATTCTTTCTGAACCTACCCTGTGCAACCCTTTTAGAATTTTCTAAGTTTCTATAAGATCCTCCTCACTCTTCTAAACTCCAGTGAATATAATCCTAACCAACTTGGTTTCTCCTCATATAACAGACCTGCCATCCCAGGAATCTGCCTGGTAAACCTTCACTGTGCTCCCCCTACAGCAAGGACATCCTTCCTCAGATAAGGACACCAAAACTGCACACAAGACTCCAGGTGTAGCCTCACCAATGTCCTATACAGTTGCAGCAAAACATCCATATTTCTCTACTTAATTCCTCTTGCTATGAAGGTGGACATACCATTTGCTTTCCTTACTGCCTGCTGCACCTGTGTGCTTGCTTTCAGCAACTGATGCACGAGGCCACCAAGGTCTTGCTCTCAATTTACACACATTCAAGTAATAATCTGTCTTCCTATTATTGCTGCCAAAGTAGATAACCTCACATTTATCCACATTATACTGCATCTGCCATGCATATGCCCACACACTCAGCCTGTCCAAATCATGGTGAAGCATCTCTGCATCCTCTTCACAACTCACCCTCCACTCAACTTTGTATCATCTGCAAATTTGGAGATAATTTTGGAGGTAAATTTGGTTAGCGCTGCTGCCTCACAGTGCCAGGGACCCGGGTTCGATTCCAATTCAGGTGGCTGTATGGAGTTTGCACGTTCTCCCCATGTCTGCCTGGGTTTCCTCCCACATTCTAAAGATGTGCGGGTTAGGTTGATTAACCATGCTAAATTGCTGCATAGTGTTGGGGAATTAATAGGGTAAATACGTGGGATAATGGGAATAGGGCCTGGGTGAGATTGTGGTTATTGCAGACTTGATGAGCCAAATAGCCTCCTTCTGCACTGTATGGATTCTATGACCTATGATACATGCACATTCAATTCCCTCTTCCAAATCATAAATATATAATGTGAACAGTTGGGATCCTAGCACAGATCCCTGCAGAACCCAACTAGTGACTAACTGCCACTCAGGAAAAGACCCATTTACACCAACTCTTTGCTTCCTATCTGCTAACCAGCTTTCTATCCATTTCAAGACATTACCTGCAATCTCATGTGTTTTAAGTTTATATCGTGACCTATTATGTGAAACCTTTTCGAAAGCCTCTGAAAGTCGAAATAAACCAGATCCTCCATCAACTCTACAAAAAGAAGTCACTATGTAAATTTAAAGCACATGGGATTGCAGCTAATGTCTTGAAATGGATAGAAAGCTGGTTGGCAGATAGGAAGCAAAGAGTTGGTATAAATGGGTCTTTTTCTGAGTGGCAGTTAGTCACTAGTTGGGTTCTGCAGGGATCTGTGCTAGAATCCCAACTGTTCACATTATATATTTATGATTTGGAAGAGGGAATTGAATGTGCATGTATCATAAGAATTCCAATCGATTAATCAAGCATGATTTCCCTTGTGTAAATGTTTGCTGCCGTTGTCTGATTATACCTCTGCCTATCAAATACCGAGCTATGAAATCCTTGATAATAGACTCTAGCAACTTCCCCAGTACTGACGTCAGGCTCACTGGTCTACGGTTCCCTGTTTTTTTATCTCTCTTTTCAAATAATGGGTTTACATTAGTCCCCCTCCAATCTGTAGGAACTATGTTCTTGGAATGCTATACCTGTATACTAGAATCATAGAAACCCTTCGTTACAGATTCATGCAACTGAGTCTGCACCAACAACAATCTCACTCAGGCCCTATCCCTTTGACTACACATGTTTACTGTGCCGATCCCCCGACACTTAAGGGGCAATTTAGCATGGTCAATCAACCTAATCTGCTTATCTTTGAACTGTGGGAGGAAACAAGAGCACCGGCAGAAACCACGCAAATTCAGCACAGATAGTAACCCAAGCCAACAATCGAACTCAGGTCCCTGGTGTTGTGAGGCAGCAGTGCTAACTACTGTATCACCGTGCCGCCCACTAGTCTTTTGTGATTCATGTGTTCAACCAGATCCCTCTATATCTTAGAGCTCTGCAATCTCTCACCATGTGGAAAATAAGCTTTCCTTTTCATTCTTCCTGCCAAGATGGACAACTTCACATTTTTCCACACTCTACTCAACTGCTGTTGGGATGGCGGCGCAGGCTCGTTGGGCCGAATGGCCTGTTTCCCAGGCTGATTTTGTTCTTTGTTCTTTGTACTCCATTTGCCAGACCTTTGCCCACTTACATAACATATCTATGAACTTTCTGGCTGTTCATGCCAGTAAGATCTTCTGGTCCTGCCAACAGCACACCCCTACCATGGTTTTGCCAATGTCTTAGGGTGGATTTAATGGGAAATCCCATTAACAGTCGGGGCAACCAGAAAATCCCAGCACCGGCAAATGGGAGGCCACCTCCTTTTGCAAGAAACACACTTGGAGGCCAAGAACCCTGCACTATATCTCTTTCGAGTCTCCTTATGTTTTCTTCACAACTTAATTTCCTTACTTGTTTGCCATCTTTGCGTCTTCAGCAAATTTGGCAATCATCCTACCCATCCAAGTAATTTATATAAATTGTAAAGAGCTGACTTGAGGTCCCAGCACTGATCACCGTACCAAACCACTCCTTCTATCTTGCCAACTTGAAAAGCACCCATTTATGCCTATTCTCTGCTTCCTGTTAACCAATCAATCTTCTATCCATTCCGTTATGTTAGCCCCAATAACATGTGCTTTTATTTTCTACGATGATCTTTGATGTGACATTTTATCAAATGTCTTCTGGAAATCGAAGTACAGCACATCCACCAATTCTCCTTTATCTACATTATTTCCTCAAATAAATTGGTTAAACAGGGTTTCCCTTCCACAAAACCATGTTGACTCTGCCTGATTATCTGAACTTATCCATGTGCCTTGCTATAACATCTTTAATATTAACTTCTAATGTTTACACTGTGATAGATTTTAGGCGAACTGGCCTATAGTTTCCTGCTTTCTGTCTGCTCCCTCTTTGAACTATGGAGTTACATTTGCTGTCTTCCAATCCAATGGGACCTTCCCCAAATCTCGGGAGTTTTGGAAAATTAAAACCAGTGCATCAACTATTGCAGTAGACACTTCCTGTCAGACCTTAGGATAAATTTGTTCAGGACCTGAGCTCTTGTCAGCCCACAGACCCAACAATTCACTCAGTGCCACTTCTCTGGTGATCAGAATGTTCCTGAGTTCCTCCCTCCTTCCTATTTCCTGGTTTATAGCTGCTTACAGAATGTTACTTGTATTCTCTATAGTGAAGACTGATGAAAAATACCTGTTCAATTCATCTGCTATTTCTTTGTTTCCCAATATCAAATGTCCAGACTCACTTTCTAAACATTTAATATTCACTTTGTTAACTCCTTAATTTTAAAATATTTATAAGTACTCTTACCAGCTGTTTTTTATATTTCGGGTTAGCTTTCTCTGGTAATCTAATTTTTCCATCATTGATAATTTGTTAGTCATCTTTTGCTGTTCTTTATTTTCTGTCCAATCTTCTGACCAATTGCACAATGATATGTTTTTCTTTAATTTTGAATTTTAACCTTTCTGGATGATTTCCCGATCCTTGTATCTTTACTTCCTCACTGGTATCCAATGAGACCCACATGCTGCAACTGCAACACATCATCTGTACTGCCATCCCTACTGTGCAAATTATTTTTATTCAATTATCTATTTCCCTTTGAACTTTATATCGTTTATTAACCTTATCACCAGTTCCGAGACTATTTTGAACCATAGGAATAGATTGAATCTTAGTCTGTTATGTTGTAATAACTAGCTTCTTCTGTAGCAGAGTAAGACCACTTCCCCAAGACTGAGAAAGTTTGAAAACAAAAGAGCACTTTAGTGCAAAAGGCAGGGCGCTTGCTACCATTTTCATCCAGAAGTGCTGAGTTATCTACAGGCACAAGTCAGGAGTGTGATGGAATACTCTCCACTTGTCTGGTTGAGTGCAACTCCAACAATACTCAAGAAGTATGTGTCAGGAAGTAGAGGTAGTTTTACATAATTTTTATTTGTTTGTAGATATCAGAAGTAAGGCAAAGCTTTTCAGCTTAATTTGAGTTTAATTATGTGCTAAGAAAGCCAATCTGTAGTTTTATTCAGATGCCTGCATTGTAATATTGATTGTTTTATGACGTTAAAGCCAATAGGGTTTTAAAAAAATGTAGATTGTTGCATAGCAACCAGAGGCCACACTGAAACCACAAGAGCTTTTGAGTTAATTGTGACCTAGTGCCAGAAGCAACTAGGTACAAGACAGGCTATTGCAGATGGCAGATTTGCCAAAAGAACAAAATAAAGCTCCAGAAACCAAGGAATGAGAAAAAGGAAAGTCTCTAATAAAAGGAACAAAGAACAGGAATCTGAGCAAGGTCCAGTTCAGTGAAATTAAAGGAGAGGGAGAGGGCTCTGAACTAATGACCCAGCTGAAAGAAGCAGATTTAAAGTTGACGATGTGAGAAACCAGATATCTGAGAGGCTCAAAATATTGGTGGTTCCTCATGGAGCTGTGAGGCAGTGGCATTTTGTTGGCAAGACTGAATCCCTGAGAGAGTTTGTGGAAAGCAAATGGTGATCGAGGTAAAAGGGAAGCTAAAAGGGGAGGCTGAAAACCCTGGAGTTGTGTTGTGTTGAAGAAGATTCCAAACTGTGTTCTTCAAGGGCAGAGATTGGAAGGCAAAGAGTTTCAATGAGGCCAGTTGATTCACAGTGTAACGGCTGTTTGGATGGAGTGGACTTGGGGGAGGAGGGTGAAGGTGTGTGTTGGAGCCGACGAGGGAGCGAGCTATCTTGGATCTGGTGCTATGTAATGAGGCGGGTAGAATTAGGGACCTTGTGGTGAAGGATCCTCTTGGAGAGAGTGATCATTGTATGGTGGAGTTTCTGGTGTAGATGGAGGAGGAGAAAGTGGGTTCCCGGACACGCGTCCTTTGTTTGAATAGAGGGGAGTACGGTAGGATGAGAGAAGAATTGGCGAATGTGGACTGGGGGAGCGCGTTGGAAGGTAGATCTGCTGAAGAGCAGTGGAGGATCTTTAAGGAGATCTTTCTTGGTGCTCAGCAGAAATGTATTCCGATGGTTAAAAAGGACAGTAGGAGGAGAGGTAATAAGCCATGGATAACGAAGGAGGTGAAGGAAAGTGTTAAATTAAAAGCGGAGGAGTTTAGAGTAGCTAAGAGCAGTGGGCGAGAAGAGGATTGGGAAAGGTTTAAATGTCAACAAAGATTGATAAAGGAGGGTAGGAGAAGCTATGAGGCTGGGCTAGCACTTAATATAAAAAAGGATAGCAAGAGTTTTTATAAATATATAAAAAGGAAGAGGCTGGCTAGGGTGAACGTTGGACCTTTAGAGGATGAGAAAGGGGAGCTAGTGGTAGGGGATGGGGATATGGCTAAGGTCTTGAACAACATTTTTGTTTCTGTCTTCGCGGAGGAGGATGTGAATAATTTGCCGGGTGTTAGCGATGGAAAGGTGGTAGGAATGGAGGGTCTTAATGACATTACTGTTACTAGAGAGGTGGTGCTCGACAGACTGGAGGGGCTGATTGTGGACAAGTCCCCAGGACCGGATGGAATGGATCCGAGGGTTCTGAAAGAAATGGCGGAGGTGATAGTGGATGCCTTGGTGGTTATTTTCCAGACGTCGCTGGATTCCGGGGAAGTACCGGAAGATTGGAAAACGGCTAATGTTACGTCGTTGTTTAAGAAGGGTGCCAGGCAAAAGGCGGGGAATTATAGGCCGGTTAGTTTAACGTCTGTGGTAGGTAAAATGTTAGAATCCGTCCATAAGGAGGAAATAGCGAGGCATCTTGAGGGGAATTGCTTGATAGGACGGACGCAATACGGTTTCATTAAAGGGAAGTCGTGTCTGACAAATTTACTGGAGTTCTATGAGGATGTGTCTAGGGCAGTGGATAGAGGAGAGCCGGTGGATGTGGTCTTTCTGGATTTTCAGAAGGCGTTTGACAAGGTACCTCACAAGAGGTTATTGCAGAAGGTCAGGGGACATGGAGTTGGGGGTGTTAGGGTGTTAGCGTGGATAGAGGATTGGTTGTCAAATAGGAGGCAGAGAGTGGGGGTTAATGGGTGCTATTCGGATTGGCGGTTGGTGACCAGTGGGGTGCCCCAGGGGTCGGTGCTGGGGCCTCAGCTATTTACCATTCATGTAGATAATCTGGAGGAGGGAACTGAGTGCAGGGTGTCGAAATTTGCTGATGACACCAAGATTGGGGGAAAGGCAAATTGTGAGGAGGGTGTGGAGAGTCTGCAGAAGGATCTAGATAGGCTGGGCGAATGGGCCAGGAAATGGCAAATGGAATTTACTGTTGGCAAGTGTGAGGTGGTCCACTTTGGTAGGAGGAATGGTAGGAAGGACTATTACTTACGTGGTGAAAAACTGCAGCAGGCGACGGCGCAGAGGGACCTCGGGGTCCTTGTGCATGAGTCGCAAAAACCCAGCTTGCAGGTGCAGCAGGTGGTCAGGAAGGCGACTGGGATGCTGGCCTTCATAGCGAGGGGGATTGAATATAAAAGTAGGGAGGTCTTGCTGCAGCTGTATAGGGCATTGGTGAGGCCGCAGCTGGAGTACTGTGTGCAGTTTTTGGCGCCGCACCTGCGCAAGGATATTTTGGCTCTGGAGGGAGTGCAGAGGAGGTTTACTAGGCTGATACCGGAGTTGAGGGGATTGAGCTATGAGGAGAGGCTGAATAAACTAGGCTTGTACTCGTTAGAGTTTAGAAGAATGAGGGGAGATCTCATTGAGACGTATAAGATGATGAATGGGATGGATAGGATAGAGGTGGAGAGACTCTTCCCGCTCAAAAAAGACAGTAGGACTAGGGGGCACAGCCTCAAGAGAAAGGGGAGGCGGTTTAGAACAGAGTTGAGGAGGAACTTCTTAACTCAAAGGGTGGTGAATCTCTGGAATTCTTTGCCCGTTGAAGTGGTGGAGGCTGCCTCGCTAAATATTTTTAAGAAACGGGTTGATGGGTTTTTGATAAGAGAAGGGATTAAGGGTTATGGGGAGAGGGCGGGAAGGTGGAGCTGAGCCACGACAGATCAGCCATGGTCTTATTGAATGGCGGGGCAGGCTCGAAGGGCTAGATGACCTACTCCTGCTCTTATTTCTTATGTTCTTATGTTCTTATGTCTGCTGAAACTGATAAATAATCCACAGAATCTATATGTGGTTGATTTCAGAGAGACCACATTTCTTCGATTTGTTTAAGTGGCCTGTGTATTTCCTGAGATCATTAGAGTATCGGATAGATTTTGTAACTTGTGTTATCCTTACAAACCTGTATATATCCATAAAAATAAAGTTAAGTGAGATGGGAGTGTAACATAGTTAACTTTTTTGATTACCGAATGTTTTATCCTTTTGTTAAAAGCTCATTGCCAGTCCTGTAACTCTGTTCTTCCACATGTCCAATTAAAAATTTAGGATTGATCAAGGATCCTGTCCAGTAGTAAATTCAACTGAGATTGTATCATTTGACTCCATTCTGGTCAAAGCAGCAGACTTAATTGGTACCTCATCCACCACCCTAAAGACTCACTCCTTCCACCACCATGCACACTAACTGCCATGTGTACCATCTACAAGATGCACTGCAGGAACACACTAAGGTTCCTTCGGCAGCACCTCCCAAATCACAACCACTTCCATCTAGAAGAATTAGGGCAACAGGTACCTGGGAACACCATCACCTGGAGGTTTCCCTCCAAGTCACTCGCCAACTTGACTTGGAAATATATCGCCATCCCATCACTGTCGCTGGGTCAAAATCCTGCAACTCCCTCCCTAACAGCACTGTGCGTGTACCGACACCACAGGGACTGCAGTAGATCAAGGAGGCAGCTCATCACCACCTTGTCAGTGGGCAATTAGCAATGGACAATAAATGCTGGCCTAGACAATGGTGTCAGCTTCCTATGAACCAATATGCAAAATTAGGTGAAACCACTTGATCAGATCAGGATCAGTTTTTAAACCATGAATTGGAAAATCCTCTCCTTTTAATGAGGATGAAGTTGAGGGAATAAACAGTGGAGTGGGGGAATTAGCAGGATTCACCCCGATAACTCTGTGTGTGATTATGTGTGTGTTGAGCTGTCTGATGAACAGGCAACACACAGCTCAGTTAAGACAGTGTGTGCTTCTTTTGAATGTGGAGTCCATCAGTATTAAAAAGAAAAATTCAACTTCCTTTTAGTAACAACCGGAAGAGAGGATCATCCCCCATTCCTGGAAAGTTTGTTATGTCAGAGTCCAAAACCTCATGAACTGCTTTGGCTGTTTTTTGTGAATGTTTTATAATTTTTTTCACAAATTATTAATAAATGTGACTTACTTTTGGATACATTACAGTTGGTAATCTGTTATTTAAAAGAGAAGGGAACACGTTCAACAAGAGCAAATTTAATCCTTATTCAAGTTGTATAAGAAGTATTAGCAAAACAGTTTTTCAAATTGTGCACTCTTCATTTACCTCACTCTGAAAGTATCAAACGCCTTACAGATTCCAAGCCAATGCCTCCTTGGGAGAGATTTGAGTATCACTGGGGCACAATATGTATCATTTAATTATGTAATACACAGAATGAGGGATTCTCAGTTACAATCAGAGGATCAGTAAAATATCTCATGATGTATTGGACAATTCTTAGTCACGAGCCAAGAGCAATGTCTCAGGGGATCTGTCAGTAACAGCCATAACCAATCACATAGTCATCATTACTTCCATCCTGGTAGGAAGCATTAATGTTTAAACATAAATCTGAACACCCAGTAATGAATTGAAAAAAAACACCAAAATATTTCTCTTTTATAAACCATAAAAACCCTTTATTGTATTAACAATGACTTAAACAAAGCAACACCACAAACATAACACTTTACAGTTTATAACCACGTATGATGTCAATCCAGTTTTTACTTCCCTCTAAAAGATCTCATGAAATCCTGAAGATTAATTCACTTCCTGTGAGCCCAAACCAATGGGATGCCACAGTGAGGGTTGCAGAGGCTGGGAGAGGTTTCAGAGGTAGGGAGCTTTATAGGAGTTGGAGGAGGTTATAGAGGTAGAGAGGGATGTAGGGGCTGGATACAGAATAAAGCTCTCTCTACACTGTCCTCATCAAACACTCCCAGGACAGGTACAGCACGGGGTTAGATACAGAGTAAATCTCCCTCTACACTGTCCCCATCAAACACTCCCAGGACAAGTATAGCACGGGGTTAGATACAGGGTAAAGCTCCCTCTATACCGGTCCAATCAAACACTCCCAGGTCAGGTACTGCACAGGGTTATATACAGAGCAAAGCTCCCTCTACACTGTCCCCATCAAACACTCCCAGGGCAGGTACAGCACGGGGTTATATACAGAGTAAATCTCCCTCTACACTGTCCCCCATCAAACACTCCCAGGACAGGTACAGCACAGGGTTAGATACAGAGTAAATCTCCCTCTATACTGGTCAAATCAAACACTCCCAGGACAGGTACAGCACGGGGTTAGATACAGAGTAAATCTCCCTCTACACTGTCCCCATCAAACACTCCCAGGACAAGTATAGCACGGGGTTAGATACAGGGTAAAGCTCCCTCTATACCGGTCCAATCAAACACTCCCAGGTCAGGTACTGCACAGGGTTATATACAGAGCAAAGCTCCCTCTACACTGTCCCCATCAAACACTCCCAGGGCAGGTACAGCACGGGGTTATATACAGAGTAAATCTCCCTCTACACTGTCCCCCATCAAACACTCCCAGGACAGGTACAGCACAGGGTTAGATACAGAGTAAATCTCCCTCTATACTGGTCAAATCAAACACTCCCAGGACAGGTACAGCACGGGGTTAGATACAGAGTAAAGCTCCCTCTACACTGTCCTCATCAAACACTCCCAGGACGGATACAGCACAGGGTTAGATACAGAGTAAATCTCCCTCTACACTGTCCCCATCAAACACTCCCAGGACAGGTACAACACGGGGTTAGATACAGAGTAAATCTCCCTCTACACTGTCACCATCAAACACTCCCAGGACAGGTACAGCACTGGGTTAGATACAGAGTAAATCTCCCTCTACACTGTCACCATCAAACACTCCCAGGACAGGTACAGCACGGGGTTAGATACAGAGTAAATCTCCCTCTACACTGTCACCATCAAACACTCCCAGGACAGGTACAGCACAGGGTTAGATACAGAGTAAAGCTCCCTCTGCACTGGTCCAATCAAACACTCCCAGGACAAGTACATTACGGTTTAGTTACAGAGTAAATGTCTCTCTAAATTGTCCCCATCAAACACTCCCAGGACGGATACAGATCCCTCTGCACCTTGCCTGTGTAAACATGGTCCCTTTAAAAGGGCAATCCTTTGTGGGCCCCGTGATCGGGCTGGACCCTATGGAGCGGCAGTGCGGGAAGTCTGGGATGGGAAGGATCCATGTTGGAAACAGGGAGGAGAAGGGATTGGACATGTGTAATATTCCTTATATATATAGATATAAGAAACCTTTCGTTGTTGTATCTGCAATGGGTCACCTTTGAATTTACTACACTGACAATGAGGGAAAACTAGATCAGTTGTTGGGAGATCACAGTACACAGTTGGAGGGTGAGGGGGAAGTGATTGTCAAAGCTCAGAGAAAGCAGGTGCAAAAGCCCTTAAAATGCCTTTAATGAAGAAGATTGACCTGTATTACCCAGACTTTGAGAACTAGAGGCAGTATATCTTTGCAATCAATGAGATCACAGCAGAGGAAAAACAAAAGCTGAAACTACCCTCAGTCTGTAGCCCATGAAGCTACAGCCTAGTGAGAGGTCTAACACCACATGACACTCCAGACAGAGTCGGATTCTCCAATCCTGCCCATGATTGAGATTCTCTGGTCTCGCTGCAGTGAACGGTGATTTGACTGAACTTCAAATTCTCTGTTCTCACTGACAGCGACACGTGGGCTGGTGCAAAACTCTGGCAAAATCTTTTGACCAAATGGTCAAAAATTGGTCAAAGATAATTTTAACCCCCAACCTTCAATCATCATGTTGAGGTAGATGTTTCACTCTGTAGTGAGGGTCTTGTGGAAGACAGACTCTGGGTTCATGGCTAGATTGAAAGGGTTTAGCAGAGCACTGTGAATTCAATCCAACTTTCGGGGAGATGTTAAGAGACCGATTGGTCTGTGGGATTAACAGCCTCACAGTACAAAAAACAAGCTGCTGGCTGAGACTAAAATCTCTTTGGAAAATGCCATAGAAATGGCCTTGGTGACTGAATGTGCTGAGCAGGGCACAAGTGAAGTACAAGGCGTGCCTAATGAGGTGAACTGTTTGTGTCATTGTCCTCTGATTGGCCACTGCTGCAATCTTGCTGTGATCGGCTGGGAATTCTGTGATTTTCCCAATGGGATGTTATGGACTGCTCTCTGGAAATGGCCCAGAATCAGAATGTCTTTCAGACTGTTGGAAAACACCTCTCCTCTCACTCCCTTCTCCTACTCAGCCCGTTTCCTCTTTTTCCTCATCCATCCAGCTCAGAGACAGGTCCCTCGGTCCCTCCTCGAAGCTCTGTGAGGGAGGCAGGAATCACAACAAGTTATGACTGTGCATCCAGATGCTGGTTTTTGGGTGCTTCAAGCTGAGGGGCTGTACGGAGGGAGAGGGGGTGAGAGAGAGAGGGAGAGGAGAGGGCAGGGGAGCAGGGAGATGAGAGGGTGAGGAAGTGAATGAGGGAATTGGACAGGAAAGCAGTAGGAATAGCATGGGGAGAAAAGTTCAGAGCAGTGAGGAGATGAGGAAAGGGAAGGGTTTTCTGACGTGTGGGAGAGATGGGGAGGGAGAGGAGAAGAACTGGAGGGAGGGGAATGGGAACGGAGGGTCAAGACAGGAGGAAGCAGGCAAAAGGGAAAGGGATGTGGGAAATTGAAGGTGATGGAAAGTGAAGCAATGTGGGGGAGAGGGATACGAGTCTACAGAAAGGATCACCTACCATTTTGAATTTGCCCCTGTGTTCTCCTGGCCCCCAGCTCAGTGCCTGATAGAAGAGAGAAGGATGGAGGTCAGTGATCCCAGTCCTGACACAGAGCTGGATCCCAGTCTCTATCTTTCTGTCTGTTCTCTTTCTCTTATCCTCTCTCTCAATCACTTGCTCTGCATTCAAAAACCCTCTCATTCCCCAACTCTCAACCATTATCTCTCTCTCTCCCCCATCAAACTCATTTATTAGCTCTATCTTTCCTGTCTCACAATTACTCTCTCATTCTATCTCTCCCTCTCTCTCCCTTCCTAATCTCACAGTCTCTTTCCCTCTCAATCTCCCATTCTCTTTATGTCTTTCTGTCTCCCTGTTTCCCTTTCTTTCTCCCTGAATCTCTGTCTCTCTTTTTCTTTCTCTGTCTCTCCTTCTGTCTGAATTTTTTCTCATTATGTCCGTCTCTCTATGTTTCTTACCCTTTATTTCTCCCTCTGCCTCTCTCTCAGTATCACGGGACAGAGATTTCTGGTCATGCTGCAATGAACAGTGTTTGGGTTGAGCGCCAAATTCTTTGTCTTTGCTTGCTGCAGCGACGGGGCATGGACAGCTGGAAAATTCTCATGTAAGTCTCTCCTGTCTTGGTCTTTCTGTCTCTCTCCAATCCTGTCTATCTCAATCTCTCTCTATCTCTTCGACTCTGTGAACTGTGGCTCTCTTACCCACTCAATCTCATTCTGCCGCTCCCTCTATCTCATTGACAATCTCTCTCAGTCACTCTCAATCTCTTTCTCTCTCTGTCCCCTTCAATTACAATCTCTCTCGCTCTATCTCTCTTTGTCTCTTCCTCTTTCTTAACTCCATCTCATTCTCTCTTTACCTCTCTCTCTCTTTACCTCTCTCTCTTTCTCTAGCTCTGTCTCATTCTGTCTTGAAGGGGTGATCTAATAGTGGTCTATATAAAATAATGGGGGCGCAGGTCAGTTAGATAGTCAACATCCTTTCCCAAAGATAGGGGAGTCTAAAACTGGAGAGCATAGGTTTAAGATGAGAGGGGAGAGCTACAAAAGAGTCCAGAGTGGCAATTTTTTCACACAGAGGGTGGCGAGCATCTGGAACAAGTTGCCAGAGGTAGTAGTCGAGGTGGGTACAATTTTGTCTTTTAAAAAGCATTTAGACAGTTACATGGTTAAGATGGGTAAAGAGAGATATGAGCCAAACACAGACAATTGGGACTAGCTTGGTGGTTAAAAAGAAGGGTGGCATGGACATGTTGGGGCAAAGGGTCTGTTTCCATGCTGCAAACCTCTATGATTCTATGAATCCTTGTTCCTCTCTCTCTCCCTCTGTCTCCATCACCATATCCACGAATATTGAAGAGTAATACTCAGCCTTTTGTCTGTATCTCTTTTCCCTTCCTCTAACTCTCATTCTCTCTTTTATTTAGGATACATAGGTTAGAGTAGGGAACTGCAGGGGATAGGAACAATTGAAATGTGGAGCTTGTTCAAGGAGCAGCTACTGCGAGTCCTTGATCAATATGTACCTGTCAGGCAGGGAGGATGTGGTCGAGCGAGGGAACTGTGGTGTACTACAGAAGTTGAATCTGTGGTGAAGGGGAAGGAGGAGACTTTTGTAAAAATGAGATGTGAAGGCTCAGTTCGGGCACTGGAAGTTACAAATTAACCAGGAAGGAGCTAAAGAGAGAGTTAAAAAGAGCTAGAAGAGGACATGAGAAGACTTTGGCAGGTAGGATCAAGGAGAACCCTAAAGCTTTCTATAGGTATGTCAGGAATAAAAGATTGATGAAGGCAAGATTATGGCCAGTCAGGGACAGTAGTGGGAAGTTGTGCATGGAGCCTGAAGAGATAGGAGAGGCACTAAATAAATATTTTTCTCAGTATTCATGCAGGAAAAAGTCAATGTAGTCGAGGAGAAAACTGAGATGTAGATTTTTAGACTAGACGGGATTGAGGTACATAAGGAGGAGGTGTTAGCAATTCTTGAAAGTATGAAAGTAGAAAAGTCCCCTGGGCCAGATGGGATTTATCCTAGGATTCTCTGGGAGGCTAGGGAGGAGATTGCAGAGCCTTAGGCTTTGATCTTTATGTCATCATTGGCTACAAGTATAGTGCCGGAAGACTGGAGGATAGCAAATGTTGTCCCCTTGTTCAAGAAGGGGAGTAGAGACTGTCCTGGAATTATAGACCAGTGAGCCTTACTTCTGTTGTGGGCAAAGTTTTGGAAAGGATTATAAGAGATAGGATTAATAATCATCTGGAGAGGAATAATTTGATTAGGGATAGTCAACACAGTTTTGTGATGGGTAGGTCGTGCCTCACAAACTTTCTTGAGTTCTTTGAGAAGGTGACCAAAGAAGTGGATAAGGGTAAAGCAGTTGACGTGGGGTGCATGGATTTTAGCAAAGCATTTGATAAGGTTCCCCATGGTAAGCTACTGCAGGAAATACGGATGCATGGGATTAAGGGTTATTTAGCCGTTTGGATCAGGAATTGTCTACTGATAGATGACAGAGGGTAAGAACTTAAGAAATAGGAGCAGGAATAAGCCATCTAGCCCTTCGAGCCTGCCCCGCCATTCAATAAAATCATGGCTGATCTGAAGTGGATCAGTTCCAATTTCCCGCTGTCTCTCCACAACCCTTAATTTCCTTGTCTATCAAAAACCTGTCGACACGTGATTTAAATATATTTAGCGAGGTAGCCTCCACCACTTCAACGGGCAGAGAATTCCAGAGATTCACCACCCTTTGAGTGAAGAAGTTCCTCCTCAACTCTGATCTAAACTGCTCCCCCCCCTTATCTTGAGGCTGTGCCCTCGAGTCCTACTATCCTTTCTAAGCAGGAAGAATCTCTCTACCTCTACCCTATCCATCCCCTTCATTACGTTATACATCTCTATAAGATCCCCCCTCATCCTTCTAAACTCCAACGAGTACCGACCCAGTCTATTTAGTCTCTCTTCATAGTCCAATCCCCTCATCTCCGGTATCAGCCTAGTGAACCTCCTCTGCACTCCAGAAGGCCAATATATCCTCCCGTAAGTGTGGCGACCAAAACTGCACACAGTACTCCAGCTGCGGCCTCACCAGTACCCTGTACAGTTGCAGCAAGACCTCCCTGCTTTTATATTCAATCCCCCTCGCTATAAAAGCCAGCATCCCATTCGCCTTCTTGATCAACTGCTGCACCTGGAGACTGGGTTTTTGCGACTCGTGCACAAGGACCCCCAGGTCCCTCTGCACCGCAGCATGCTGCAGCTTTTCGCCCTTTAAATAATAATCCCTCCTACTATTACTTCTGCCAAGGTGGATAACCTCACACTTGCTAACATTGTACTCCATCTGCCAGGTCCTCACCCACTTGCTTAGCCTGTCCAGATCCCTCTGCAGACTTTCCACACCCTCCACGCAATTTGCTTTTCCACTCATCTTCGTGTCATCAGCAAATTTCGTCACCCTACACTCAGCTCCCTCCTCCAGATCGTCTATATAAATGGTAAATAGCTGAGGCCCCAGCACCAATCCCTGCGCTACTCCACTAGTCACCAACCGCCAATCCGAATAGCACCCATTGACACCAACTCTCTGCTTCCTATTAGACAGCCAATCCCCTATCCACGCTAACACCTTACCCCCAACTCCGTGCACCCTAACCTTCTGTAGCAACCTTTTATGAGGCACCTTATCAAATGCCTTTTGGAAATTGAGAAACACCACATCCACCGGTTCCCCTCTGTCTACCGCACCAGTCACATCCACATAGAAATCCAATAAATTCGTCAAACACGACTTCCCCTTAACAAATTCGTGCTGCGTCTGCTTGAACAAATTATTCTTTTCTAGGTGCCTTGCTATTTCTTCTTTGATGATGGATTCAAGCATTTTTTCAACTAACTGGCCTATAATTCCCTGCCTTTTGTCTGCTACCTTTTTTAAACACATTAATGGCGTCACATTAGCCATTTTCCATGGGTGATGGTTGATGGGAAATATTCAACCTGGAGTGCAGTTACTAGTGATGTACCACAGGGATCTGTTTTGGGGCCACTGCTGTTTGTCATTTTTATAAATGACCTAGATGAGGGTGTAGAAGGATGGGTTAATAAATTTGCAGATGACACTAAAGTTGGAGGAGTTGTAGATGGTGAGGATGGATGTTACAGTTTGCAGAGGGACATAGATAAGTTGCAGAGCTGGGCTGAGAGGTGGCAAATGGAGTTTCATGTGGAAAAGTGTGAGGTGATTCACTTTGGAAAGAGTAACAGGATTACAGAATATTGGGCTCACAGGAGGACTCTTGGTAGTGTCGATGAGCAGAGAGATCTCGATGTACATGTGCATAGATGCCTGAAAGTTGGCATCCAGGTTGGTAAGGTTGTTAAGAAGGCGTACAGTGTGTTAGTTTTTATTGGTAGAGGGATTGAATGTCGGAGCCATGAGATCACGTTGCAACTGTACAAAACTCTAGTGCGACTGCACTTGGAGTATTGCGTACAGTTCTGGTCGCCGCATGACAAGAAAGATATGGAAGCATTGGAAAGGATGCAGAGGAGGTTTACCAGGATGTTGTCTGGGATGGTGGGAGAAGAAAGGCTGAGAGACTTGAGGTTGTTTTCGTTAGAGAGAAGAAGGTTAAGAGGTGATCTATTTGAAGCATACAAGATGATCAGAGGATTAGATACGGTGGGCAGTGAGAGCCTTTTTCATCGGATGGTGATGGCTAACAGGCGGGGACATAGCTTTAAATTGAGGGGTGATAATTATAGGATGGATGTCAGAGGTAGGTTCTTTCCTCAGAGGGTAGTAAGGGCGTGGAATGCCCTGCCTGCAGCAGTTGTGGACTCACCAACTTTAAGGGCATTCAAATAGTCATTGGATAGGCATATGGGTAATATTGGAATAGTTTAGATTAGAGGGTCATTAGATTGGTTCCACTGGTCGGTGCAACATCGAGGGCCGAAGGGCCTGTACTGCGTTGTAATGTTGTATGTTCCATCTCTGACTCTTTCTCCCTTTCTCTTGTTGTCTCATTCTGTTTCTATCTTCTTATCACTCTCTGTCTCCCCCTGTCTCCATCACCATATCCATGAATATTGAAGAGTAACACTCAGTATTGTGTCTCTATCTCTTCTCCATTCCTTTAACTCTCTCTTATTCTCTCTTTTGTCTCTGACTCTTTCTCCTTTCTCTAGCTGTATCATTCTGTTTCTATCTTATCTCTCTCTCTCTCTCTATCACAATAACCATAAATATTGAAGAGTAACAGTAGGATTCAGGAAAGAGTTGCGAATACTCAACGTTTGCTGATCACGTGGACGATGACAATGACCGAGAGAAGAATAGTCAGAATGATGACAGAGCTGATGATCTTCACAGTACACGGAAAGCCGCAGGATGGTTCAGCTGGAGAAGGAGAAGGGAAACAATCACTGTTAAAGGGACATATTTCACAGCTCAGTGAAACAATTCATGGTTCATCAATTCACGGCCCATCACTTCACACTCACTGTCTGAGAGTAATAAAAGCAGAGAAAGTGACACAGAGATACAGAGCAGTGGGTGCATGGTGGCACAGTGGTTAGCACTGCTGCCTCACAGTGCCAGGGAGCCGTGTTTGATTCCTGGCTAAGATGACTTGGTGGAGTTTGCACATTTTCCCCATGTCTGCGTGAGTTTCCCCCGGGTGCTCCGGTTTCCTCCCACAGTCTGAAAGATATACTGATTAGGTGTATTGGCCACACTGAATATTCCCACAGTGTACCCAAACAGGCGACTAAGGAATTTTCACAGTAACTTCATTGCAGTGTTAATGTAAGCCTATTTGTGACACTAATAAATGAACTTTAAAGTAAAGCTCCCTCTACCCTGTCCCCATGAAACACACACAGGACGTTACAAAATAGAGCCATTTAACATTTGAATGAAGTTGCTTCTTTTTTTGCTGTGATACTCACTGAGTACAGTTACTTTATTCTCTTCCTCTGACACACCAGGTTTGGTTACATTGCAGATATCACTCAGGTTGATGTGTGCAGTATCTTCACTGACTGGGTTCCTGGTCTCACACTTGTACACATTATCCTCGATCTGTGCTGTGAAATAAAGCTGTAACTCCTGTCCATTTTCAGAGAGATGATGGGTGCTGTCATCCCTCAATTCTTCTTGTCCCCTCCACCAACTGAAGCTGGTGCTGTCACCTGTGTTCACTGAGCAGCTCAGGGTGATGTTACATTTCTCTGTGATCTGACAGCTGATCTTTGTTCCTGTCACAGGCTCTGACATTCAAATTGATAGACAAAAGAGACATGAGGAAGGAATGTCGGCCCTTGTGGGTCACCTCAATATCCAGTATCCTCACACCCGCTTCAGAACCTCACAAGACAACTCTGAACCCCGCTCAACCCTCCATTTTAACCATTCCGCTCAAAGTGTGGGATTGTATCCTGGGAATTCTCTCTGGATCAGTCTCATTGGTGACTCCAGTATGTAGTCCCTGTGATCCTTATTATCTGGAGGGCACCCTCTGGATCTGCTGGGGAATTGGTTAAAGAAGATCAGTCTGGGTTCACAATAGAGAGACTCTAGAATTATGATAGAGTTGTCACTGTGAACCCTATTCAGGGAGATAGTGGTATTGTGGTAATGTCACTGGATCAATAATCCAGAGACCCAGAATAAAACTCTGCTGATGTTGGTTCAAATCCCACCGTGGCAGCTAATAGAAATTAAATGCAATTAATAAAATCTGGAATTAAAAACTTATCTCAGCAATGGTGAACATGAAACTGCCATCGATTGTTGCGAAAACGCATCAAGTTCATAATGTCCTTTAGGAAGGAAATCTGCTGTCCTTCCCTACATGTGACTCCAGATCCAAAGCAATGTGGGTGACTTTTATCTGACCTCTGAAATTGTCAAACAAGCTGCACAGTTCAAGGGCAATGAAAGATGGGAAATATAGTCTGGCCTTGTCAACGACACCCATATCCCATGAAAGAATAAAATATCCCTGACGAATGGAATATATTAGAGGCTGTACTCTCTGATCTCAGTAAGATCTGGACTAGGAGATGGTGGTTGAAGCAACAATTCATTTATTTACGTGGGGCAGGTGAAGGATTATACATGACGGTTAAAATCATTAGTGTGTTTGATATGGTAGATACTGAGAGGCTGTTTCCCCTTCCCTGCCCCGCTTGGAGACAGTAGAATTAGAGGAGGTCACAATTTCAGGGTAAAGGGTGTTATAGGATACTTAAGGGGCTTGACAGGATAAATGCTGAGAGTACATTTCCCCTCATGGGAGAGTCTAGGACCAGAGGGCATCGTCCCAGAATAAAGGATCACCGATTTAAGACTGAGGTGAGGAGGAATTTCTGCTCTCAGAAGGTTGTGAGTGTTTGGAGCTCGTTGCCACAGAGAGCTGTGGGGAAAGATTCCTTGTGTATATCTAATGCTGCAATAGATCGATTCTTGATTAAGTGAATCGAGGGTTATGAGAAAAGGACAGGAGAGTGGCTGTGAGGAATATCGGGTCACCGATGTTGCAGTGGATGATGGAACAGGCTTGAAGGGCTGAACGACTAA
Source organism: Prionace glauca (assembly GCA_037974335.1). Taxonomy (NCBI): domain Eukaryota; kingdom Metazoa; phylum Chordata; class Chondrichthyes; order Carcharhiniformes; family Carcharhinidae; genus Prionace; species Prionace glauca. The sequence goes on from CM075734.1 coordinate 7,699,909, forward strand.
TTCCTGTTGCTATTTCTCATGGTCTTGTGGTCAGCCTATTCCAGACTGAGAAGAGAACGGAGTGATTTCTCACAGGGTTTGGAAAATTCGGAATTCTCTCCCCTCGGGAGCTCAGGTTCCTCACTTGATGAGGATATTCAAGACCAAGATGGGGAGATGTTTTGACAGAAGTCAGATTGAGGGATTTGGGAATCAGATGGGATGGTGGAGTTGATGTAGCTGATCCAACAGGATCTTATTGAATGGTGGAACAGACTCAAGGAGGTGAATGTCCTCCTCTTATTCCTATCTTTCAGTGAGCAGTGAAGCCCAGTCCATCCAATAGAATCTCACTTACCGTACACATCCAGTTTGAATTTCATTGGAGTTTCCTTTCCTGAATTTGCTGTTACAACCACCTCATAATCCCCAGTGTCCGCTCTCTGTAATTCACTGATTTGCAGGCTGAAGTTCCCAGGATGAAGTTTTATCCGTTTCTTGTAATCCTCAGCACCAAAATATTCAACATAGCCCTCCATGTATCTTGCTATTCTGAGTCTGAGTGAAGATTGCTTCCAGATAACCTCTTCAATCTTCGATCCATGTGGAATCTCCGGAGACATATAGACTGACTGACCCAGGGATCCATTCACAGGGAGACGGGCAGCCTGATCCTGAACTGAAGTTTAACAAGAGCAGACATTCAGTGAGTGCAGAACGAGACCAGCTCAGTGCCTGGAGGGTATTTCAATTCAGAGCACAACACAGTACAGGAAGAGGCCATTCAACCCATCGTGCCCATGCTAGTCCTATGACAGTGGTCTTATGAATCTCATTCCCTTCTCCTTCTCCTATCCTGCTGTAAATTTACCCCCGTCAAAATTTTTCTTCACTTCCCCCATTTGAAAGTTGTTATTGAATCTGCTTCCACTGCCTTTCAGGCAGCATCTTCCAGATCACAGGAACTCGCTGTGTAAAAACATTCCTCCTCACCCTCCTCTCTGCTTCTTTTACTGATTCTCTTCCATCTGTGTCTCTTTGTGTTTACTGACCCTCCTGTCACTGGAAACACTTTCTCCTCATTCACTCCATCCAAACACTTCCTGATTTTGAACGCCTCAATTCAATCTTCCCTTAACCTTCTGTGCTCTAAGGAGAACAATCCCAGTTTCTCCCAGTCTCTCTGCATTGACTGAAGCCCCTGATTTCCTCGACCTGTTACAGTAAATGTTCCACACCCTCTCCGAGGATTTCAGTGTTCTAAGGAGAATTTCGACATTAAAATCCCAAATGAGGAAGCAAAACAGAACTGAGAGAGAGAGAGAATCACAAACATTGAATAAAACTCACAGACTGATATGGAGAGAGCCAGCGAACAGCAGATTAACCATTTCCCGAACTCCATCTTCCTTCAGTAACAGGAGTGAGGGGTGGCTCTGAGAGATTGGAGACGATCTTGGGGGAAGGGGGGTTTTGGATGTGACGATGGGACAGGAGAGACAGATCAGAACCCAACAGCCCAGTCACCACCTTCCCTTTACTCCCTACTGGATTGCTAACAGTGAGGTCGATAGTTGGAGTGGGATTTGGTTGGATGGTGGGCTAGGGGAGGCTGCACTCAGATCTGACAGGGTCTCACTACCCAGTCAGTATTGGAGAGCAGTCTGGTCATTCGATGGTGTCGAGCAGACGATAGAACTCGGGTAACACAGGAAACCAGGCTGGGAGGAAGTTATTTTGAAATTAGATAGAGGCACATACTGGTCAGAGTTGCTGAGTAAAAAAGTGAGTGGAGCTGGATCACACCATTCTCCTGCTTTGCCTGGGGGGGGGTGAGGGCAGCTCCATCTGCAAACTATCAGCTCCTGAGACTCCAGCCTTTTATCTAGGCCGACCCTCAGTCTACCATGTGGGGATTGAGTGTGCTTGAGGGAAGTCCATGTACCAATCTTCAGAAGACAGTGCAGAGGGGCTAGCAAGTGTTGTACATGGAGAGCTTGGGAACAGGATTCAGGGGCTTTGGAGTGAGGGCAGGGTAAGAGGGTTGTCATCCTGGTTTATGGCTGTGTAAGGGTGAGGGTTAAGGGTCAGCGATCAGGACTCTTTTTCAAGGTTTTTAAATGAGGGGTTTTGAGGTCACATTTCGAGGCTCAGAGACACCTCAGTCTGGGAGCATGGTGTGCCATCAGTCTGGGGTCAGGGTGTGTGGACAAGGGTCAGAGATCAAAGTCACAATGTGCATCTTGGGGACCAGAGGGTGCGTTAGCAGTGTGCAGTGTAGGGTTAGAGTTCACCGCCATGTGCAGTAAGGGATCAGAGATCACTGACCGAGTGCACAGTCAGGGGTCAGAGTTCACTCACCATGTGTAGTCATGGTTAAGAGTTCACCGATAGTGTTTGCAGTCTGGAGTGAGGGTTAGCTTCCAGGTTGTGCTGCCAGGGGTCACTGCCAGTGGGTGCAGTCAAAGCCCAGAGTTTAGGGTCAGGATTCAGGGGTCAGATATGATTTATGCCCTCCTGTCTTGAGTGGTAACCCCTGGTGTTGTTTTGGATCAAATGCTGTTTGAACAGCCAGTGTGAGGGCAGAGGGTGTAGGTCACATGTACTGAGGCAGTATTCACTGCTTGGAGGGTGCGTGATGAGAGCTGGGAGGGATCATGGGGTCCAACCAGCCTGAGGAACATGGGGTGCGCCCTGAGTGATAGGGAGTGAGTCTACAGGGAGCAGGGCTGTTGGATGTTGAGGTCACATAGCAAGAATAGATGGAGGAGCCTCTGAGAGAGTGATTGGCTGGAGGAAGGTGAAGGCAAAAGAAATTGAGGAGGAGTTGTTGATGAGGGGGAAGAGAAATAATCAACTACAACCCTCCCTATTCCTATAACCTTCTTCAGCCTCTACAATGCTTCCTATCTCTGTAAGCTCCCTCCAGCCCATACAACCCTCCCTATCTCTGTAACCTCCTCTAGCCCTTACAACCTTCCCATCTCTGTAACCTCCTCCAGCCCCTACAAGCCTCCCTATCTCTGTAACCTTCTCCAGCCCCCAAAACCTTCCCTAACTCTGTAAACTCCTCCAGCCCCTATAACCTTCCCTATCTCTGTAACCTCCTGCAGCCCCTATAACCCTCCCTATCTCTGTAACCTACTCCAGCCACTACAACCCTCCCTATCTCTGTAACCTTCTCCAGCCCCCAAAACCTTCCCTATCTCTGTAACCTCCTCCAGCCCCTATAACCTTCCTTATCTCTGTAACCTCCTCCAGCCCCTACAACCCTCCCTATCTCTGTAACCTCCTCCAGCCGCTATAACCTTCCCTATCTCTGTAACCTCCTCCAGCCCTTACGGCCCTCCCTATCTCTGTAACCTCCTCCAGCCCTTACAACCTTCCCTATCTCTGTAAGCTCCTACAGCCCCTATAACCTTGCCTATCTTTGTAACCTACTCCACCCCCTACAACCCTTCCTGTCTCTGTAACCTCCTCCAACCCCTATAACCTTCCCTATCTCTGTAACCTCCTCCAGCCCTTACAACCTTCCCTATCTCTGTAACCTCCTCCAGCCACTATAACCCTCCCTATCTCTGTAACCTCCTCCAGCCCCTAACAACCCTCCCTATCTCTGTAACCTTCTCCAGCCCCTACAACCTTCCCTATCTCTGTAACATCCGCCAGCCCCCACAACCCTCCACATCTCTGTAACCTCCTCCAGCCCTTACAACATTCCCTATCTCTGTAACCTCCTCCACCCCTACAACCCTCTCTATCTCTGTAATTTCCACCAGCCCCTACAACCCTCCGCATCTCTGTAATCTCCTCCAACCCCTACAACCTTCCCTATCTCTGTAACATCCTCCAACCCCTACAACCCTCCCTATCTCTGTAACCTCCTCCAGCCCCTACAACCCTCCCCATCTCTGTAACCTCCTCCAGCTCCTACAACCCTCCCTATCTCTGTAACCTGCTCCAGTCCCTACAATCTTCCCTATCTCTGTAACCTCCTCCAACCCCTACAACCCTCCCTATCTCTGTAACCTCTCCAGCCCCTACAACTTTCCATATCTCTGTAACCTCCTCCAACCCCTACAACCCTCCCTATCTCTGTAACCTCCTCCAGCCCCTACAACCCTCCCCATCTCTGTAACCTCCTCCAGCTCCTACAACCCTCCCTATCTCTGTAACCTGCTCCAGTCCCTACAATCTTCCCTATCTCTGTAACCTCCTCCAACCCCTACAACCCTCCCTATCTCTGTAACCTCTCCAGCCCCTACAACTTTCCATATCTCTGTAACCTCCTCCAGCCCTTACAACCTTCCCTATCTCTGTAACCTCCTCCAGCCCTTACAACCTTCCATTTCTCTGTAACCTCCTGCAGCCCTTACAACCTTCCCTATCTCTGTAACCTCCTCCAGCCCTTACAACCTTCCCTATCTCTGTAACCTCCTCCAGCCCTTACAACCTTCCCTATAGGAGACAGAGAGTGGTGGTTGATGGGAAATATTCGTCATGGAGTTCGGTTACAAGTAGTGTGCCTCAGGGATCTGTTTTGGGGCCACTGCTGTTTGTAATTTTTATTAATGATCTGGATGAGGGTATAGTTGGAGGGTATAGGGTGGATTAGTAAGTTTGCTGATGACACCAAAGTCGGAGGTGTGGTAGATTGTGAGGAAGGGTGTCATAGTTTGCAGGATGACTTAGAAAGGTTGCAGAGCTGGGCTGAGAGGTGGCGGATGGAGTTTAATGTGGAGAAGTGTGAGGTAATTCATTTCGGTAGGAATAACAGATGTGTTGAGTATAGGGCTAACGGGAGGACTTTGAATCGTGTGGAGGAGCAGAGGGATCTAGGTGTATGTGTACATAGATCCCTGAAAGTTGGGAATCAAGTAGATAAGGTTGTTAAGAAGGCATACAGAGTTTTGGCGTTTATTGGTAGGGGGATTGAATTTAGGAGTCGCAGCGTCATGATGCAACTGTACACATCTCTGGTGCGGCCGCACTTGGAGTTTTGTGTGCAGTTCTGGTCCCCACATTACAGGAAGGATGCAGAGGCTTTGGAGAGGGTGCAGAGGAGGTTTACCAGGATGTTGCCTGGTATGGAGGGGAGATCCTACGAGGAGAAATTGAGAGATTTGGGGTTGTTTTCGCTGGAAAGAAGGCGGCTAAGAGGGGATCTCATTGAAACATATAAGATGATTAGAGGTTTAGACAGGGTAGATAGTGATAGCCTTTTTCCTAGGATGGAGAAAGCTAGCACGAGGGGGCACGATTTTAAATTAAGGGGGTTAGTTATACGACAGATGTCAGGGGTAGGTTCTTTACCCAGAGGGTGGTGAGGGACTGGAATGCCCTGCCAGCTGCAGTTGTAAATGCACCTAGTTTGGGGGAGTTTAAAAGATTTGTGGATAGGTTTATGGATGAAAAGGGATTGGTTTAGGCTAGTGGGTCATTGTTTTGTAACTGGTCGGCGCGACATCGTGGGCCGAGGGGCCTGTTCTGCGCTGTAGTGTTCTATGTTCTATGTTCTATCTCTGTAACCTCCTCCAGCCCTTACAACCCTCCCTATCTCTGTAACCTCCTCCAGCCCTTACAACCTTCCCTATCTCTGTAACCTCTTCCAGCCCCTACAACCTTCCCTATCTCTGTAACCTCCTCCAGCCCTTACAACCTTCCATATCTCTGTAACCTCCTCCAGCCCTTACCACCTTCCCTATCTCTGTAACCTCCTCCAGCCCCTACAACCTTCCCTATCTCTGTAACCTCCTCCAGCCCCCAAAACCTTCCCTATCTCTGTAACCTCCTCCAGCCCCTACAACACTACCTAACTCTGTAACCTCCTCCAGCCCCTATAACCTTCCTTATCTCTGTAACCTCCTCCAGCCCCTACAACCCTCCCTATCTCTGTAACCTCCTCCAGCCGCTATAACCTTCCCTATCTCTGTAACCTCCTCCAGCCCTTATGCCCCTCCCTATCTCTGTAAACTCCTCCAGCCCTTCAACCTTCCCTATCTCTGTAAGCTCCTACAGCCCCTATAACCTTGCCTATCTCTGTAACCTCCTCCAGCCCCTATAACCTTCCCTATCTTTGTAACCTACTCCAGCCCCTACAACCCTTCCTGTCTCTGTAACCTCCTCCAACCCCTATAACCTTCCCTATCTCTGTAACCTCCTCCAGCCCTTACAACCTTCCCTATCTCTGTAACCTCCTCCAGCCACTATAACCCTCCCTATCTCTGTAACCTCCTCCAGCCCCTAACAACCCTCCCTATCTCTGTAACCTTCTCCAGCCCCTACAACCTTCCCTATCTCTGTAACATCCTCCAGCCCCCACAACCCTCCACATCTCTGTAACCTCCTCCAGCCCTTACAACATTCCCTATCTCTGTAACCTCCTCCACCCCTACAACCCTCTCTATCTCTGTAATTTCCACCAGCCCCTACAACCCTCCGTATCTCTGTAATCTCCTCCAACCCCTACAACCTTCCCTATCTCTGTAACATCCTCCAACCCCTACAACCCTCCCTATCTCTGTAACCTCCTCCAGCTCCTACAACCCTCCCTATCTCTGTAACCTGCTCCAGTCCCTACAATCTTCCCTATCTCTGTAACCTCCTCCAACCCCTACAACCCTCCCTATCTCTGTAACCTCTCCAGCCCCTACAACTTTCCATATCTCAGTAACCTCCTCCAGCCCTTACAACCTTCCCTATCTCTGTAACCTCCTCCAGTCCCTACAACCTTCCCTATCTCTGTAACCTCCTCCAACCCCAACAACCTTCCCTATCTCTGTAACCTCCTCCAGCCCCTACAACCTTCCCTATCTCTGTAACCTCCTCCAGCCCCTACAACCTTCCCTATCTCTGTAACCTCCTCCAGCCCTTACAACCTTCCCTATAGGAGACAGAGAGTGGTGGTTGATGGGAAATATTCGTAATGGAGTTCGGTTACAAGTGGTGTGCCTCAGGGATCTGTTTTGGGGCCACTGCTGTTCGTAATTTTTATTAATGATCTGGATGAGTGTATAGTTGGAGGGTATAGGGTGGATTAGTAAGTTTGCTGATGACACCAAAGTCGGAGGTGTGGTAGATTGTGAGGAAGGGTGTCATAGTTTGCAGGATGACTTAGAAAGGTTGCAGAGCTGGGCTGAGAGGTGGCGGATGGAGTTTAATGTGGAGAAGTGTGAGGTAATTCATTTTGGTAGGAATAACAGATGTGTTGAGTATAGGGCTAACGGGAGGACTTTGAATCGTGTGGAGGAGCAGAGGGATCTAGGTGTATGTGTACATAGATCCCTGAAAGTTGGGAATCAAGTAGATAAGGTTGTTAAGAAGGCATACGGAGTTTTGGCGTTTATTGGTAGGGGGATTGAATTTAGGAGTCGCAGCGTCATGATGCAACTGTACACATCTCTGGTGCGGCCGCACTTGGAGTTTTGTGTGCAGTTCTGGTCCCCAATTTACAGGAAGGATGTAGAGGCTTTGGAGAGGGTGCAGAGGAGGTTTACCAGGATGTTGCCTGGTATGGAGGGGAGATGCTATGAGGAGAGATTGAGAGATTTGGGGTTGTTTTCGCTGGAAAGAAGGCGGCTAAGAGGGGATCTCATTGAAACATATAAGATGATTAGAGGTTTAGACAGGGTAGATAGTGATAGCCTTTTTCCTAGGATGGAGAAAGCTAGCACGAGGGGGCACGATTTTAAATTAAGGGGGGGTAGTTATAGGACAGATGTCAGGGGTAGGTTCTTTACCCAGAGGGTGGTGAGGGACTGGAATGCCCTGCCAGCTGCAGTTGTAAATGCACCTAGTTTGGGGGCGTTTAAAAGATTTGTGGATAGGTTTATGGATGAAAAGGGATTGGTTTAGGCTAGTGGGTCATTGTTTTGTAACTGGTCGGCGCAACATCGTGGGCCGAGGGGCCTGTTCTGCGCTGTACTGTTCTATGTTCTATCTCTGTAACCTCCTCCAGCCCTTACAACCCTCCCTATCTCTGTAACCTCCTCCAGCTCTTACAACCTTCCCTATCTCTGTAACCTCCTCCAGCCCCTACAACCTTCCCTATCTCTGTAACCTCCTCCAGCCCTTACAACCTTCCATATCTCTGTAACCTCCTCCAGCCCTTACAACCTTCCCCATCTCTGTAACCTCCTCCAGCCCCTACAACCTTCCCTATCTCTGTAACCTCCTCCAGCTCTTACAACCTTCCCTATCTCGGTAACCTCCTCCAGCCCTTACAACCTTCCCTATCGCTGTAACCTCCTCCAGCCCTTACAACCTCCCTATCTCTGTAACCTCCTCCAGCCCTTACAACCTTCCCTATCTCTGTAACCTCCTCCAGTCCTTACAACCCTCCCTATCTCTGTAACCACCTCCAGTCCCTACAACTTTCCCTATCTCTGTAACCTCCTCCAGCCCTTACAACCTTCCCTATCTCTGTAACCTCCTCGAGCCCCTACAACATTCCCTATCTCTGTAACCTTCTCCAGCCCTTACAACCTTCCTTATCTCTGTAACCTCCTCCAGCCCTTAGAACATTCCCTATCTCTGTAAGCTCTTCCAGCCCTTACAACCTTCCCTATCTCTGTAAGCTCCCACAGTCCCTACAACCTTCCCTATCTCTGCAACCTCCGCCAGCCCTTACAACCTTCCCTATCTCTGTAACCTTCTCTAGCTCCTACAACCTTCCCTATCTCTATAAGATCCTCCAGCCCCTACAACCTTCCCCATCTCTGTAACCGCCTCCAGCCCCTACAACCTTCCCCATCTCTGTAACCTCCTCCAGCCCTTACAACCTTCCCTATCTGTGTAACCTCCTCCAGCACTTACAACCTTCCCTATCTCTGTAACCTCCTCCAGCCCTTACAACCTTCCCTGTCTCTGTAACCTCCCCCAGTCCCTACAACCTTCCCCATCTCTGTAACCTCCTCCAGCCCTTACAGCCCTCCCTATCTCTGTAACCTCCTCCAGCCCCTACAACTTTTCCTATCTCTGTAACCTCCTCCAGCCATTACAACCTTCCCTATCTCTGTAACCTCCTCCAGCCCTTACAACCTTCCCTATCTCTGTAACCTCCTCCAGCCCTTACAACCCTCCCTATCTCTGTAACCTCCTCCAGCCCCTACAACCTTCCCTATCTCTGTAACCTCCTCCAGCCCCTACAACCTTCCCTATCTCTGTAACCTCCTCCAGCCCTTACAACCCTCCCTATCTCTGTAACCTCCTCCAGCCCTTACAACCTTCCCTATCTCTGTAACCTCCTCCAGCCCCTACAACCTTCACTATCTCTGTAACCTCCTCCAGCCCCTACAACCCTCCCTATCTCTGTAACCTCCTCCAGCACTTTCAACCTTCCCTATCTCTGTAACCTTCTCCAACCACTACAACCATCCCTATCTGTGTAACGTCCTCCAGAACCTACAACCCTTCCTGTCTCTGTAACCTCCTCCAGCCCCTATAAGCCTCCCTATCTCTGTACCCTCCTCCAGCCCTTACAACCTTCCCTATCTCTGTAACCTCCTCCAGCCCCGAAAACCCTCCCTATCTCTGTAACCTCTTTCAGCCCCTAACAATCCTCCCTATCTCTGTAACCTTCTCCAGCCTCTACAACCTTCCCTATCTCTGTAAAATCCTCCAGCCCTCACAACCCTCCACATCTCTGTTAGCTCCTCCAGCCCTTACAATCTTCCCTATCTCTGTAACCTCCTCCACATCTACAACCCTCTCTATCTCTGTAATTTCGTCCAGCCCCTACAACCTTCCATATCTCTGTAATCTCCTCCAACCCCTACAACCTTCCCTATCTCTGTAACATCCTCCAACCCCTACAACCCTCCCTGTCTCTGTAACCTCCTCCAGCCCCTACAACCCTCCCCATCTCTGTAACCTCCTCAAACCCCTTCAACCCTCCCTATCTCTGTAACCTCTCCAGCCCCTACAACTTTCCATATCTCTGTAACCTCCTCCAGCCCTTACAACCTGCCCTATCTCTGTACCCTCCTCCAACCCCAACAACCTTCCCTATCTCTGTAACCTCCTCCAGTCCCTACAACCTTCCCTATCTCTGTACCCTCCTCCAACCCCAACAACCTTCCCTATCTCTGTAACCTCCTCCAGCCCCTACAACCTTCCCTATCTCTGTAACCTCCTCCAGCCCTTACAACCTTCCCTATCTCTGTAACCTCCTCCAGCCCCTACAACCCTCCCTATCTCTGTAACCTCCTCCAGCCCTTACAACCTTCCCTATCTCTGTAACCTCCTCCAGCCCCTACAACCTTCCCTATCTCTGTAACCTCCTCCAGACCTTACAACCTTCCCTATCACTGTAACCTCCTCCAGCCCTTACAAAATTCCCTATCTCTGTAACCTCCTCCAGCCCCTACAACCCTCCCTATCTCTGTAACCTCCTCCAGCACTTTCAACCTTCCCTATCTCTGTAACCTTCTCCAACCACTACAACCATCCCTATCTCTGTAACGTCCTCCAGAACCTACAACCCTTCCTGTCTCTGTAACCTCCTCCAGCCCCTATAAGCCTCCCTATCTCTGTACCCTCCTCCAGCCCTTACAACCTTCCCTATCTCTGTAACCTCCTCCAGCCCCGAAAACCCTCCCTATCTCTGTAACCTCCTTCAGCCCCTAACAATCCTCCCTATCTCTGTAACCTTCTCCAGCCTCTACAACCTTCCCTATCTCTGTAAAATCCTCCAGCCCCCACAACCCTCCACATCTCTGTTAGCTCCTCCAGCCCTTACAATCTTCCCTATCTCTGTAACCTGCTCCACCCCTACAACCCTCTCTATCTCTGTAATTTCGTCCAGCCCCTACAACCTTCCGTATCTCTGTAATCTCCTCCAACCCCTACAACCTTCCCTATCTCTGTAACATCCTCCAACCACTACAACCCTCCCTGTCTCTGTAACCTCCTCCAGCCCCTACAACCCTCCCCATCTCTGTAACCTCCTCAAACCCCTTCAACCCTCCCTATCTCTGTAACCTCTCCAGCCCCTACAACTTTCCATATCTCTGTAACCTCCTCCAGCCCTTACAACCTGCCCTATCTCTGTACCCTCCTCCAACCCCAACAACCTTCCCTATCTCTGTAACCTCCTCCAGTCCCTACAACCTTCCCTATCTCTGTACCCTCCTCCAACCCCAACAACCTTCCCTATCTCTGTAACCTCCTCCAGCCCCTACAACCTTCCCTATCTCTGTAACCTCCTCCAGCCCTTACAACCCTCCCTATCTCTGTAACCTCCTCCAGCCCTTACAACCTTCCCTATCTCTGTAACCTCCTCCAGCCCCTACAACCTTCCCTATCTCTGTAACCTCCTCCAGACCTTACAACCTTCCCTATCACTGTAACCTCCTCCAGCCCTTACAAAATTCCCTATCTCTGTAACCTCCTCCAGCCCCTACAACTTTCCCTATCTCTGTAACCTCCTCCAGCCCTTACAACCCTCCCTATCTCTGTAACCTCGTCCAGTCCCTACAACCTTCCCTATCTCTGTAACCTCCTCCAGCCCTTACAACCTTCCCTATCTCTGTAACCTCCTCCAGCCCCTACAACCTTCCCTATCTCTGCAACCTCCTCCAGCCCTTACAACCTTCCCTATCTCTTCACGTGCTCACTGTGTCTACAACCTTCCCTATCTCTATAACATCCTCCAGCCCCTACAACCTTCCCCATCTCTGTAACCTCCTCCAGCCCTTACAACATTCCCTATCTCTGTAACCTCCTCCAGCCCTTAGAACATTCCCGAACTCTGTAAGCTCCTCCAGCCCTTACAACCTTCCCTATCTCTGTAACCTGCCCCAGTCCCTACAACCTTCCCTATCTCTGTAACCTCCTCCAGCCCATACAAACCTCCCTATCTCTGTAACCTCCTCCAGCCCCTACAACCTTCCCCATCTCTGTAACCACCTCCAGCCCTTACAACCTTCCCTATCTCTGTAACCTCCTCCAGCCCTTACAATCTTCCCTATCTCTGTAACCTCCTCCAGGCCTTACAAACTTCCCTATCTCTATAATCTCCTCCAGCCCTTACAACCCTCCCTATCTCTGTAACCTCCTCCAGTCCCTACAACCTTCCCTATCTCTGTAACCTCCTCCAGCCCTTACAACCTTCCCTATCTCTGTAACCTCCTCCAGCCCCTACAACCTTCCCTATCTCTGTAACCTCCTCCAGCCCTTACAACCTTCCTTATCTCTGTAACCTCCTCCAGCCCTAAGAACATTCCCTATCTCTGTAAGCTCCTCCAGCCCTTACAACATTCCCTATCTCTGTAACCTCCCCCAGTCCCTACAACCTTCCCTATCTCTGCAACCTCCTCCAGCCTTTACAACCTGCCCTATGTCTGTAACCTCCTCTAGCCCCTACAACCTTCCCTATCTCTGTAACCTCCTCCAGCCCCGAAAACCCTCCCTATCTCTGTAACCTCCTTCAGCCCCTAACAATCCTCCCTATCTCTGTAACCTTCTCCAGCCTCTACAACCTTCCCTATCTCTGTAAAATCCTCCAGCCCCCACAACCCTCCACATCTCTGTTAGCTCCTCCAGCCCTTACAATCTTCCCTATCTCTGTAACCTGCTCCACCCCTACAACCCTCTCTATCTCTGTAATTTCGTCCAGCCCCTACAACCTTCCGTATCTCTGTAATCTCCTCCAACCCCTACAACCTGCCCTATCTCTGTAAGCTCCTCCAACCCCAACAACCTTCCCTATCTCTGTAACCTCCTCCAGTCCCTACAACCTGCCCTATCTCTGTACCCTCCTCCAACCCCAACAACCTTCCCTATCTCTGTAACCTCCTCCAGCCCCTACAACCTTCCCTATCTCTGTAACCTCCTCCAGCCCTTACAACCTTCCCTATCTCTGTAACCTCCTCCAGCCCCTACAACCCTCCCTATCTCTGTAACCTCCTCCAGCCCTTACAACCTTCCCTATCTCTGTAACCTCCTCCAGCCCCTACAACCTTCCCTATCTCTGTAACCTCCTCCAGACCTTACAACCTTCCCTATCACTGTAACCTCCTCCAGCCCTTACAAAATTCCCTATCTCTGTAACCTCCTCCAGCCCCTACAACTTTCCCTATCTCTGTAACCTCCTCCAGCCCTTACAACCCTCCCTATCTCTGTAACCTCGTCCAGTCCCTACAACCTTCCCTATCTCTGTAACCTCCTCCAGCCCTTACAACCTTCCCTATCTCTGTAACCTCCTCCAGCCCCTACAACCTTCCCTATCTCTGCAACCTCCTCCAGCCCTTACAACCTTCCCTATCTCTGTAACCACCTCTAGCGCCTACAACCTTCCCTATCTCTATAACATCCTCCAGCCCCTACAACCTTCCCCATCTCTGTAACCTCCTCCAGCCCTTACAACATTCCCTATCTCTGTAACCTCCTCCAGCCCTTAGAACATTCCCGAACTCTGTAAGCTCCTCCAGCCCTTACAACCTTCCCTATCTCTGTAACCTGCCCCAGTCCCTACAACCTTCCCTATCTCTGTAACCTCCTCCAGCCCATACAAACCTCCCTATCTCTGTAACCTCCTCCAGCCCCTACAACCTTCCCCATCTCTGTAACCACCTCCAGCCCTTACAACCTTCCCTATCTCTGTAACCTCCTCCAGCACTTACAATCTTCCCTATCTCTGTAACCTCCTCCAGGCCTTACAAACTTCCCTATCTCTATAACCTCCTCCAGCCCTTACAACCCTCCCTATCTCTGTAACCTCCTCCAGTCCCTACAACCTTCCCCATCTCTGTAACCTCCTCCAGCCCCTACAACCTTCCCTATCTCTGTAACCTCCTCCAGCCCTTACAACCTTCCTTATCTCTGTAACCTCCTCCAGCCCTAAGAACATTCCCTATCTCTGTAAGCTCCTCCAGCCCTTACAACATTCCCTATCTCTGTAACCTCCCCCAGTCCCTACAACCTTCCCTATCTCTGCAACCTCCTCCAGCCTTTACAACCTGCCCTATGTCTGTAACCTCCTCTAGCCCCTACAACCTTCCCTATCTCTATAACATCCTCCAGCCCCTACAGCATTCCCTATCTCTGTAACCTCCTCCAGCCCTTAGAACATTCCCTAACTCTGTAAGCTCCTCCAGCCCTTACAACCTTTCCTATCTCTGTAACATCCCCCAGTCCCTACAAACTTCCCTATCTCTGTAACCTCCTCCAGCCCTTACAAACTTCCCAAAATCTGTAACATCCTCCAGCCCCTACAACCTTCCCCATCTCTGTAAACTCCTCCAGCCCTTACAACCTTCCCTATCTCTGTAACCTCCTCCAGCCCCTACAACCTTCCCTATCTCTGTAACCTCCTCCAGCCCTTACAACCCTCCCTATCTCTGTAACCTCCTCCAGTCCCTACAACCTTCCCTATCTCTGTATCCTCCTCCAGCCCTTACAATCTTCCCTATCTCTGTAACCTCCTCCACCCCTACAACCCTCTCTATCTCTGTAATTTCGTCCAGCCCCTACAACCTTCCGTATCTCTGTAATCTCCTCCAACCCCTACAACCTTCCCTATCTCTGTAACATCCTCCAACCCCTACAACCCTCCCTGTCTCTGTAACCTCCTCCAGCCCCTACAACCCTCCCCATCTCTGTAACCTCCTCAAACCCCTTCAACCCTCCCTATCTCTGTAACCTCTCCAGCCCCTACAACTTTCCATATCTCTGTAACCTCCTCCAGCCCTTACAACCTGCCCTATCTCTGTACCCTCCTCCAACCCCAACAACCTTCCCTATCTCTGTAACCTCCTCCAGTCCCTACAACCTTCCCTATCTCTGTACCCTCCTCCAACCCCAACAACCTTCCCTATCTCTGTAACCTCCTCCAGCCCCTACAACCTTCCCTATCTCTGTAACCTCCTCCAGCCCTTACAACCTTCCCTATCTCTGTAACCTCCTCCAGCCCCTACAACCCTCCCTATCTCTGTAACCTCCTCCAGCCCTTACAACCTTCCCTATCTCTGTAACCTCCTCCAGCCCCTACAACCTTCCCTATCTCTGTAACCTCCTCCAGACCTTACAACCTTCCCTATCACTGTAACCTCCTCCAGCCCTTACAAAATTCCCTATCTCTGTAACCTCCTCCAGCCCCTACAACCCTCCCTATCTCTGTAACCTCCTCCAGCACTTTCAACCTTCCCTATCTCTGTAACCTTCTCCAACCACTACAACCATCCCTATCTCTGTAACGTCCTCCAGAACCTACAACCCTTCCTGTCTCTGTAACCTCCTCCAGCCCCTATAAGCCTCCCTATCTCTGTACCCTCCTCCAGCCCTTACAACCTTCCCTATCTCTGTAACCTCCTCCAGCCCCGAAAACCCTCCCTATCTCTGTAACCTCCTTCAGCCCCTAACAATCCTCCCTATCTCTGTAACCTTCTCCAGCCTCTACAACCTTCCCTATCTCTGTAAAATCCTCCAGCCCCCACAACCCTCCACATCTCTGTTAGCTCCTCCAGCCCTTACAATCTTCCCTATCTCTGTAACCTGCTCCACCCCTACAACCCTCTCTATCTCTGTAATTTCGTCCAGCCCCTACAACCTTCCGTATCTCTGTAATCTCCTCCAACCCCTACAACCTTCCCTATCTCTGTAACATCCTCCAACCACTACAACCCTCCCTGTCTCTGTAACCTCCTCCAGCCCCTACAACCCTCCCCATCTCTGTAACCTCCTCAAACCCCTTCAACCCTCCCTATCTCTGTAACCTCTCCAGCCCCTACAACTTTCCATATCTCTGTAACCTCCTCCAGCCCTTACAACCTGCCCTATCTCTGTACCCTCCTCCAACCCCAACAACCTTCCCTATCTCTGTAACCTCCTCCAGTCCCTACAACCTTCCCTATCTCTGTACCCTCCTCCAACCCCAACAACCTTCCCTATCTCTGTAACCTCCTCCAGCCCCTACAACCTTCCCTATCTCTGTAACCTCCTCCAGCCCTTACAACCCTCCCTATCTCTGTAACCTCCTCCAGCCCTTACAACCTTCCCTATCTCTGTAACCTCCTCCAGCCCCTACAACCTTCCCTATCTCTGTAACCTCCTCCAGACCTTACAACCTTCCCTATCACTGTAACCTCCTCCAGCCCTTACAAAATTCCCTATCTCTGTAACCTCCTCCAGCCCCTACAACTTTCCCTATCTCTGTAACCTCCTCCAGCCCTTACAACCCTCCCTATCTCTGTAACCTCGTCCAGTCCCTACAACCTTCCCTATCTCTGTAACCTCCTCCAGCCCTTACAACCTTCCCTATCTCTGTAACCTCCTCCAGCCCCTACAACCTTCCCTATCTCTGCAACCTCCTCCAGCCCTTACAACCTTCCCTATCTCTGTAACCACCTCTAGCGCCTACAACCTTCCCTATCTCTATAACATCCTCCAGCCCCTACAACCTTCCCCATCTCTGTAACCTCCTCCAGCCCTTACAACATTCCCTATCTCTGTAACCTCCTCCAGCCCTTAGAACATTCCCGAACTCTGTAAGCTCCTCCAGCCCTTACAACCTTCCCTATCTCTGTAACCTGCCCCAGTCCCTACAACCTTCCCTATCTCTGTAACCTCCTCCAGCCCATACAAACCTCCCTATCTCTGTAACCTCCTCCAGCCCCTACAACCTTCCCCATCTCTGTAACCACCTCCAGCCCTTACAACCTTCCCTATCTCTGTAACCTCCTCCAGCCCTTACAATCTTCCCTATCTCTGTAACCTCCTCCAGGCCTTACAAACTTCCCTATCTCTATAATCTCCTCCAGCCCTTACAACCCTCCCTATCTCTGTAACCTCCTCCAGTCCCTACAACCTTCCCTATCTCTGTAACCTCCTCCAGCCCTTACAACCTTCCCTATCTCTGTAACCTCCTCCAGCCCCTACAACCTTCCCTATCTCTGTAACCTCCTCCAGCCCTTACAACCTTCCTTATCTCTGTAACCTCCTCCAGCCCTAAGAACATTCCCTATCTCTGTAAGCTCCTCCAGCCCTTACAACATTCCCTATCTCTGTAACCTCCCCCAGTCCCTACAACCTTCCCTATCTCTGCAACCTCCTCCAGCCTTTACAACCTGCCCTATGTCTGTAACCTCCTCTAGCCCCTACAACCTTCCCTATCTCTGTAACCTCCTCCAGCCCCGAAAACCCTCCCTATCTCTGTAACCTCCTTCAGCCCCTAACAATCCTCCCTATCTCTGTAACCTTCTCCAGCCTCTACAACCTTCCCTATCTCTGTAAAATCCTCCAGCCCCCACAACCCTCCACATCTCTGTTAGCTCCTCCAGCCCTTACAATCTTCCCTATCTCTGTAACCTGCTCCACCCCTACAACCCTCTCTATCTCTGTAATTTCGTCCAGCCCCTACAACCTTCCGTATCTCTGTAATCTCCTCCAACCCCTACAACCTGCCCTATCTCTGTAAGCTCCTCCAACCCCAACAACCTTCCCTTTCTCTGTAACCTCCTCCAGTCCCTACAACCTGCCCTATCTCTGTACCCTCCTCCAACCCCAACAACCTTCCCTATCTCTGTAACCTCCTCCAGCCCCTACAACCTTCCCTATCTCTGTAACCTCCTCCAGCCCTTACAACCTTCCCTATCTCTGTAACCTCCTCCAGCCCCTACAACCCTCCCTATCTCTGTAACCTCCTCCAGCCCTTACAACCTTCCCTATCTCTGTAACCTCCTCCAGCCCCTACAACCTTCCCTATCTCTGTAACCTCCTCCAGACCTTACAACCTTCCCTATCACTGTAACCTCCTCCAGCCCTTACAAAATTCCCTATCTCTGTAACCTCCTCCAGCCCCTACAACTTTCCCTATCTCTGTAACCTCCTCCAGCCCTTACAACCCTCCCTATCTCTGTAACCTCGTCCAGTCCCTACAACCTTCCCTATCTCTGTAACCTCCTCCAGCCCTTACAACCTTCCCTATCTCTGTAACCTCCTCCAGCCCCTACAACCTTCCCTATCTCTGCAACCTCCTCCAGCCCTTACAACCTTCCCTATCTCTGTAACCACCTCTAGCGCCTACAACCTTCCCTATCTCTATAACATCCTCCAGCCCCTACAACCTTCCCCATCTCTGTAACCTCCTCCAGCCCTTACAACATTCCCTATCTCTGTAACCTCCTCCAGCCCTTAGAACATTCCCGAACTCTGTAAGCTCCTCCAGCCCTTACAACCTTCCCTATCTCTGTAACCTGCCCCAGTCCCTACAACCTTCCCTATCTCTGTAACCTCCTCCAGCCCATACAAACCTCCCTATCTCTGTAACCTCCTCCAGCCCCTACAACCTTCCCCATCTCTGTAACCACCTCCAGCCCTTACAACCTTCCCTATCTCTGTAACCTCCTCCAGCACTTACAATCTTCCCTATCTCTGTAACCTCCTCCAGGCCTTACAAACTTCCCTATCTCTATAACCTCCTCCAGCCCTTACAACCCTCCCTATCTCTGTAACCTCCTCCAGTCCCTACAACCTTCCCCATCTCTGTAACCTCCTCCAGCCCCTACAACCTTCCCTATCTCTGTAACCTCCTCCAGCCCTTACAACCTTCCTTATCTCTGTAACCTCCTCCAGCCCTAAGAACATTCCCTATCTCTGTAAGCTCCTCCAGCCCTTACAACATTCCCTATCTCTGTAACCTCCCCCAGTCCCTACAACCTTCCCTATCTCTGCAACCTCCTCCAGCCTTTACAACCTGCCCTATGTCTGTAACCTCCTCTAGCCCCTACAACCTTCCCTATCTCTATAACATCCTCCAGCCCCTACAGCATTCCCTATCTCTGTAACCTCCTCCAGCCCTTAGAACATTCCCTAACTCTGTAAGCTCCTCCAGCCCTTACAACCTTTCCTATCTCTGTAACATCCCCCAGTCCCTACAAACTTCCCTATCTCTGTAACCTCCTCCAGCCCTTACAAACTTCCCAAAATCTGTAACATCCTCCAGCCCCTACAACCTTCCCCATCTCTGTAAACTCCTCCAGCCCTTACAACCTTCCCTATCTCTGTAACCTCCTCCAGCCCCTACAACCTTCCCTATCTCTGTAACCTCCTCCAGCCCTTACAACCCTCCCTATCTCTGTAACCTCCTCCAGTCCCTACAACCTTCCCTATCTCTGTATCCTCCTCCAGCCCTTACAATCTTCCCTATCTCTGTAACCTCCTCCACCCCTACAACCCTCTCTATCTCTGTAATTTCGTCCAGCCCCTACAACCTTCCGTATCTCTGTAATCTCCTCCAACCCCTACAACCTTCCCTATCTCTGTAACATCCTCCAACCCCTACAACCCTCCCTGTCTCTGTAACCTCCTCCAGCCCCTACAACCCTCCCCATCTCTGTAACCTCCTCAAACCCCTTCAACCCTCCCTATCTCTGTAACCTCTCCAGCCCCTACAACTTTCCATATCTCTGTAACCTCCTCCAGCCCTTACAACCTGCCCTATCTCTGTACCCTCCTCCAACCCCAACAACCTTCCCTATCTCTGTAACCTCCTCCAGTCCCTACAACCTTCCCTATCTCTGTACCCTCCTCCAACCCCAACAACCTTCCCTATCTCTGTAACCTCCTCCAGCCCCTACAACCTTCCCTATCTCTGTAACCTCCTCCAGCCCTTACAACCTTCCCTATCTCTGTAACCTCCTCCAGCCCCTACAACCCTCCCTATCTCTGTAACCTCCTCCAGCCCTTACAACCTTCCCTATCTCTGTAACCTCCTCCAGCCCCTACAACCTTCCCTATCTCTGTAACCTCCTCCAGACCTTACAACCTTCCCTATCACTGTAACCTCCTCCAGCCCTTACAAAATTCCCTATCTCTGTAACCTCCTCCAGCCCCTACAACTTTCCCTATCTCTGTAACCTCCTCCAGCCCTTACAACCCTCCCTATCTCTGTAACCTCGTCCAGTCCCTACAACCTTCCCTATCTCTGTAACCTCCTCCAGCCCTTACAACCTTCCCTATCTCTGTAACCTCCTCCAGCCCCTACAACCTTCCCTATCTCTGCAACCTCCTCCAGCCCTTACAACCTTCCCTATCTCTGTAACCACCTCTAGCGCCTACAACCTTCCCTATCTCTATAACATCCTCCAGCCCCTACAACCTTCCCCATCTCTGTAACCTCCTCCAGCCCTTACAACATTCCCTATCTCTGTAACCTCCTCCAGCCCTTAGAACATTCCCGAACTCTGTAAGCTCCTCCAGCCCTTACAACCTTCCCTATCTCTGTAACCTGCCACAGTCCCTACAACCTTCCCTATCTCTGTAACCTCCTCCAGCCCATACAAACCTCCCTATCTCTGTAACCTCCTCCAGCCCCTACAACCTTCCCCATCTCTGTAACCACCTCCAGCCCTTACAACCTTCCCTATCTCTGTAACCTCCTCCAGCCCTTACAATCTTCCCTATCTCTGTAACCTCCTCCAGGCCTTACAAACTTCCCTATCTCTATAACCTCCTCCAGCCCTTACAACCCTCCCTATCTCTATAACCTCCTCCAGTCCCTACAACCTTCCCTATCTCTGTAACCTCCTCCAGCCCTTACAACCTTCCCTATCTCTGTAACCTCCTCCAGCCCCTACAACCTTCCCTATCTCTGTAACCTCCTCCAGCCCTTACAACCTTCCTTATCTCTGTAACCTCCTCCAGCCCTAAGAACATTCCCTATCTCTGTAAGCTCCTCCAGCCCTTACAACATTCCCTATCTCTGTAACCTCCCCCAGTCCCTACAACCTTCCCTATCTCTGCAACCTCCTCCAGCCCTTACAACCTGCCCTATGTCTGTAATCTCCTCTAGCCCCTACAACCTTCCCTATCTCTATAACATCCTCCAGCCCCTACAACATTCCCTATCTCTGTAACCTCCTCCAGCCCTTAGAACATTCCCTAACTCTGTAAGCTCCTCCAGCCCTTACAACCTTTCCTATCTCTGTAACCTCCTCCAGCCCCTACAACCTTCCCTATCTCTGTAACCTCCTCCAGCCCTTACAACCCTCCCTATCTCTGTAACCTCCTCCAGTCCCTACAACCTTCCCTATCTCTGTATCCTCCTCCAGCCCTTACAACCTTCCCTATCTCTGTAAACTCCTCCAGCCCCTACAACCTTCCCTATCTCTGTAACCTCCTCCAGCCCTTACAACCCTCCCTATCTCTGAAACCTCCTCCAGTCCCTACAACCTTCCCTATCTCTGTATCCTCCTCCAGCCCTTACAACCTTCCCTATCTCTGTAAACTCCTCCAGCCCCTACAACCTTCCCTATCTCTGTAACCTCCTCCAGCCCTTACAACCTTCCCTATCTCTGTAACCTCCTCTAGCCCCTACAACCTTCAATATCTCTATAACATCCTCCAGCCCCTACAACTTTCCCCATCTCTGTAACCTCTTCCAGCCATTACAACATTCCCTATCTCTGTAACCTCCTCCAGCCCTTAGAACATTCCCTAACTCTGTAAGCTCCTCCAGCCCTTACAACCTTCCCTATCACTGTAACCTGCCACAGTCCCTACAACCTTCCCTATCTCTGTAACCTCCTCCAGCCCTTACAACCCTCCCTATCTCTGTAACCTCCTCCAGCCCCTACAACCTTCCCCATCTCCGTAACCTCCTCCAGCCCTTACAACCTTCCCTATCTCTGTAACCTCCTCCAGCCCTTACAATCTTCCCTATCTCTGTAACCTCCTCCAGCTCTTACAACCCTCCCTATCTCTGCAACCTCCTCCAGCCCCTACAACCTTCCCTACCTCTGTAACCTCCTCCAGCCCTTACAACCTTCACTATCTCTGTAACCTCCTCCAGCCCCTACAACCTTCCCTATCTCTGTAACCTCCTCCAGCCCTTACAACCCTCCCTATCTCTGTAACCTCCTCCAGCCCTTACAACCTTCCCTATCTCTGTAACATCCTCCATCCCCTACAACCCTCCCTATCTCTGTAACCTGCTCCAGCCCCTACAACCCTCCCCATCTCTGTAACCTCCTCCAGCTCCTAGAACCCTCCCTATCTCTGTAACCTGCTCCAGTCCCTACAATCTTCCCTATCTCTGTAACCTCCTCCAACCCCTACAACCCTCCCTATCTCTGTAACCTCTCCAGCCCCTACAACTTTCCATATCTCTGTAACCTCCTCCAGCCCTTACAACCTTCCCTATCTCTGTAACCTCCTCCAGTCCCTACAACATTCCCTATCTCTGTAACCTCCTCCAACCCCAACAACCTTCCCTATCTCTGTAAGCTCCTCCAGCCCTACAACCTTCCCTATCTCTGTAACCTCCTCCAGCCCTTACAACCTTCCCTATCTCTGTAATGTACTCCAGCCCTTACAACCTTCCCTATCTCTGTAACCTCCTCCAGCCCTTACAACCTTCCCTATCTCTGTAACCTCCTCCAGCCCTTACAACCCTCCCTATCTCTGTAACCTCCTCCAGCCCTTACAACCTTCCCTATCTCTGTAACCTCCTCCAGCCCCTACAACCTTCCCTATCTCTGTAACCTCCTCCAGCCCTTACAACCTTTTCTATCTCTGTAACCTCCTCCAGCCCTTACAACCTTCCCTATCTCTGTAACCTCCTCCAGCCCCTACAACCTTCCCTATCTCTGTATCCTCCTCCAGCCCCTACAACCCTCCCTATCTCTGTAACCTCCTCCAGCCCTTACACCCTTCCCTAGCTCTGTAACATCCTCCAGCCCTTACAACCTTCCTTATCTCTGTAACTTCCTTCAGCCCTTACAACCTTCCCTACCTCTGTAATCTCCTCCAGCCCTTACAACTTTCCCTATCTCTGTAACCTCCTCCAGCCCTTACAACCCTCCCTATCTCTGTAACCTCCTCCAGTCCCTAAAACATTCCCTATCTCTGTAACCTCCTCCAGCCCTTACAACCTTCCCTATGTCTGTAACCTCCCCCAGTCCCTACAACCTTCCCTATCTCTGTAACCTCCTCCAGCCCTTACAGCCCTCCCTATCTCTGTAACCTCCTCCAGCCCCTACAACCTTCCCCATCTCTGTAACCTCCTTCAGCCCTTACAACCTACCCTATCTCTGTAACCTCCTCCAGCCCTTACAACCTTCCCTATCTCCGTAACCTCCTCCAGCCCTTACAACCTTCCCTATCTCTGTAACCTGCTCCAGCCCTTACAACCTTCCCTATCTCTGTAACCTCCTCCAGCCCTTACAACCTTCCCTATCTCCGTAACCTCCTCCAGCCCTGAGAACCTTCCCTATCTCTGTAACCTCCTCCAGCCCCTACAACCTTCCCCATCTCTGTAACCTCCTCCAGCCCTTACAACCTTCCCTATCTCTGTAACCTCCTCCAGCCCCTATAACCTTCCCTATCTTTGTAACCCCCTCCAGCCCCTACCACCTTCCCTATCTCTGTAACGTCCTCCAGCCCTTACAACCTTCCGTATCTCTGTAACCATCTCCAACCACTACAACCATCCCTATCTCTGTAACCTCCTCCAGACCTTACAACCTTCCCTATCACTGTAACCTCCTCCAGCCCTTACAACCTTCCCTATCTCTGTAACCTCCTCCAGCCCCTACAACCTTCCCCATCTCTGTAACCACCTCCAGCCCTTACAACCTTACCTATCTCTGTAACCTCCTCCAGCCCTTACAATCTTCCCTATCTCTGTAACCTCCTCCAGCCCTTACAAACTTCCCTATCTCTATAACCTCCTCCAGTCCTTACAACCCTCCCTATCTCTGTAACCTCCTCCAGTCCCAACAACCTTCCCTATCTCTGTAACCTCCTCCAGCCCTTACAACCTTCCCTATGTCTGTAACCTCCTCCAGCCCCTACAACCTTCCCTATCTCTGTAACCTCCTCCAGCCCTTACAACCTTCCTTATCACTGTAACCTCCTCCAGCCCTAAGAACATTCCCTATCTCTGTAAGCTCCTCCAGCCCTTACAACATTCCCTATCTCTGTAACCTCCCCCAGTCCCTACAACCTTCCCTATCTCTGCAACCTCCTCCAGCCCTTACAACCTGCCCTATGTCTGTAACCTCCTCTAGCCCCTACAACCTTCCCTATCTCTATAACATCCTCCAGCCCCTACAATCTTCCCCATCTCTGTAACGTCCTCCAGCCCTTACAACATTCCCTATCTCTGTAACCTCCTCCAGCCCTTAGAACATTCCCTAACTCTGTAAGCTCCTCCAGCCCTTACAACCTTCCCTATCTCTGTAACATCCCCCAGTCCCTACAACCTTCCCTATCTCTGTAACCTCCTCCAGCCCTTACAAACTTCCCAAAATCTGTAACATCCTCCAGCCCCTACAACCTTCCCCATCTCTGTAAACTCCTCCAGCCCTTACAACCTTCCCTATCTCTGTAACCTCCTCCAGCCCCTACAACCTTCCCTATCTCTGTAACCTCCTCCAGCCCTTACAACACTCCCTATCTCTGTAACCTCCTCCAGTCCCTACAACCTTCTCTATCTCTGTATCCTCCTCCAGCCCTTACAACCTTCCCTATCTCTGTAAACTCCTCCAGCCCCTACAACCTTCCCTATCTCTGTAACCTCCTCCAGCCCTTACAACCTTCCCTATCTCTGTAACCTCCTCTAGCCCCTACAACCTTCCCTATCTCTATAACATCCTCCAGCCCCTACAACGTTCCCCATCTCTGTAACCTCTTCCAGCCCTTACAACATTCCCTATCTCTGTTATCTCCTCCAGCCCTTAGAACATTCCCTAACTCTGTAAGCTCCTCCAGCCCTTACAACCTTCCCTATCACTGTAACCTGCCACAGTCCCTACAACCTTCCCTATCTCTGTAACCTCCTCCAGCCCTTACAACCCTCCCTATCTCTGTAACCTCCTCCAGCCCTTACAACCTTCCCTATCTCTGTAACCTCCTCCAGCCCTTACAATCTTCCCTATCTCTGTAACCCCCTCCAGCACTTACAACCCTCCCTATCTCTGCAACCTCCTCCAGCCCCTACAACCTTCCCTACCTCTGTAAACTCCTCCAGCCCTTAGAACATTCACTATCTCTGTAACCTCCTCCAGCCCCTACAACGTTCCCTATCTCTGTAACCTCCTCCAGCCCTTACAACCCTCCCTATCTCTGTAACCTCCTCCCGCCCCTACAACCTTCCCTATCTCTGTAACCTCCTCCAGCCCTTACAACCTTCCCTATCTCTGTAACCTCCTCCAGCCCCTACAACCCTCCCTATCTCTGCAACCTCCTCCAGCCCCTACAACTTTCCATATCTCTGTAACCTCCTCCAGCCCTTACAACCTTCCCTATCTCTGTAACCTCCTCCAGTCCCTACAACATTCCCTATCTCTGTAACCTCCTCCAAACCCAACAACCTTCCCTATCTCTGTAAGCTCCTCCAGCCCTACAACCTTCCCTATCTCTGTAACCTCCTCCAGCCCTTACAACCTTCCCTATCTCTGTAATCTACTCCAGCCCTTACAACCTTCCCTATCTCTGTAACCTCCTCCAGCCCTTACAACCTTCCCTATCTCTGTAACCTCCTCCAGCCCTTACAACCCTCCCTATCTCTGTAACCTCCTCCAGCCCTTACAACCTTCCCTATCTCTGTAACCTCCTCCAGCCCCTACAACCTTCCCTATCTCTGTAACCTCCTTCAGCCCTTACAACCTTTTCTATCTCTGTAACCTCCTCCAGCCCTTACAACCTTCCCTATCTCTGTAACCTCCTCCAGCCCCTACAACCTTCCCTATCTCTGTAACCTCCTCCAGCCCCTACAACCCTCCCTATCTCTGTAACCTCCTCCAGCCCTTACACCCTTCCCTAGCTCTGTAACATCCTCCAGCCCTTACAACCTTCCTTATCTCAGTAACTTCCTTCAGCCCTTACAACCTTCCCTATCTCTGTAATCTCCTCCAGCCCTTACAACCTTCCCTATCTCTGTAACCTCCTCCAGCCCTTACAACCCTCCCTATCTCTGTAACCTCCTCCAGTCCCTACAACATTCCCTATCTCTGTAACCTCCTCCAGCCCTTACAACCTTCCCTATGTCTGTAACCTCCCCCAGTCCCTACAACCTTCCCTATCTCTGTAACCTCCTCCAGCCCTTACAGCCCTCCCTATCTCTGTAACCTCCTCCAGCCCCTACAACCTTCCCCATCTCTGTAACCTCCTTCAGCCCTTACAACCTACCCTATCTCTGTAACCTCCTCCAGCCCTTACAACCTTCCCTATCTCCGTAACCTCCTCCAGCCCTTACAACCTTCCCTATCTCTGTAACCTGCTCCAGCCCTTACAACCTTCCCTATCTCTGTAACCTCCTCCAGCCCTTACAACCTTCCCTATCTCCGTAACCTCCTCCAGCCCTGAGAACCTTCCCTATCTCTGTAACCTCCTCCAGCCCCTACAACCTTCCCCATCTCTGTAACCTCCTCCAGCCCTTACAACCTTCCCTATCTCTGTAACCTCCTCCAGCCCCTATAACCTTCCCTATCTTTGTAACCCCCTCCAGCCCCTACCACCTTCCCTATCTCTGTAACCTCCTCCAGCCCTTACAACCTTCCGTATCTCTGTAACCATCTCCAACCACTACAACCATCCCTATCTCTGTAACCTCCTCCAGACCTTACAACCTTCCCTATCACTGTAACCTCCTCCAGCCCTTACAACCTTCCCTATCTCTGTAACCTCCTCCAGCCCCTACAACCTTCCCCATCTCTGTAACCACCTCCAGCCCTTACAACCTTACCTATCTCTGTAACCTCCTCCAGCCCTTACAATCTTCCCTATCTCTGTAACCTCCTCCAGCCCTTACAAACTTCCCTATCTCTATAACCTCCTCCAGTCCTTACAACCCTCCCTATCTCTGTAACCTCCTCCAGTCCCAACAACCTTCCCTATCTCTGTAACCTCCTCCAGCCCTTACAACCTTCCCTATGTCTGTAACCTCCTCCAGCCCCTACAACCTTCCCTATCTCTGTAACCTCCTCCAGCCCTTACAACCTTCCTTATCACTGTAACCTCCTCCAGCCCTAAGAACATTCCCTATCTCTGTAAGCTCCTCCAGCCCTTACAACATTCCCTATCTCTGTAACCTCCCCCAGTCCCTACAACCTTCCCTATCTCTGCAACCTCCTCCAGCCCTTACAACCTGCCCTATGTCTGTAACCTCCTCTAGCCCCTACAACCTTCCCTATCTCTATAACATCCTCCAGCCCCTACAATCTTCCCCATCTCTGTAACGTCCTCCAGCCCTTACAACATTCCCTATCTCTGTAACCTCCTCCAGCCCTTAGAACATTCCCTAACTCTGTAAGCTCCTCCAGCCCTTACAACCTTCCCTATCTCTGTAACATCCCCCAGTCCCTACAACCTTCCCTATCTCTGTAACCTCCTCCAGCCCTTACAAACTTCCCAAAATCTGTAACATCCTCCAGCCCCTACAACCTTCCCCATCTCTGTAAACTCCTCCAGCACTTACAACCTTCCCTATCTCTGTAACCTCCTCCAGCCCCTACAACCTTCCCTATCTCTGTAACCTCCTCCAGCCCTTACAACACTCCCTATCTCTGTAACCTCCTCCAGTCCCTACAACCTTCTCTATCTCTGTATCCTCCTCCAGCCCTTACAACCTTCCCTATCTCTGTAAACTCCTCCAGCCCCTACAACCTTCCCTATCTCTGTAACCTCCTCCAGCCCTTACAACCTTCCCTATCTCTGTAACCTCCTCTAGCCCCTACAACCTTCCCTATCTCTATAACATCCTCCAGCCCCTACAACGTTCCCCATCTCTGTAACCTCTTCCAGCCCTTACAACATTCCCTATCTCTGTTATCTCCTCCAGCCCTTAGAACATTCCCTAACTCTGTAAGCTCCTCCAGCCCTTACAACCTTCCCTATCACTGTAACCTGCCACAGTCCCTACAACCTTCCCTATCTCTGTAACCTCCTCCAGCCCTTACAACCCTCCCTATCTCTGTAACCTCCTCCAGCCCTTACAACCTTCCCTATCTCTGTAACCTCCTCCAGCCCTTACAATCTTCCCTATCTCTGTAACCCCCTCCAGCACTTACAACCCTCCCTATCTCTGCAACCTCCTCCAGCCCCTACAACCTTCCCTACCTCTGTAAACTCCTCCAGCCCTTAGAACCTTCACTATCTCTGTAACCTCCTCCAGCCCCTACAACGTTCCCTATCTCTGTAACCTCCTCCAGCCCTTACAACCCTCCCTATCTCTGTAACCTCCTCCCGCCCCTACAACCTTCCCTATCTCTGTAACCTCCTCCAGCCCTTACAACCTTCCCTATCTCTGTAACCTCCTCCAGCCCCTACAACCCTCCCTATCTCTGTAACCTCCTCCAGCCCTTACAACCTTCCCTATCTCTGTAACCTCCTCCAGCCCCTACAACCTTCCCTATCTCTGTAACCTCCTCCAGACCTTACAACCTTCCCTATCACTGCAACCTCCTCCAGCACTTACAAAATTCCCTATCTCTGTAACCTCCTCCAGCCCCTACAACTTTCCCTATCTCTGTAACCTCCTCCAGCCCTTACAACCCACCCTATCTCTGTAACCTCGTCCAGTCCCTACAACCTTCCCTATCTCTGTAACCTCCTCCAGCCCTTACAACCTTCCCTATCTCTGTAACCTCCTCCAGCCCCTACAACCTTCCCTATCTCTGCAACCTCCTCCAGCCCTTACAACCTTCCCTATCTCTGTAACCACCTCTAGCGCCTACAACCTTCCCTATCTCTATAACATCCTCCAGCCCCTACAACCTTCCCCATCTCTGTAACCTCCTCCAGCCCTTACAACATTCCCTATCTCTGTAACGTCCTCCAGCCCTTAGAACATTCCCGAACTCTGTAAGCTCCTCCAGCCCTTACAACCTTCCCTATCTCTGTAACCTGCCCCAGTCCCTACAACCTTCCCTATCTCTGTAACCTCCTCCAGCCCATACAAACCTCCCTATCTCTGTAACCTCCTCCAGCCCCTACAACCTTCCCCATCTCTGTAACCACCTCCAGCCCTTACAACCTTCCCTATCTCTGTAACCTCCTCCAGCCCTTACAATCTTCCCTATCTCTGTAACCTCCTCCAGGCCTTACAAACTTCCCTATCTCTATAACCTCCTCCAGCCCTTACAACCCTCCCTATCTCTGTAACCTCCTCCAGTCCCTACAACCTTCCCTATCTCTGTAACCTCCTCCAGCCCTTACAACCTTCCCTATCTCTGTAACCTCCTCCAGCCCCTACAACCTTCCCTATCTCTGTAACCTCCTCCAGCCCTTACAACCTTCCTTATCACTGTAACCTCCTCCAGCCCTAAGAACATTCCCTATCTCTGTAACCTCCCCCAGTCCCTACAACCTTCCCTATCTCTGCAACCTCCTCCAGCCCTTACAACCTGCCCTATGTCTGTAACCTCCTCTAGCCCCTACAACCTTCCCTATCTCTATAACATCCTCCAGCCCCTACAATCTTCCCCATCTCTGTAACCTCCTCCAGCCCTTACAACATTCCCTATCTCTGTAACCTCCTCCAGCCCTTAGAACATTCCCTAACTCTGTAAGCTCCTCCAGCCCTTACAACCTTCCCTATCTCTGTAACATCCCCCAGTCCCTACAACCTTCCCTATCTCTGTAACCTCCTCCAGCCCTTACAAACTTCCCAAAATCTGTAACATCCTCCAGCCCCTACAACCTTCCCCATCTCTGTAAACTCCTCCAGCCCTTACAACCTTCCCTATCTCTGTAACCTCCTCCAGCCCCTACAACCTGCCCTATCTCTGTAACCTCCTCCAGCCCTTACAACACTCCCTATCTCTGTAACCTCCTCCAGTCCCTACAACCTTCTCTATCTCTGTATCCTCCTCCAGCCCTTACAACCTTCCCTATCTCTGCAAACTCCTGCAGCCCCTACAACCTTCCCTATCTCTGTAACCTCCTCCAGCCCTTACAACCTTCCCTATCTCTGTAACCTCCTCTAGCCCCTACAAACTTCCCTATCTCTATAACATCCTCCAGCCCCTACAACGTTCCCCATCACTGTAACCTCTTCCAGCCCTTACAACATTCCTTATCTCAGTAAACTCCTCCAGCCCTTAGAACATTCCCTAACTCTGTAAGCTCCTCCAGCCCTTACAACCTTCCCTATCACTGTAACCTGCCACAGTCCCTACAACCTTCCCTATCTCTGTAACCTCCTCCAGCCCTTACAACCCTCCCTATCTCTGTAACCTCCTCCAGCCCCTACAACCTTCCCCATCTCTGTAACCTCCTCCAGCCCTTACAACCTTCCCTATCTCTGTAACCTCCTCCAGCCCTTACAATCTTCCCTATCTCTGTAACCTCCTCCAGCTCTTACAACCCTCCCTATCTCTGCAACCTCCTCCAGCCCCTACAATCTTCCCTATCTCTGTAACCTCCTCCAACCCCTACAACCCTCCCTATCTCTGTAACCTCTCCAGCCCCTACAACTTTCCATATCTCTGTAACCTCCTCCAGCCCTTACAACCTTCCCTATCTCTGTAACCTCCTCCAGTCCCTACAACCTTCCCTATCTCAGTAACCTCCTCCAACCCCAACAACCTTCCTTATCTCTGTAACCTCCTCCAGCCCTACAACCTTCCCTATCTCTGTAACCTCCTCCAGCCCTTACAACCTTCCCTATCTCTGTAATCTCCTCCAGCCCTTACAACCTTCCCTATCTCTGTAACCTCCTCCAGCACTTACAACCTTCCCTATCTCTGTAACCTCCTCCAGCACTTACATCCTTCCCTATCTCTGTAACCTCCTCCAGCCCTTACAACCCTCCCTATCTCTGTAACCTCCTCCAGTCCCTACAACCTTCCCTATCTCTGTAACCTCCTCCAGCCCTTACAACCTTCCCTATCTCTGTAACCTCCTCCAGCCCCTACAACCTTCCCTATCTCTGTAACCTCCTCCAGCCCTTACAACCTTCCTTATCTCTGTAACCTCCTCCAGCCCTAAGAACATTCCCTATCACTGTAAGCTCCTCCAGCCCTTACAACATTCCCTATCTCTGTAACCTCCCCCAGTCCCTACAACCTTCCCTATCTCTGCAACCTCCTCCAGCCCTTACAACCTGCCCTATGTCTGTAACCTCCTCTAGCCCCTACAACCTTCCCTATCTCTATAACATCCTCCAGCCCCTACAACATTCCCTATCTCTGTAACCTCCTCCAGCCCTTAGAACATTCCCTAACTCTGTAAGCTCCTCCAGCCCTTACAACCTTTCCTATCTCTGTAACATCCCCCAGTCCCTACAACCTTCCCTATCTCTGTAACCTCCTCCAGCCCTTACAAACTTCCCAAAATCTGTAACATCCTCCAGCCCCTACAACCTTCCCCATCTCTGTAAACTCCTCCAGCCCTTACAACCTTCCCTATCTCTGTAACCTCCTCCAGCCCCTACAACCTTCCCTATCTCTGTAACCTCCTCCAGCCCTTACAACCCTCCCTATCTCTGTAACCTCCTCCAGTCCCTACAACCTTCCCTATCTCTGTATCCTCCTCCAGCCCTTACAACCTTCCCTATCTCTGTAAACTCCTCCAGCCCCTACAACCTTCCCTATCTCTGTAACCTCCTCCAGCCCTTACAACCTTCCCTATCTCTGTAACCTCCTCTAGCCCCTACAACCTTCCGTATCTCTATAACATCCTCCAGCCCCTACAACTTTCCCCATCTCTGTAACCTCTTCCAGCCATTACAACATTCCCTATCTCTGTAACCTCCTCCAGCCCTTAGAACATTCCCTAACTCTGTAAGCTCCTCCAGCCCTTACAACCTTCCCTATCACTGTAACCTGCCACAGTCCCTACAACCTTCCCTATCTCTGTAACCTCCTCCAGCCCTTACAACCCTCCCTATCTCTGTAACCTCCTCCAGCCCCTACAACCTTCCCCATCTCCGTAACCTCCTCCAGCCCTTACAACCTTCCCTATCTCTGTAACCTCCTCCAGCCCTTACAATCTTCCCTATCTCTGTAACCTCCTCCAGCTCTTACAACCCTCCCTATCTCTGCAACCTCCTCCAGCCCCTACAACCTTCCCTACCTCTGTAACCTCCTCCAGCCCTTACAACCTTCCCTATCTCTGTAACCTCCTCCAGCCCCTACAACCTTCCCTATCTCTGTAACCTCCTCCAGCCCTTACAACCCTCCCTAGCTCTGTAACCTCCTCCAGCCCTTACAACCTTCCCTATCTCTGTAACATCCTCCATCCCCTACAACCCTCCCTATCTCTGTAACCTGCTCCAGCCCCTACAACCCTCCCCATCTCTGTAACCTCCTCCAGCTCCTACAACCCTCCCTATCTCTGTAACCTGCTCCAGTCCCTACAAACTTCCCTATCTCTGTAACCTCCTCCAACCCCTACAACCCTCCCTATCTCTGTAACCTCTCCAGCCCCTACAACTTTCCATATCTCTGTAACCTCCTCCAGCCCTTACAACCTTCCCTATCTCTGTAACCTCCTCCAGTCCCTACAACCTTCCCTATCTCTGTAACCTCCTCCAACCACAACAACCTTCCCTATCTCTGTAACCTCCTCCAGCCCTACAACCTTCCCTATCTCTGTAACCTCCTCCAGCCCTTACAACCTTCCCTATCTCTGTAATCTACTCCAGCCCTTACAACCTTCCCTATCTCTGTAACCTCCTCCAGCCCTTACAACCTTCCCTATCTCTGTAACCTCCTCCAGCCCTTACAACCCTCCCTATCTCTGTAACCTCCTCCAGCCCTTACAACCTTCCCTATCTCTGTAACCTCCTCCAGCCCCTACAACCTTCCCTATCTCTGTAACCTCCTCCAGCCCTTACAACCTTCTCTATCTCTGTAACCTCCTCCAGCCCTTACAACCTTCCCTATCTCTGTAACCTCCTCCAGCCCCTACAACCTTCCCTATCTCTGTAACCTCCTCCAGCCCCTACAACCCTCGCTATCTCTGTAACCTCCTCCAGCCCTTACACCCTTCCTAGCTCTGTAACATCCTCCAGCCCTTACAACCTTCCTTATCTCTGTAACCTCCTTCAGCCCTTACAAACTTCCCTATCTCTGTAATCTCCTCCAGCCCTTACAAACTTCCCTATCTCGGTAACCTCCTTCAGCCCTTACAACCCTCCCTATCTCTGTAACCTCCTCCAGTCCCTACAACCTTCCCTATCTCTGTAACCTCCTCCAACCCTTACAACCTTCCCTATGTCTGTAACCTCCCCCAGTCCCTACAACCTTCCCCATCTCTGTAACCTCCTCCAGCCCTTACAACCTACCCTCTCTCTGTAACCTCCTCCAGCCCTTACAACCTTCCCTATCTCCGTAACCTCCTCCAGCCCTTACAACCTTCCCTATCTCTGTAACCTGCTCCAGCCCTTACAACCTTCCCTATCTCTGTAACCTCCTCCAGCCCTTACAACCTTCCCTATCTCCGTAACCTCCTCCAGCCCTTAGAACCTTCCCTATCTCTGTAACCTCCTCCAGCCCCTACAACCTTCCCCATCTCTGTAACCTCCTCCAGCCCTTACAACCTTCCCTATCTCTGTAACCTCCTCCAGCCCCTATAACCTTCCCTATCTTTGTAACCCCCTCCAGCCCCTACCACCTTCCCTATCTCTGTAACCTCCTCCAGCCCTTACAACCTTCCGTATCTCTGTAACCATCTCCAACCACTACAACCATCCTTATCTCTGTAACCTCCTCCAGACCTTACAACCTTCCCTATCACTGTAACCTCCTCCAGCCCTTACAACCTTCCCTATCTCTGTAACCTCCTCCAGCCCCTACAACCTTCCCCATCTCTGTAACCACCTCCAGCCCTTACAACCTTACCTATCTCTGTAACCTCCTCCAGCCCTTACAATCTTCCCTATCTCTGTAACCTCCTCCAGCCCTTACAAACTTCCCTATCTCTATAACCTCCTCCAGCCCTTACAACCCTCCCTATCTCTGTAACCTCCTCCAGTCCCTACAACCTTCCCTATCTCTGTAACCTCCTCCAGCCCTTACAACCTTCCCTATCTCTGTAACCTCCTCCAGCCCCTACAACCTTCCCTATATCTGTAACCTCCTCCAGCCCTTACAACCTTCCTTATCACTGTAACCTCCTCCAGCCCTAAGAACATTCCCTATCTCTGTAAGCTCCTCCAGCCCTTACAACATTCCCTATCTCTGTAAGCTCCCCCAGTCCCTACAACCTTCCCTATCTCTGCAACCTCCTCCAGCCCTTACAACCTGCCCTATGTCTGTAACCTCCTCTAGCCCCTACAACCTTCCCTATCTCTATAACATCCTCCAGCCCCTACAATCTTCCCCATCTCTGTAACCTCCTCCAGCCCTTACAACATTCCCTATCTCTGTAATCTCCTCCAGCCCTTAGAACATTCCCTAACTCTGTAAGCTCCTCCAGCCCTTACAACCTTCCCTATCTCTGTAACATCCCCCAGTCCCTACAACCTTCCCTATCTCTGTAACCTCCTCCAGCCCTTACAAACTTCCCAAAATCTGTAACATCCTCCAGCCCCTACAACCTTCCCCATCTCTGTAAACTCCTCCAGCCCTTACAACCTTCCCTATCTCTGTAACCTCCTCCAGCCCCTACAACCTGCCCTATCTCTGTAACCTCCTCCAGCCCTTACAACACTCCCTATCTCTGTAACCTCCTCCAGTCCCTACAACCTTCTCTATCTCTGTATCCTCCCCCAGCCCTTACAACCTTCCCTATCTCTGCAAACTCCTCCAGCCCCTACAACCTTCCCTATCTCTGTAACCTCCTCCAGCCCTTACAACCTTCCCTATCTCTGTAACCTCCTCTAGCCCCTACAAACTTCCCTATCTCTATAACATCCTCCAGCCCCTACAACGTTCCCCATCACTGTAACCTCTTCCAGCCCTTACAACATTCCTTATCTCTGTAAACTCCTCCAGCCCTTAGAACATTCCCTAACTCTGTAAGCTCCTCCAGCCCTTACAACCTTCCCTAACACTGTAACCTGCCACAGTCCCTACAAACTTCCCTATCTCTGTAACCTCCTCCAGCCCTTACAACCCTCCCTATCTCTGTAACCTACTCCAGCCCCTACAACCTTCCCCATCTCTGTAACCACCTCCAGCCCTTACAACCTTCCCTATCTCTGTAACCTCCTCCAGCCCTTACAATCTTCCCTATCTCTGTAACCTCCTCCAGCTCTTACAACCCTCCCTATCTCTGCAACCTCCTCCAGCCCCTACAACCTTCCCTACCTCTGTAACCTCCTCCAGCCCTTAGAACCTTCCCTATCTCTGTAACCTCCTCCAGCCCCTACAACCTTCCCTATCTCTGTAACCTCCTCCAGCCCTTACAACCCTCCCTATCTCTGTAACCTCCTCCAGCCCTTACAACCTTCCCTATCTCTGTAACATCCTCCATCCCCTACAACCCTCCCTATATCTGTAACCTGCTCCAGCCCCTACAACCCTCCCCATCTCTGTAACTTCCTCCAGCTCCTACAACCCTCCCTATCTCTGTAACCTGCTCCAGTCCCTACAATCTTCCCTATCTCTGTAACCTCCTCCAACCCCTACAACCCTCCCTATCTCTGTAACCTCTCCAGCCCCTACAACTTTCCATATCTCTGCAACCTCCTCCAGCCCTTACAACCTTCCCTATCTCTGTAACCTCCTCCAGTCCCTACAACCTTCCCTATCTCAGTAACCTCCTCCAACCCCAACAACCTTCCTTATCTCTGTAACCTCCTCCAGCCCTACAACCTTCCCTATCTCTGTAACCTCCTCCAGCCCTTACAACCTTCCCTATCTCTGTAATCTCCTCCAGCCCTTACAACCTTCCCTATCTCTGTAACCTCCTCCAGCACTTACAACCTTCCCTAACTCTGTAACCTCCTCCAGTCCCTACAACCTTCCCTATCTCTGTAACCTCCTCCAACCCTTACAACCTTCCCTATGTCTGTAACCTCCCCCAGTCCCTACAACCTTCCCCATCTCTGTAACCTCCTCCAGCCCTTACAACCTACCCTCTCTCTGTAACCTCCTCCAGCCCTTACAACCTTCCCTATCTCCGTAACCTCCTCCAGCCCTTACAACCTTCCCTATCTCTGTAACCTGCTCCAGCCCTTACAACCTTCCCTATCTCTGTAACCTCCTCCAGCCCTTACAACCTTCCCTATCTCCGTAACCTCCTCCAGCCCTTAGAACCTTCCCTATCTCTGTAACCTCCTCCAGCCCCTACAACCTTCCCCATCTCTGTAACCTCCTCCAGCCCTTACAACCTTCCCTATCTCTGTAACCTCCTCCAGCCCCTATAACCTTCCCTATATTTGTAACCCCCTCCAGCCCCTACCACCTTCCCTATCTCTGTAACCTCCTCCAGCCCTTACAACCTTCCGTATCTCTGTAACCATCTCCAACCACTACAACCATCCTTATCTCTGTAACCTCCTCCAGACCTTACAACCTTCCCTATCACTGTAACCTCCTCCAGCCCCTACATCCTTCCCTATCTCTGTAACCACCTCCAGCCCTTACAACCTTACCTATCTCTGTAACCTCCTCCAGCCCTTACAATCTTCCCTATCTCTGTAACCTCCTCCAGCCCTTACAAACTTCCCTATCTCTGTAACCTCCTCCAGCCCCTACAACCTTCCCCATCTCTGTAACCACCTCCAGCCCTTACAACCTTACCTATCTCTGTAACCTCCTCCAGCCCTTACAATCTTCCCTATCTCTGTAACCTCCTCCAGCCCTTACAAACTTCCCTATCTCTATAACCTCCTCCAGCCCTTACAACCCTCCCTATCTCTGTAACCTCCTCCAGTCCCTACAACCTTCCCTATCTCTGTAACCTCCTCCAGCCCTTACAACCTTCCCTATCTCTGTAACCTCCTCCAGCCCCTACAACCTTCCCTATCTCTGTAACCTCCTCCAGCCCTTACAACCTTCCTTATCACTGTAACCTCCTCCAGCCCTAAGAACATTCCCTATCTCTGTAAGCTCCTCCAGCCCTTACAACATTCCCTATCTCTGTAAGCTCCCCCAGTCCCTACAACCTTCCCTATCTCTGCAACCTCCTCCAGCCCTTACAACCTGCCCTATGTCTGTAACCTCCTCTAGCCCCTACAACCTTCCCTATCTCTATAACATCCTCCAGCCCCTACAATCTTCCCCATCTCTGTAACCTCCTCCAGCCCTTACAACATGCCCTATCTCTGTAATCTCCTCCAGCCCTTAGAACATTCCCTAACTCTGTAAGCTCCTCCAGCCCTTACAACCTTCCCTATCTCTGTAACATCCCCCAGTCCCTACAACCTTCCCTATCTCTGTAACCTCCTCCAGCCCTTACAAACTTCCCAAAATCTGTAACATCCTCCAGCCCCTACAACCTTCCCCATCTCTGTAAACTCCTCCAGCCCTTACAACCTTCCCTATCTCTGTAACCTCCTCCAGCCCCTACAACCTGCCCTATCTCTGTAACCTCCTCCAGCCCTTACAACACTCCCTATCTCTGTAACCTCCTCCAGTCCCTACAACCTTCTCTATCTCTGTATCCTCCCCCAGCCCTTACAACCTTCCCTATCTCTGCAAACTCCTCCAGCCCCTACAACCTTCCCTATCTCTGTAACCTCCTCCAGCCCTTACAACCTTCCCTATCTCTGTAACCTCCTCTAGCCCCTACAAACTTCCCTATCTCTATAACATCCTCCAGCCCCTACAACGTTCCCCATCACTGTAACCTCTTCCAGCCCTTACAACATTCCTTATCTCTGTAAACTCCTCCAGCCCTTAGAACATTCCCTAACTCTGTAAGCTCCTCCAGCCCTTACAACCTTCCCTATCACTGTAACCTGCCACAGTCCCTACAAACTTCCCTATCTCTGTAACCTCCTCCAGCCCTTACAACCCTCCCTATCTCTGTAACCTCCTCCAGCCCCTACAACCTTCCCCATCTCTGTAACCACCTCCAGCCCTTACAACCTTCCCTATCTCTGTAACCTCCTCCAGCCCTTACAATCTTCCCTATCTCTGTAACCTCCTCCAGCTCTTACAACCCTCCCTATCTCTGCAACCTCCTCCAGCCCCTACAACCTTCCCTACCTCTGTAACCTCCTCCAGCCCTTAGAACCTTCCCTATCTCTGTAACCTCCTCCAGCCCCTACAACCTTCCCTATCTCTGTAACCTCCTCCAGCCCTTACAACCCTCCCTATCTCTGTAACCTCCTCCAGCCCTTA
Source organism: Prionace glauca (assembly GCA_037974335.1). Classification (NCBI taxonomy): domain Eukaryota; kingdom Metazoa; phylum Chordata; class Chondrichthyes; order Carcharhiniformes; family Carcharhinidae; genus Prionace; species Prionace glauca. The sequence goes on from CM075734.1 coordinate 7,738,062, forward strand.
CAACCTTCCCTATCTCTGTAACATCCTCCATCCCCTACAACCCTCCCTATATCTGTAACCTGCTCCAGCCCCTACAACCCTCCCCATCTCTGTAACTTCCTCCAGCTCCTACAACCCTCCCTATCTCTGTAACCTGCTCCAGTCCCTACAATCTTCCCTATCTCTGTAACCTCCTCCAACCCCTACAACCCTCCCTATCTCTGTAACCTCTCCAGCCCCTACAACTTTCCATATCTCTGTAACCTCCTCCAGCCCTTACAACCTTCCCTATCTCTGTAACCTCCTCCAGTCCCTACAACCTTCCCTATCTCAGTAACCTCCTCCAACCCCAACAACCTTCCTTATCTCTGTAACCTCCTCCAGCCCTACAACCTTCCCTATCTCTGTAACCTCCTCCAGCCCTTACAACCTTCCCTATCTCTGTAATCTCCTCCAGCCCTTACAACCTTCCCTATCTCTGTAACCTCCTCCAGCACTTACAACCTTCCCTATCTCTGTAACCTCCTCCAGCACTTACATCCTTCCCTATCTCTGTAACCTCCTCCAGCCCTTAAAACCCTCCCTATCTCTGTAACCTCCTCCAGTTCCTACAACCCTCCCTATCTCTGTAACCTCCTCCAGCCCTTACAACCTTCCCTATCTCTGTAACCTCCTCCAACCCCTACAACCTTCCCTATCTCTGTAACCTCCTCCAGCCCCTACAACCTTCCCCATCTCTGTAACCTCCTCCAGCCCTTACAACCTTCCCTATCTCTGTAACCTCCTCCAGCCCTTACAACCTTCCCTATCTCTGCAACCTCACCCAGTCCCTACAACCTTCCCTATCTCTGTAACCTCCTCCAGCCCTTACAACCTTCCCTATCTCTGTACCCTCCTCCAGCCCTTACAACCTTCCTTATCTCTGTAACCTCCTCCAGCCCTTACAACCTTCCCTATCTCTGTAACCTTCTCCAGCCCTTACAACCTTCCCTATCTCTGTAACCTCCTCCAGCCCTTACAACCATCCCTATCTCTGTAACCTCCTCCAGTCCCTACAACCTTCCCTATCTCTGTAACCTCCTTCAGCCCTTACAACCTTCCCTATCTCTGTAACCTCCTCCAGCCCCTACAACCTTCCCTATCTCTGTAACCTCATCCAGCCCTTACAACCTTCCTTATCTCTGTAACCTCCTTCAGCCCTTAGAACATTCCCATTCTCTGTAAGCTCCTCCAGCCCTTACAACCATCCATATCTCTGTAACCTCCCCCAGTCCCTACAACCTTCCCTATCTCTGCAACCTCCTCCAGCCGTTACAACCTGCTCTATCTCTGTAACCTCCTCTAGCCCCTACAACCTTCCCTATCTCTATAACATCCTCCAGCCCCTACAACCTTCCCCATCTCTGTAACCTCCTCCAGCCCTTACAACATTCCCTATCTCTGTAACCTCCTCCAGCCCTTAGACCATTCCCTAACTCTGTAAGCTACTCCAGCCCTTACAACCTTCCCTGTCTCTGTAACCTCCCCCAGTCCCTACAACCTTCCCTATCTCTGTAACCTCCTCCAGCCCATACAACCCTCCCTATCTCTGTAACCTCCTCCAGTCCCTACAACCTTCCCCATCTCTGTAACCTCCTCCAGCCCTTACAACCTTCCCTATCTCTGTAATCTCCTCCAGCCCTTACAACCTTCCCTATCTCTGTAACCTCCTCCAGCCCTTACAAACTTCCCTATCTCTGTAACCTCCCCCAGTCCCTACAACCTTCCCTATCTCTGTAACCTCCTCCAGCCCTTACAACCTTCCCTATCTCTGTAACTTCCTCCAGTCCTTACAACCTTCCCTATCTCTGTAACCTCCTCCAGCACTTACAACCTTCCCTATCTCTGTAACCTCCTCCAGCCCTTACAACATTCCCTATCTCTGTAACCTCCTCCAGCCCCTACAACCTTCCCTATCTCTGTAACCTTCTCCAGCCCTTACAACCCTCCCTATCTCTGTAACCTCCTCCAGCCCTTACAACCTCCCCTATCTCTGTACCCACCTCCAGCCCCTACAACCTTCCCTATCTCTGTAACCTCCTCCAGCCCTTACAACCTTCCCTATCTCTGTAATCTCCTCCAGCCCCTACAACCTTCCCTATCTCTGTAACCTCCTCCAGCCCTTACAACCTTCCCTATCTCTGTAACCTCCTCCAACCCTTACAACCTTCCCTATGTCTGTAACCTCCCCCAGTCCCTACAACCTTCCCCATCTCTGTAACCTCCTCCAGCCCTTACAACCTACCCGCTCTCTGTAACCTCCTCCAGCCCTTACAACCTTCCCTATCACCGTAACCTCCTCCAGCCCTTACAACCTTCCCTATCTCTGTAACCTGCTCCAGCCCTTACAACCTTCCCTATCTCTGTAACCTCCTCCAGCCCTTACAACCTTCCCTATCTCCGTAACCTCCTCCAGCCCTTAGAACCTTCCCTATCTCTGTAACCTCCTCCAGCCCCTACAACCTTCCCCATCTCTGTAACCTCCTCCAGCACTTACAACCTTCCCTATCTCTGTAACCTCCTCCAGCCCCTATAACCTTCCCTATCTTTGTAACCCCCTCCAGCCCCTACCAACTTCCCTATCTCTGTAACCTCCTCCAGCCCTTACAACCTTCCGTATCTCTGTAACCATCTCCAACCACTACAACCATCCTTATCTCTGTAACCTCCTCCAGACCTTACAACCTTCCCTATCACTGTAACCTCCTCCAGCCCTTACAACCTTCCCTATCTCTGTAACCTCCTCCAGCCCCTACAACCTTCCCCATCTCTGTAACCACCTCCAGCCCTTACAAGCTTACCTATCTCTGTAACCTCCTCCAGCCCTTACAAACTTCCCTATCTCTATAACCTCCTCCAGCCCTTACAACCCTCCCTATCTCTGTAACCTCCTCCAGTCCCTACAACCTTCCCTATCTCTGTAACCTCCTCCAGCCCTTACAACCTTCCCTATCTCTGTAACCTCCTCCAGCCCCTACAACCTTCCCTATCTCTGTAACCTCCTCCAGCCCTTACAACCTTCCTTATCACTGTAACCTCCTCCAGCCCTAAGAACATTCCCTATCTCTGTAAACTCCTCCAGCCCTTACAACATTCCCTATCTCTGTAAGCTCCCCCAGTCCCTACAACCTTCCCTATCTCTGCAACCTCCTCCAGCCCTTACAACCTGCCCTATGTCTGTAACCTCCTCTAGCCCCTACAACCTTCCCTATCTCTATAACATCCTCCAGCCCCTACAATCTTCCCCATCTCTGTAACCTCCTCCAGCCCTTACAACATTCCCTATCTCTGTAATCTCCTCCAGCCCTTAGAACATTCCCTAACTCTGTAAGCTCCTCCAGCCCTTACAACCTTCCCTATCTCTGTAACATCCCCCAGTCCCTACAACCTTCCCTATCTCTGTAACCTCCTCCAGCCCTTACAAACTTCCCAAAATCTGTAACATCCTCCAGCCCCTACAACCTTCCCCATCTCTGTAAACTCCTCCAGCCCTTACAACCTTCCCTATCTCTTTAACCTCCTCCAGCCCCTACAACCTGCCCTATCTCTGTAACCTCCTCCAGCCCTTACAACACTCCGTATCTCTGTAACCTCCTCCAGTCCCTACAACCTTCTCTATCTCTGTATCCTCCTCCAGCCCTTACAATCTTCCCTATCTCTGCAAACTCCTCCAGCCCCTACAACCTTCCCTATCTCTGTAACCTCCTCCAGCCCTTACAACCTTCCCTATCTCTGTAACCTCCTCTAGCCCCTACAAACTTCCCTATCTCTATAACATCCTCCAGCCCCTACAACGTTCCCCATCACTGTAACCTCTTCCAGCCCTTACAACATTCCTTATCTCTGTAAACTCCTCCAGCCCTTAGAACATTCCCTAACTCTGTAAGCTCCTCCAGCCCTTACAACCTTCCCTATTACTGTAACCTGCCACAGTCCCTACAAACTTCCCTATCTCTGTAACCTCCTCCAGCCCTTACAACCCTCCCTATCTCTGTAACCTCCTCCAGCCCCTACAACCTTCCCCATCTCTGTAACCTCCTCCAGCCCTTACAACCTTCCCTATCTCTGTAACCTCCTCCAGCCCTTACAATCTTCCCTATCTCTGTAACCTCCTCCAGCTCTTACAACCCTCCCTATCTCTGCAACCTCCTCCAGCCCCTACAACCTTCCCTACCTCTGTAACCTCCTCCAGCCCTTAGAACCTTCCCTATCTCTGTAACCTCCTCCAGCCCCTACAACCTTCCCTATCTCTGTAACCTCCTCCAGCCCTTACAACCCTCCCTATCTCTGTAACCTCCTCCAGCCCTTACAACCTTCCCTATCTCTGTAACATCCTCCATCCCCTACAACCCTCCCTATATCTGTAACATGCTCCAGCCCCTACAACCCTCCCCATCTCTGTAACTTCCTCCAGCTCCTACAACCCTCCCTATCTCTGTAACCTGCTCCAGTCCCTACAATCTTCCCTATCTCTGTAACCTCCTCCAACCCCTACAACCCTCCCTATCTCTGTAACCTCTCCAGCCCCTACAACTTTCCATATCTCTGTAACCTCCTCCAGCCCTTACAACCTTCCCTATCTCTGTAACCTCCTCCAGTCCCTACAACCTTCCCTATCTCAGTAACCTCCTCCAACCCCAACAACCTTCCTTATCTCTGTAACCTCCTCCAGCCCTACAACCTTCCCTATCTCTGTAACCTCCTCCAGCCCTTACAACCTTCCCTATCTCTGTAATCTCCTCCAGCCCTTACAACCTTCCCTATCTCTGTAACCTCCTCCAGCACTTACAACCTTCCCTATCTCTGTAACCTCCTCCAGCACTTACATCCTTCCCTATCTCTGTAACCTCCTCCAGCCCTTAAAACCCTCCCTATCTCTGTAACCTCCTCCAGTTCCTACAACCCTCCCTATCTCTGTAACCTCCTCCAGCCCTTACAACCTTCCCTATCTCTGTAACCTCCTCCAACCCCTACAACCTTCCCTATCTCTGTAACCTCCTCCAGCCCCTACAACCTTCCCCATCTCTGTAACCTCCTCCAGCCCTTACAACCTTCCCTATCTCTGTAACCTCCTCCAGCCCTTACAACCTTCCCTATCTCTGTAACCTCCTCCAGCCCTTACAACCTTCCCTATCTCTGCAACCTCACCCAGTCCCTACAACCTTCCCTATCTCTGTAACCTCCTCCAGCCCTTACAACCTTCCCTATCTCTGTACCCTCCTCCAGCCCTTACAACCTTCCTTATCTCTGTAACCTCCTCCAGCCCTTACAACCTTCCCTATCTCTGTAACCTCCTCCAGCCCTTACAACCTTCCCTATCTCTGTAACCTCCTCCAGCCCTTACAACCATCCCTATCTCTGTAACCTCCTCCAGTCCCTACAACCTTCCCTATCTCTGTAACCTCCTTCAGCCCTTACAACCTTCCCTATCTCTGTAACCTCCTCCAGCCCCTACAACCTTCCCTATCTCTGTAACCTCATCCAGCCCTTACAACCTTCCTTATCTCTGTAACCTCCTTCAGCCCTTAGAACATTCCCATTCTCTGTAAGCTCCTCCAGCCCTTACAACCATCCATATCTCTGTAACCTCCCCCAGTCCCTACAACCTTCCCTAACTCTGCAACCTCCTCCAGCCGTTACAACCTGCTCTATCTCTGTAACCTCCTCTAGCCCCTACAACCTTCCCTATCTCTATAACATCCTCCAGCCCCTACAACCTTCCCCGTCTCTGTAACCTCCTCCAGCCCTTACAACATTCCCTATCTCTGTAACCTCCTCCAGCCCTGAGACCATTCCCTAACTCTGTAAGCTACTCCAGCCCTTACAACCTTCCCTGTCTCTGTAACCTCCCCCAGTCCCTACAACCTTCCCTATCTCTGTAACCTCCTCCAGCCCATACAACCCTCCCTATCTCTGTAACCTCCTCCAGTCCCTACAACCTTCCCCATCTCTGTAACCTCCTCCAGCCCTTACAACCTTCCCTATCTCTGTAACCTCCTCCAGCCCTTACAACCTTCCCTATCTCTGTAACCTCCTCCAGCCCTTACAAACTTCCCTATCTCTGTAACCTCCCCCAGTCCCTACAACCTTCCCTATCTCTGTAACCTCCTCCAGCCCTTACAACCTTCCCTATCTCTGTAACTTCCTCCAGTCCTTACAACCTTCCCTATCTCTGTAACCTCCTCCAGCACTTACAACCTTCCCTATCTCTGTAACCTCCTCCAGCCCTTACAACATTCCCTATCTCTGTAACCTCCTCCAGCACCTACAACCTTCCCTATCTCTGTAACCTTCTCCAGCCCTTACAACCCTCCCTATCTCTGTAACCTCCTCCAGCCCTTACAACCTCCCCTATCTCTGTACCCACCTCCAGCCCCTACAACCTTCCCTATCTCTGTAACCTCCTCCAGCCCCTACAACCTTCCCTATCTCTGTAACCTCCTCCCGCACTTACAACCCTCCCTATCTCTGTAACCTCCTCCAGCCCTTACAACCTTCCCTATCTCTGTAACCTCCTCCAGCCCCTACAACCTTCACTATCTCTGTAACCTCCTCCAGCCCCTACAACCCTCCCTATCTCTGTAACCTCCTCCAGCACTTACAACCTTCCCTATCTCTGTAACCTTCTCCAACCACTACAACCATCCCTATCTCTGTAACCTCCTCCAGCCCCTACAACCCTTCCTGTCTCTGTAACCTCCTCCAGCCCCTATAACCTTCCCTATCTCTGTAACCTCATCCAGCCCTTACAACCTTCCCTATCTCTGTAACCTCCTCCAGCCCCTATAACCCTCCCTATCTCTGTAACCTTCTCCAGCCCCTATAACCTTCCCTATCTCTGTAACCTCATCCAGCCCATACAACCTTCCCTATCTCTGTAACCTCCTCCAGCCCCTATAACCCTCCCTATCTCTGTAACCTTCTCCAGCCCCTACAACCTTCCCTATCTCTGTAACATCCTCCAGCCCCCACAACCCTCCACATCTCTGTAACCTCCTCCAGCCCTTACAAACTTCCCTATCTCTGTAAACTCCTCCACCCCTACAACCCTCTCTATCTCTGTAATTTCCTCCAGCCCCTACAACCCTGTGTATCTCTGTAATCTCCTCCAACCCCTACAACCTTCCCTATCTCTGTAACCTCCTCCAGCCCCTACAACCTTCCCTATCTCTGTAACATCCTCCAACCCCTACAACCCTCCCTATCTCTGTAACATCCTCCAGCCCCGACAACCCTCCCCATCTCTGTAACCTCCTCCAGCTCCTACTACCCTCCCTATCTCTGTAACCTGCTCCAGTCCCTACAATCTTCCCTATCTCTGTAATCTCCTCCAACACCTACAACCCTCCCTATCTCTGTACCCTCTCCAGCCCCTACAACTTTCCATATCTCTGTAACCTCCTCCAGCCCTTCCAACCTTCCCTATCTCTGTAACCTCCTCCAGTCCCTACAACCTTCCCTATCTCTGTAACCTCCTCCAACTCCAACAACCTTCCCTTTCTCAGTAACCTCCTCCAGCCCCTACAACCTTCCCTACCTCTGTAACCTCCTCCAGCCCTTACAACCTACCCTATCTCTGTAACCTCCTCCAGCCCTTACAACCTTCCCTATCTCTGTAACCTCCTCCAGCCCTTACAAACTTCCCTATCTCTGTAACCTCCTCCAGCCCTTACAACCCTCCCTATCTCTGTAACCTCCTCCAGCCCTTACAACCTTCCCTATCTCTGTAACCTCCTCCAGCCCCTACAACCTTCCCTATCTCTGTAACCTCCTCCAGCCCTTACAACCTTCCCTATCTCTGTAACCTCCTCCAGCCCTTACAACCTTCCCTATCTCTGTAACCTCCTCCAGCCCCTACAACCTTCCCTACCTCTGTAACCTCCTCCAGCCCTTACAACCTTCCCTATCTCTGTAACCTCCTCCAGCCCTTACAACCTTCCCTATCTCTGTAACCTCCTCCAGCCCTTACAACCTTCCCTATCTCTGTAACCTCCTCCAGCCCTTACAACCCTCCCTATCTCTGTAACCTCCTCCAGCCCTTACAACCTTCCCTATCTCTGTAACCTCTTCCAGCCCCTACAACCTTCCCTATCTCTGTAACCTCCTCCAGCTCTTACAACCTTCCGTATCTCTGTAACCTCCTCCAGCCCTTACAACCTTCCATATCTCTGTAACCTCCTCCAGCCCCTACAACCTTCCCTATCTCTGTAACCTCCCCCAGTCACTAAAACCTTCCCTATCTCTGTAACCTCCTCCAGCCCTTACAACACTCCCTATCTCTGTAACCTCCTCCAGCCCCTACAACCTTCCCCGTCTCTGTAACCTCCTCCAGCCCTTACAACCTTCCCTATCTCTGTAAACTCCTCCAGCCCTTCCAACCTTCCCTATCTCTGTAACCTCCTCCAGCCCTTACAACCTTCCCTAACTCTGTAACCTCCCCCAGTCCCTACAACCTTCCCTATCTCTGTAACCTCCTCCAGACCTTACAACCTTCCCTATCTCTGTAACCTCCTCCAGCCCTTACAACCTTCCCTATCTCTGTAACCTCCTCCAGCCCTTACAACCTTCCCTATCTCTGTAACCTCCCCCAGTCCCTACAACCTTCCCTATCTCTGTAACCTCCTCCAGACCTTACAACCTTCCCTGTCTCTGTAACCTCCTCCAGCCCTTACAACCTTCCCTATGTCTTAACCTCCTCCAGCCCCTACAACCTTCCCTATCTCTGTAACCTCCTCCAGCCCTTACAACCCTCCCTATCTCTGTAACCTCCTCCAGCCCTTACTACCTTCCCTATCTCTGTAACCTCCTCCAGCCCTTACAACCTTCCCTATCTCTGTAACCTCCTCCAGCCCTTACAACCTTCCCTATCTCTGTAACCTCCTCCAGCCCTTACAACCTTCCGTATCTCTGTAACCTCCTCGAGCCCTTACAACCTTCCCTATCTCTGTAACCTCCTCCAGCCCTTACAACATTCCCTATCTCTGTAACCTCCTACAGCCCCTACAACCTTCCCTATCTCTGTAACCTTCTCCAGCCCTTACAACTCTCCCTATCTCTGTAACCTCCTCCAGCCCTTACAACCTTCCCTATCTCTGTACCCTCCTCCAGCCCCTACAACCTTCCCTATCTCTGTAACCTCCTCCAGCCCCTACAACCTACCCTATCTCTGTAACCTCCTCTAGCCCTTACAACCCTCCCTATCTCTGTAACCTCCTCCAGCCCTTACAACCTTCCCTATCTCTGTAAACTCCTCCAGCCCCTACAACCTTCACTATCTCTGTAACCTCCTCCAGCCCCTACAACACTCCCTATCTCTGTAACCTCCTCCAGCACTTACAACCTTCCCTATCTCTGTAACATTCTCCAACCACTACAACCATCCCTATCTCTGGAACCTCCTCCAGCCCCTACAACCCTTCCTGTCTCTGTAACCTCCTCCAGCCCCTATAACCTTCGCTATCTCTGTAACCTCATCCAGCACTTACAACCTTCCCTATCTCTGTAACCTCCTCCAGCCCTTACAACCTTCCCTATCTCTGTAACCTCCTCCAGCCCTTAAAACCCTCCCTATCTCTGTAACCTCCTCCAGTTCCTACAACCCTCCCTATTTCTGTAACCTCCTCCAGCCCTTACAACCTTCCCTATCTCTGTAACCTCCTCCAACCCCTACAACCTTCCCTATCTCTGTAACCTCCTCCAGCCCCTACAACGTTCCCCATCTCTGTAACCTCCTCCAGCCCTTACAACCTTCCCTATCTCTGTAACCTCCTCCAGCCCTTACAACCTTCCCTATCTCTGTAACCTCCTCCAGCCATTACAACCTTCCCTATCTCTGTAAACTCCCCCAGTCCCTACAACATTCCCTATCTCTGTAACGTCCTCCAGCCCTTACAGCCCTCCCTATCTCTGTAACCTCCTCCAGCCCCTACAACCTTCCCCATCTCTGTAACTTCCTCCAGCCCTTACAACCCTCCCTATCTCTGTAACCTTCTCCAGCCCTGACAACTCTCCCTATCTCTGTAACCTCCTCCAGCCCTTATAACCTTCCCTATCTCTGTAACCTCCTCCAGCATCTACAACTTTCCCTATCTCTGTAACCTTCTCCAGCCCTTACAACCCTCCCTATCTCTGTAACCTCCTCCAGCCCTTACAACCTTCCCTATCTCTGTACCCTCCTCCAGCCCCTACAACCTTACCTATCTCTGTAACCTGCTCCAGCCCCTACAACCTTCCCTATCTCTGTAACCTCCTCCAGCCCTTACAACCCTCCCTATCTCTGTAACCTCCTCCAGCCCTTACAACCTTCCCTATATCTGTAACCTCCTCCAGCCCCTACAACCTTCACTATCTCTGTAACCTCCTCCAGCCCCTACAACACTCCCTATCTCTGTAACCTCCTCCAGCACTTACAACCTTCCCTATCTCTGTAACATTCTCCAACCACTACAACCATCCCTATCTCTGGAACCTCCTCCAGCCCCTACAACCCTTCCTGTCTCTGTAACCTCCTCCAGCCCCTATAACCTTCGCTATCTCTGTAACCTCATCCAGCCCTTACAGCCTTCCCTATCTCTGTAACCTCCTCCAGCCCTTACAACCCTCCCTATCTCTGTAAACTCCTCCAGCCCTTACAACCTTCCCTACCTCTGTAACCTCCTCCAGCCCCTACAACCTTTCCTATCTCTGTAACCTCCACCAGCCCTTACAACCTTCCCTATCTCTTTAACCTCCTCCAGCCCTTACAACCTTCCCTATCTTTGTAACCTCCTCCAGCCCCTACAACCTTCCCTATCTCTGTAACCTCCCCAGTCCCTACAACCTTCCCTATCCCTGTAACCTCCTCCAGCCCTTACAACCCTCCCTATCTCTGTAACCTCCTCCAGCCCCTACAACCTTCCCCGTCTCTGTAACCTCCTCCAGCCCTTACAACCTTCCCAATCTCTGTAAACTCCTCCAGCCCTTCCAACCTTCCCTATCTCTGTAACCTCCTCCAGCCCTTACAACCTTCCCTATCTCTGCAACCTCCCCCAGTCCCTACAACCTTCCCTATCTCTGTAACCTCCTCCAGACCTTACAACCTTCCCTATCTCTGTAACCTCCTCCAGCCCTTACAACCTTCCCTATCTCTGTAACCTCCTCCAGCCCCTACAACCTTCCCTATCTCTGTAAACTCCTCCAGCCCTTACAACCCTCCCTATCTCTGTAATCTCCTCCAGCCCTTACAACCTTCCCTATCTCTGTAACCTCCTCCAGCCCTTACAACCTTCCCTATCTCTGTAACCTCCTACAGCCCTTACAACCTTCCCTATCTCTGTAACCTCCTCCAGCCCTTACAACCTTCCCTATCTCTGTAACCTCCTCCAGCCCTTACAACCTTCCCTATCTCTGTAACCTCCTCCAGCCCTTACAACATTCCCTATCTCTGTAAACTCCTCCAGCCCTTACAACCTTCCCGATCTCTGTACCCTCCTCCAGCCGCTACAACCTTCCCTATCTCTGTAACCTCCTCCAGCCCCTACAACCTTCCCTACCTCTGTAACCTCCTCTAGCCCTTACAACCCTCCCTATCTCTGTAACCTCCTCCAGCCCTTCAACCTTCCCTATCTCTGTAACCTCCTCCAGCCCCTACAACCTTTACTATCTCTGTAACCTCCTCCAGCCCCTGCAACCCTGCCTATCTCTGTAACCTCCTCCAGCACTTACAACCTTCCCTATCTCTGTAACCTCCTCCAGCCCTTACAACTTTCCCTATCTCTGTAACCTCCTCCAGCCCTTAAAACCCTCCCTATCTCTGTAACCTCCTCCAGTTCCTACAACCCTCCCTATCTCTGTAACCTCCTCCAGCCCTTACAACCTTCCCTATCTCTGTAACCTCCTCCAGCCCCTACAACCTTCCCTACCTCTGTAACCTCCTCCAGCCCTTACAACCTACCCTATCTCTGTAACCTCCTCCAGCCCTTACAACCTTCCCTATCTCTGTAACCTCCTCCAGCCCTTACACACTTCCCTATCTCTGTAACCTCCTCCAGCCCTTACAACCCTCCCTATCTCTGTAACCTCCTCCAGCCCTTACAACCTTCCCTATCTCTGTAACCTCCTCCAGCCCCTACAACCTTCCCTATCTCTGTAACCTCCTCCAGCCCTTACAACCTTCCCTATCTCTGTAACCTCCTCCAGCCCTTACAACCTTCCCTATCTCTGTAACCTCCTCCAGCCCCTACAACCTTCCCTACCTCTGTAATCTCCTCCAGCCCTTACAACCTTCCCTATCTCTGTAAACTCCTCCAGCCCTTACAACCTTCCCTATCTCTGTAACCTCCTCCAGCCCTTACAACCTTCCCTATCTCTGTAACCTCCTCCAGCCCTTACAACCTTCCCTATCTCTGTAACCTCCTACAGCCCTTACAACCTTCCCTATCTCTGTAACCTCCTCCAGCCCTTACAACCTTCCCTATCTCTGTAACGTCCTCCAGCCCTTACAACCTTCCCTATCTCTGTAACCTCCTCCAGCCCTTACAACATTCCCTATCTCTGTAAACTCCTCCAGCCCTTACAACCTTCCCTATCTCTGTACCCTCCTCCAGCCCCTACAACCTTCCCTATCTCTGTAACCTCCTCCAGCCCCTACAACCTTCCCTACCTCTGTAACCTCCTCTAGCCCTTACAACCCTCCCTATCTCTGTAACCTCCTCCAGCCCTTCAACCTTCCCTATCTCTGTAACCTCCTCCAGCCCCTACAACCTTTACTATCTCTGTAACCTCCTCCAGCCCCTGCAACCCTGCCTATCTCTGTAACCTCCTCCAGCACTTACAACCTTCCCTATCTCTGTAACCTCCTCCAGCCCTTACAACCTTCCCTATCTCTGTAACCTCCTCCAGCCCTTAAAACCCTCCCTATCTCTGTAAACTCCTCCAGCCCTTACAACCTTCCCTATCTCTGTAACCTCCTCCAGCCCTTACAACCTTCCCTATCTCTGTAACCTCCTCCAGCCCCTACAACCTTCCCTACCTCTGTAACCTCCTCCAGCCCTTACAACCTTCCCTATCTCTGTAACCTCCTCCAGCCCTTACAACCTTCCCTATCTCTGTAACCTCCTCCAGCCCTTACAACCTTCCCTATCTCTGTAACCTCCTCCAGCCCATACAACCCTCCCTATCTCTGTAACCTCCTCCAGCCCTTACAACCTTCCCTATCTCTGTAACCTCTTCCAGCCCCTACAACCTTCCCTATCTCTGTAACCTCCTCCAGCTCTTACAACCTTCCGTATCTCTGTAACTTCCTCCAGCCCTTACAACCTTCCCTATCTCTGTAACCTCCTCCAGCCCCTACAACCTTCCCTATCTCTGTAACCTCCCCCAGTCACTAAAACCTTCCCTATCTCTGTAACCTCCTCCAGCCCTTACAACACTCCCTATCTCTGTAACCTCCTCCAGCCCCTACAACCTTCCCCGTCTCTGTAACCTCCTCCAGCCCTTACAACCTTCCCTATCTCTGTAAACTCCTCCAGCCCTTCCAACCTTCCCTATCTCTGTAACCTCCTCCAGCCCTTACAACCTTCCCTAACTCTGTAACCTCCCCCAGTCCCTACAACCTTCCCTATCTCTGTAACCTCCTCCAGACCTTACAACCTTCCCTATCTCTGTAACCTCCTCCAGCCCTTACAACCTTCGGTATCTCTGTAACCTCCTCCAGCCCTTACAACCTTCCCTATCTCTGTAACCTCCCCCAGTCCCTACAACCTTCCCTATCTCTGTAACCTCCTCCAGACCTTACAACCTTCCCTGTCTCTGTAACCTCCTCCAGCCCTTACAACCTTCCCTATCTCTGTAACCTCCTCCAGCCCCTACAACCTTCCCTATCTCTGTAACCTCCTCCAGCCCTTACAACCCTCCCTATCTCTGTAACCTCCTCCAGCCCTTACAACCTTCCCTATCTCTGTAACCTCCTCCAGCCCTTACAACCTTCCCTATCTCTGTAACCTCCTCCAGCCCTTACAACCTTCCCTATCTCTGTAACCTCCTCCAGCCCTTACAACCTTCCGTATCTCTGTAACCTCCTCGAGCCCTTACAAACTTCCCTATCTCTGTAACCTCCTCCAGCCCTTACAACATTCCCTATCTCTGTAACCTCCTCGAGCCCTTACAAACTTCCCTATCTCTGTAACCTCCTCCAGCCCTTACAACCCTCCCTATCTCTGTAACCTCCTCCAGCCCTTACAACCTTCCCTATCTCTGTAACCTCCTCAAGCCCCTACAACCTTCCCTATCTCTGTAACCTCCTCCAGCCCTTACAACCTTCCCTATCTCTGTAACCTCCTCCAGCCCTTACAACCTTCCCTATCTCTGTAACCTCCTCCAGCCCCTACAACCTTCCCTACCTCTGTAACCTCCTCCAGCCCTTACAACCTTCCCTATCTCTGTAACCTCCTCCAGCCCTTACAACCTTCCCTATCTCTGTAACCTCCTCCAGCCCTTACAACCTTCCCTATCTCTGTAACCTCCTCCAGCCCTTACAACCTTCCCTATCTCTGTAACCTCCTACAGCCCTTACAACCTTCCCTATCTCTGTAACCTCCTCCAGCCCTTACAACCTTCCCTATCTCTGTAACCTCCTCCAGCCCTTACAACCTTCCCTATCTCTGTAACCTCCTCCAGCCCTTACAACATTCCCTATCTCTGTAAACTCCTCCAGCCCTTACAACCTTCCCTATCTCTGTACCCTCCTCCAGCCCCTACAACCTTCCCTATCTCTGTAACCTCCTCCAGCCCCTACAACCTTCCCTACCTCTGTAACCTCCTCTAGCCCTTACAACCCTCCCTATCTCTGTAACCTCCTCCAGCCCTTCAACCTTCCCTATCTCTGTAACCTCCTCCAGCCCCTACAACCTTTACTATCTCTGTAACCTCCTCCAGCCCCTGCAACCCTGCCTATCTCTGTAACCTCCTCCAGCACTTACAACCTTCCCTATCTCTGTAACCTCCTCCAGCCCTTACAACCTTCCCTATCTCTGTAACCTCCTCCAGCCCTTAAAACCCTCCCTATCTCTGTAACCTCCTCCAGTTCCTACAACCCTCCCTATCTCTGTAACCTCCTCCAGCCCTTACAACCTTCCCTATCTCTGTAACCTCCTCCAGCCCCTACAACCTTCCCTACCTCTGTAACCTCCTCCAGCCCTTACAACCTACCCTATCTCTGTAACCTCCTCCAGCCCTTACAACCTTCCCTATCTCTGTAACCTCCTCCAGCCCTTACAAACTTCCCTATCTCTGTAACCTCCTCCAGCCCTTACAACCCTCCCTATCACTGTAACCTCCTCCAGCCCTTACAACCTTCCCTATCTCTGTAACCTCCTCCAGCCCTTACAACCTTCCCTATCTCTGTAACCTCCTCCAGCCCTTCCAACCTTCCCTATCTCTGTAACCTCCTCCAGCCCTTACAACCTTCCCTAACTCTGTAACCTCCCCCAGTCCCTACAACCTTCCCTATCTCTGTAACCTCCTCCAGACCTTACAACCTTCCCTATCTCTGTAACCTCCTCCAGCCCTTCCAACCTTCCCTATCTCTGTAACCTCCTCCAGCCCTTACAACCTTCCCTATCTCTGTAACCTCCCCCAGTCCCTACAACCTTCCCTATCTCTGTAACCTCCTCCAGACCTTACAACCTTCCCTGTCTCTGTAACCTCCTCCAGCCCTTACAACCTTCCCTATCTCTGTAACCTCCTCCAGCCCCTACAACCTTCCCTATCTCTGTAACCTCCTCCAGCCCTTACAACCCTCCCTATCTCTGTAACCTCCTCCAGCCCTTACAACCTTCCCTATCTCTGTAACCTCCTCCAGCCCTTACAACCTTCCCTATCTCTGTAACCTCCTCCAGCCCTTACAACCTTCCCTATCTCTGTAACCTCCTCCAGCCCTTACAACCTTCCGTATCTCTGTAACCTCCTCGAGCCCTTACAACCTTCCCTATCTCTGTAACCTCCTCCAGCCCTTACAACATTCCCTATCTCTGTAACCTCCTACAGCCCCTACAACCTTCCCTATCTCTGTAACCTTCTCCAGCCCTTACAACCCTCCCTATCTCTGTAACCTCCTCCAGCCCTTACAACCTTCCCTATCTCTGTACCCTCCTCCAGCCCCTACAACCTTCCCTATCTCTGTAACCTCCTCCAGCCCCTACAACCTACCCTATCTCTGTAACCTCCTCTAGCCCTTACAACCCTCCCTATCTCTGTAACCTCCTCCAGCCCTTACAACCTTCCCTATCTCTGTAACCTCCTCCAGCCCCTACAACCTTCACTATCTCTGTAACCTCCTCCAGCCCCTACAACCCTCCCTATCTCTGTAACCTCCTCCAGCACTTACAACCTTCCCTATCTCTGTAACCTCCTCCAGCCCTTACAACCTTCCCTATCTCTGTAACCTCCTCCAGCCCTTAAAACCCTCCCTATCTCTGTAACCTCCTCCAGTTCCTACAACCCTCCCTATCTCTGTAACCTCCTCCAGCCCTTACAACCTTCCCTATCTCTGTAACCTCCTCCAACCCCTACAACCTTCCCTATCTCTGTAACCTCCTCCAGCCCCTACAACGTTCCCCATCTCTGTACCCTCCTCCAGCCCTTACAACCTTCCCTATCTCTGTAACCTCCTCCAGCCCTTACAACCTTCCCTATCTCTGTAACCTCCTCCAGCCATTACAACCTTCCCTATCTCTGTAAACTCCCCCAGTCCCTACAACATTCCCTATCTCTGTAACGTCCTCCAGCCCTTACAGCCCTCCCTATCTCTGTAACCTCCTCCAGCCCCTACAACCTTCCCCATCTCTGTAACTTCCTCCAGCCCTTAAAACCCTCCCTATCTCTGTAACCTTCTCCAGCCCTGACAACTCTCCCTATCTCTGTAACCTCCTCCAGCCCTTAAAACCCTCCCTATCTCTGTAACCTCCTCCAGTTCCTACAACCCTCCCTATCTCTGTAACCTCCTCCAGCCCTTACAACCTTCCCTATCTCTGTAACCTCCTCCAACCCCTACAACCTTCCCTATCTCTGTAACCTCCTCCAGCCCCTACAACGTTCCCCATCTCTGTAACCTCCTCCAGCCCTTACAACCTTCCCTATCTCTGTAACCTCCTCCAGCCATTACAACCTTCCCTATCTCTGTAAACTCCCCCAGTCCCTACAACATTCCCTATCTCTGTAACCTCCTCCAGCCCTTACAGCCCTCCCTATCTCTGTAACCTCCTCCAGCCCCTACAACCTTCCCCATCTCTGTAACTTCCTCCAGCCCTTACAACCCTCCCTATCTCTGTAACCTTCTCCAGCCCTGACAACTCTCCCTATCTCTGTAACCTCCTCCAGCCCTTACAACCTTCCCTATCTCTGTAACCTCCTCCAGCCCCTACAACCTTCACTATCTCTGTAACCTCCTCCAGCCCCTACAACCCTCCCTATCTCTGTAACCTCCTCCAGCACTTACAACCTTCCCTATCTCTGTAACCTCCTCCAGCCCTTACAACCTTCCCTATCTCTGTAACCTCCTCCAGCCCTTAAAACCCTCCCTATCTCTGTAACCTCCTCCAGTTCCTACAACCCTCCCTATCTCTGTAACCTCCTCCAGCCCTTACAACCTTCCCTATCTCTGTAACCTCCTCCAACCCCTACAACCTTCCCTATCTCTGTAACCTCCTCCAGCCCCTACAACCTTCCCCATCTCTGTAACCTCCTCCAGCACTTACAACCTTCCCTATCTCTGTAACATTCTCCAACCACTACAACCATCCCTATCTCTGTAACCTCCTCCAGCCCCTACAACCCTTCCTGTCTCTGTAACCTCCTCCAGCCCCTATAACCTTCCCTATCTCTGTAACCTCATCCAGCCCTTACAGCCTTCCCTATCTGTGTAACCTCCTCCAGCCCTTACAACCCTCCCTATCTCTGTAACCTCCTCCAGCCCTTACAACCTTCCCTATCTCTGTAACCCCCTCCAGCCCCTACAACCTTCCCTATCTCTGTAACCTCCTCCAGCCCTTACAACCTTCCCTATCTCTGTAACCTCCTCCAGCCCCTACAAACTTCCCTATCTCTGTAACCTCCTCCAGCCCTTACAACCCTCCCTATCTCTGTAACCTCCTCCAGCCCCTACAACCTTCCCCGTCTCTGTAACCTCCTCCAGCCCTTACAACCTTCCCTATCTCTGTAAACTCCTCCAGCCCTTCCAACCTTCCCTATCTCTGTAACCTCCTCCAGCCCTTACAACCTTCCCTATCTATGTAACCTCCCCCAGTCCCTACAACCTTCCCTATCTCTGTAACGTCCTCCAGACCTTACAACCTTCCCTATCTCTGTAACCTCCTCCAGCCCTTACAACCTTCCCTATCTCTGTAACCTCCTCCAGCCCCTACAACCTTGCCTATCTCTGTAACCTCCTCCAGCCCTTACAACCCTCCCTATCTCTGTAACCTCCTCCAGCCCTTACAACCTTCCCTATCTCTGTAACCTCCTCCAGCCCCTACAACCTTCCCTATCTCTGTAAACTCCTCCAGCCCTTACAACCCTCCCTATCTCTGTAACCTCCTCCAGCCCTTACAACCTTCCCTATCTCTGTAACTTCCTCCAGCCCTTACAACCTTCCCTATCTCTGTAACCTCCTACAGCCCTTACAACCTTCCCTATCTCTGTAACCTCCTCCAGCCCTTACAACCTTCCCTATCTCTGTAACCTCCTCCAGCCCTTACAACCTTCCCTATCTCTGTAACCTCCTCCAGCCCTTACAACATTCCCTATCTCTGTAAACTCCTCCAGCCCTTACAACCTTCCCTATCTCTGTAAACGTCTCCAGCCCTTACAACCCTCCCTATCTCTGTAACCTCCTCCAGCCCTTACAACCTTCCCTATCTCTGTACCCTCCTCCAGCCCCTACAACCTTCCCTATCTCTGTAAACTCCTCCAGCCCCTACAACCTTCCCTATCTCTGTAACCTCCTCTAGCCCTTACAACCCTCGCTATCTCTGTAACCTCCTCCAGCCCTTCAACCTTCCCTATCTCTGTAACCTCCTCCAGCCCCTACAACCTTCACTATCTCTGTAACCTCCTCCAGCCCCTGCAACCCTGCCTATCTCTGTAACCTCCTCCAGCACTTACAACCTTCCCTATCTCTGTAACCTCCTCCAGCCCTTACAATCTTCCCTATCTCTGTAACCTCCTCCAGCCCTTAAAACCCTCCCTATCTCTGTAACCTCCTCCAGTTCCTACAACCCTCCCTATCTCTGTAACCTCCTCCAGCCCTTACAACCTTCCCTATCTCTGTAACCTCCTCCAACCCCTACAACCTTCCCTATCTCTGTAACCTCCTCCAACCCCCACAACCTTCCCCATCTCTGTAACCTCCTCCAGCCCTTACAACCTTCCCTATCTCTGTAACCTCCTACAGCCCTTACAACCTTCCCTATCTCTGTAACCTCCTCCAGCCCTTACAACCTTCCCTATCTCTGTAACGTCCTCCAGCCCTTACAACCTTCCCTATCTCTGTAACCTCCTCCAGCCCTTACAACATTCCCTATCTCTGTAAACTCCTCCAGCACTTACAACCTTCCCTATCTCTGTACCCTCCTCCAGCCCCTACAACCTTCCCTATCTCTGTAACCTCCTCCAGCCCCTACAACCTTCCCTACCTCTGTAACCTCCTCTAGCCCTTACAACCCTCCCTATCTCTGTAACCTCCTCCAGCCCTTCAACCTTCCCTATCTCTGTAACCTCCTCCAGCCCCTACAACCTTTACTATCTCTGTAACCTCCTCCAGCCCCTGCAACCCTGCCTATCTCTGTAACCTCCTCCAGCACTTACAACCTTCCCTATCTCTGTAACCTCCTCCAGCCCTTACAACCTTCCCTATCTCTGTAACCTCCTCCAGCCCTTAAAACCCTCCCTATCTCTGTAACCTCCTCCAGTTCCTACAACCCTCCCTATCTCTGTAACCTCCTCCAGCCCTTACAACCTTCCCTATCTCTGTAAACTCCTCCAGCCCCTACAACCTTCCCTACCTCTGTAACCTCCTCCAGCCCTTACAACCTACCCTATCTCTGTAACCTCCTCCAGCCCTTACAACCTTCCCTACCTCTGTAACCTCCTCCAGCCCTTACAACCTTCCCTATCTCTGTAACCTCCTCCAGCCCTTACAACCTTCCCTATCTCTGTAACCTCCTCCAGCCCTTACAACCTTCCCTATCTCTGTAACCTCCTCCAGCCCATACAACCCTCCCTATCTCTGTAACCTCCTCCAGCCCTTACAACCTTCCCTATCTCTGTAACCTCTTCCAGCCCCTACAACCTTCCCTATCTCTGTAACCTCCTCCAGCTCTTACAACCTTCCGTATCTCTGTAACTTCCTCCAGCCCTTACAACCTTCCCTATCTCTGTAACCTCCTCCAGCCCCTACAACCTTCCCTATCTCTGTAACCTCCCCCAGTCACTAAAACCTTCCCTATCTCTGTAACCTCCTCCAGCCCTTACAACACTCCCTATCTCTGTAACCTCCTCCAGCCCCTACAACCTTCCCCGTCTCTGTAACCTCCTCCAGCCCTTACAACCTTCCCTATCTCTGTAAACTCCTCCAGCCCTTCCAACCTTCCCTATCTCTGTAACCTCCTCCAGCCCTTACAACCTTCCCTAACTCTGTAACCTCCCCCAGTCCCTACAACCTTCCCTATCTCTGTAACCTCCTCCAGACCTTACAACCTTCCCTATCTCTGTAACCTCCTCCAGCCCTTACAACCTTCGCTATCTCTGTAACCTCCTCCAGCCCTTACAACCTTCCCTATCTCTGTAACCTCCCCCAGTCCCTACAACCTTCCCTATCTCTGTAACCTCCTCCAGACCTTACAACCTTCCCTGTCTCTGTAACCTCCTCCAGCCCTTACAACCTTCCCTATCTCTGTAACCTCCTCCAGCCCCTACAACCTTCCCTATCTCTGTAACCTCCTCCAGCCCTTACAACCCTCCCTATCTCTGTAACCTCCTCCAGCCCTTACAACCTTCCCTATCTCTGTAACCTCCTCCAGCCCTTACAACCTTCCCTATCTCTGTAACCTCCTCCAGCCCTTACAACCTTCCCTATCTCTGTAACCTCCTCCAGCCCTTACAACCTTCCGTATCTCTGTAACCTCCTCGAGCCCTTACAAACTTCCCTATCTCTGTAACCTCCTCCAGCCCTTACAACATTCCCTATCTCTGTAACCTCCTCGAGCCCTTACAAACTTCCCTATCTCTGTAACCTCCTCCAGCCCTTACAACCCTCCCTATCTCTGTAACCTCCTCCAGCCCTTACAACCTTCCCTATCTCTGTAACCTCCTCAAGCCCCTACAACCTTCCCTATCTCTGTAACCTCCTCCAGCCCTTACAACCTTCCCTATCTCTGTAACCTCCTCCAGCCCTTACAACCTTCCCTATCTCTGTAACCTCCTCCAGCCCCTACAACCTTCCCTACCTCTGTAACCTCCTCCAGCCCTTACAACCTTCCCTATCTCTGTAACCTCCTCCAGCCCTTACAACCTTCCCTATCTCTGTAACCTCCTCCAGCCCTTACAACCTTCCCTATCTCTGTAACCTCCTCCAGCCCTTACAACCTTCCCTATCTCTGTAACCTCCTACAGCCCTTACAACCTTCCCTATCTCTGTAACCTCCTCCAGCCCTTACAACCTTCCCTATCTCTGTAACCTCCTCCAGCCCTTACAACCTTCCCTATCTCTGTAACCTCCTCCAGCCCTTACAACATTCCCTATCTCTGTAAACTCCTCCAGCCCTTACAACCTTCCCTATCTCTGTACCCTCCTCCAGCCCCTACAACCTTCCCTATCTCTGTAACCTCCTCCAGCCCCTACAACCTTCCCTACCTCTGTAACCTCCTCTAGCCCTTACAACCCTCCCTATCTCTGTAACCTCCTCCAGCCCTTCAACCTTCCCTATCTCTGTAACCTCCTCCAGCCCCTACAACCTTTACTATCTCTGTAACCTCCTCCAGCCCCTGCAACCCTGCCTATCTCTGTAACCTCCTCCAGCACTTACAACCTTCCCTATCTCTGTAACCTCCTCCAGCCCTTACAACCTTCCCTATCTCTGTAACCTCCTCCAGCCCTTAAAACCCTCCCTATCTCTGTAACCTCCTCCAGTTCCTACAACCCTCCCTATCTCTGTAACCTCCTCCAGCCCTTACAACCTTCCCTATCTCTGTAACCTCCTCCAGCCCCTACAACCTTCCCTACCTCTGTAACCTCCTCCAGCCCTTACAACCTACCCTATCTCTGTAACCTCCTCCAGCCCTTACAACCTTCCCTATCTCTGTAACCTCCTCCAGCCCTTACAAACTTCCCTATCTCTGTAACCTCCTCCAGCCCTTACAACCCTCCCTATCACTGTAACCTCCTCCAGCCCTTACAACCTTCCCTATCTCTGTAACCTCCTCCAGCCCTTACAACCTTCCCTATCTCTGTAACCTCCTCCAGCCCTTCCAACCTTCCCTATCTCTGTAACCTCCTCCAGCCCTTACAACCTTCCCTAACTCTGTAACCTCCCCCAGTCCCTACAACCTTCCCTATCTCTGTAACCTCCTCCAGACCTTACAACCTTCCCTATCTCTGTAACCTCCTCCAGCCCTTCCAACCTTCCCTATCTCTGTAACCTCCTCCAGCCCTTACAACCTTCCCTATCTCTGTAACCTCCCCCAGTCCCTACAACCTTCCCTATCTCTGTAACCTCCTCCAGACCTTACAACCTTCCCTGTCTCTGTAACCTCCTCCAGCCCTTACAACCTTCCCTATCTCTGTAACCTCCTCCAGCCCCTACAACCTTCCCTATCTCTGTAACCTCCTCCAGCCCTTACAACCCTCCCTATCTCTGTAACCTCCTCCAGCCCTTACAACCTTCCCTATCTCTGTAACCTCCTCCAGCCCTTACAACCTTCCCTATCTCTGTAACCTCCTCCAGCCCTTACAACCTTCCCTATCTCTGTAACCTCCTCCAGCCCTTACAACCTTCCGTATCTCTGTAACCTCCTCGAGCCCTTACAACCTTCCCTATCTCTGTAACCTCCTCCAGCCCTTACAACATTCCCTATCTCTGTAACCTCCTACAGCCCCTACAACCTTCCCTATCTCTGTAACCTTCTCCAGCCCTTACAACCCTCCCTATCTCTGTAACCTCCTCCAGCCCTTACAACCTTCCCTATCTCTGTACCCTCCTCCAGCCCCTACAACCTTCCCTATCTCTGTAACCTCCTCCAGCCCCTACAACCTACCCTATCTCTGTAACCTCCTCTAGCCCTTACAACCCTCCCTATCTCTGTAACCTCCTCCAGCCCTTACAACCTTCCCTATCTCTGTAACCTCCTCCAGCCCCTACAACCTTCACTATCTCTGTAACCTCCTCCAGCCCCTACAACCCTCCCTATCTCTGTAACCTCCTCCAGCACTTACAACCTTCCCTATCTCTGTAACCTCCTCCAGCCCTTACAACCTTCCCTATCTCTGTAACCTCCTCCAGCCCTTAAAACCCTCCCTATCTCTGTAACCTCCTCCAGTTCCTACAACCCTCCCTATCTCTGTAACCTCCTCCAGCCCTTACAACCTTCCCTATCTCTGTAACCTCCTCCAACCCCTACAACCTTCCCTATCTCTGTAACCTCCTCCAGCCCCTACAACGTTCCCCATCTCTGTACCCTCCTCCAGCCCTTACAACCTTCCCTATCTCTGTAACCTCCTCCAGCCCGTACAACCTTCCCTATCTCTGTAACCTCCTCCAGCCATTACAACCTTCCCTATCTCTGTAAACTCCCCCAGTCCCTACAACATTCCCTATCTCTGTAACGTCCTCCAGCCCTTACAGCCCTCCCTATCTCTGTAACCTCCTCCAGCCCCTACAACCTTCCCCATCTCTGTAACTTCCTCCAGCCCTTAAAACCCTCCCTATCTCTGTAACCTTCTCCAGCCCTGACAACTCTCCCTATCTCTGTAACCTCCTCCAGCCCTTAAAACCCTCCCTATCTCTGTAACCTCCTCCAGTTCCTACAACCCTCCCTATCTCTGTAACCTCCTCCAGCCCTTACAACCTTCCCTATCTCTGTAACCTCCTCCAACCCCTACAACCTTCCCTATCTCTGTAACCTCCTCCAGCCCCTACAACGTTCCCCATCTCTGTAACCTCCTCCAGCCCTTACAACCTTCCCTATCTCTGTAACCTCCTCCAGCCATTACAACCTTCCCTATCTCTGTAAACTCCCCCAGTCCCTACAACATTCCCTATCTCTGTAACCTCCTCCAGCCCTTACAGCCCTCCCTATCTCTGTAACCTCCTCCAGCCCCTACAACCTTCCCCATCTCTGTAACTTCCTCCAGCCCTTACAACCCTCCCTATCTCTGTAACCTTCTCCAGCCCTGACAACTCTCCCTATCTCTGTAACCTCCTCCAGCCCTTACAACCTTCCCTATCTCTGTAACCTCCTCCAGCCCCTACAACCTTCACTATCTCTGTAACCTCCTCCAGCCCCTACAACCCTCCCTATCTCTGTAACCTCCTCCAGCACTTACAACCTTCCCTATCTCTGTAACCTCCTCCAGCCCTTACAACCTTCCCTATCTCTGTAACCTCCTCCAGCCCTTAAAACCCTCCCTATCTCTGTAACCTCCTCCAGTTCCTACAACCCTCCCTATCTCTGTAACCTCCTCCAGCCCTTACAACCTTCCCTATCTCTGTAACCTCCTCCAACCCCTACAACCTTCCCTATCTCTGTAACCTCCTCCAGCCCCTACAACCTTCCCCATCTCTGTAACCTCCTCCAGCACTTACAACCTTCCCTATCTCTGTAACATTCTCCAACCACTACAACCATCCCTATCTCTGTAACCTCCTCCAGCCCCTACAACCCTTCCTGTCTCTGTAACCTCCTCCAGCCCCTATAACCTTCCCTATCTCTGTAACCTCATCCAGCCCTTACAGCCTTCCCTATCTGTGTAACCTCCTCCAGCCCTTACAACCCTCCCTATCTCTGTAACCTCCTCCAGCCCTTACAACCTTCCCTATCTCTGTAACCCCCTCCAGCCCCTACAACCTTCCCTATCTCTGTAACCTCCTCCAGCCCTTACAACCTTCCCTATCTCTGTAACCTCCTCCAGCCCCTACAAACTTCCCTATCTCTGTAACCTCCTCCAGCCCTTACAACCCTCCCTATCTCTGTAACCTCCTCCAGCCCCTACAACCTTCCCCGTCTCTGTAACCTCCTCCAGCCCTTACAACCTTCCCTATCTCTGTAAACTCCTCCAGCCCTTCCAACCTTCCCTATCTCTGTAACCTCCTCCAGCCCTTACAACCTTCCCTATCTATGTAACCTCCCCCAGTCCCTACAACCTTCCCTATCTCTGTAACGTCCTCCAGACCTTACAACCTTCCCTATCTCTGTAACCTCCTCCAGCCCTTACAACCTTCCCTATCTCTGTAACCTCCTCCAGCCCCTACAACCTTGCCTATCTCTGTAACCTCCTCCAGCCCTTACAACCCTCCCTATCTCTGTAACCTCCTCCAGCCCTTACAACCTTCCCTATCTCTGTAACCTCCTCCAGCCCCTACAACCTTCCCTATCTCTGTAAACTCCTCCAGCCCTTACAACCCTCCCTATCTCTGTAACCTCCTCCAGCCCTTACAACCTTCCCTATCTCTGTAACTTCCTCCAGCCCTTACAACCTTCCCTATCTCTGTAACCTCCTACAGCCCTTACAACCTTCCCTATCTCTGTAACCTCCTCCAGCCCTTACAACCTTCCCTATCTCTGTAACCTCCTCCAGCCCTTACAACCTTCCCTATCTCTGTAACCTCCTCCAGCCCTTACAACATTCCCTATCTCTGTAAACTCCTCCAGCCCTTACAACCTTCCCTATCTCTGTAAACGTCTCCAGCCCTTACAACCCTCCCTATCTCTGTAACCTCCTCCAGCCCTTACAACCTTCCCTATCTCTGTACCCTCCTCCAGCCCCTACAACCTTCCCTATCTCTGTAAACTCCTCCAGCCCCTACAACCTTCCCTATCTCTGTAACCTCCTCTAGCCCTTACAACCCTCGCTATCTCTGTAACCTCCTCCAGCCCTTCAACCTTCCCTATCTCTGTAACCTCCTCCAGCCCCTACAACCTTCACTATCTCTGTAACCTCCTCCAGCCCCTGCAACCCTGCCTATCTCTGTAACCTCCTCCAGCACTTACAACCTTCCCTATCTCTGTAACCTCCTCCAGCCCTTACAATCTTCCCTATCTCTGTAACCTCCTCCAGCCCTTAAAACCCTCCCTATCTCTGTAACCTCCTCCAGTTCCTACAACCCTCCCTATCTCTGTAACCTCCTCCAGCCCTTACAACCTTCCCTATCTCTGTAACCTCCTCCAACCCCTACAACCTTCCCTATCTCTGTAACCTCCTCCAACCCCCACAACCTTCCCCATCTCTGTAACCTCCTCCAGCCCTTACAACCTTCCCTATCTCTGTAACCTCCTCCAGCCCCTACAACCTTCCCCATCTCTGTAACCTCCTCCAGCCCTTACAACCTTCCCTATCTCTGTAACCTCCTCCAGCCCTTACAACCTTCCCTATCTCTGTAACCTCCTCCAGCCCTTACAACCTTCCCTATCTCTGCAACCTCCCCCAGTCCCTACAACCTTCCCTATCTCTGTAACCTCCTCCAGCCCTTACAGCCCTCCCTATCTCTGTAACCTCCTCCAGCCCCTACAACCTTCCCCATTTCTGTAACTTCCTCCAGCCCTTACAACCTTCCCTATCTCTGTAAACTTCTCCAGCCCTTACAACCCTCCCTATCTCTGTAACCTCCTCCAGCCATTACAACCTTCCCTATCTCTGTAACCTCCTCCAGCCCCTACAACCTTCCCTATCTCTGTAACCTTCCCCAGCCCTTACAACCCTCCCTATCTCTGTAACCTCCTCCAGCCCTTACAACCTTCCCTATCTCTGTACCCTCCTCCAGCCCCTACAACCTTCCATATCTCTGTTACCTCCTCCAGCCCCTACAACCTTCCCTATCTCTGTAACCTCCTCTAGCCCTTACAACCTTCCCTATCTATGTAACCTCCCCCAGTCCCTACAACCTTCCCTATCTCTGTAACCTCCTCCAGACCTTACAACCTTCCCTATCTCTGTAACCTCCTCCAGCCCTTACAACCTTCCCTATCTCTGTAACCTCCTCCAGCCCCTACAACCTTGCCTATCTCTGTAACCTCCTCCAGCCCTTACAACCCTCCCTATCTCTGTAACCTCCTCCAGCCCTTACAACCTTCCCTATCTCTGTAACCTCCTCCAGCCCTTACAACCTTCCCTATCTCTGTAAACTCCTCCAGCCCTTACAACCTTCCCTATCTCTGTAACCTCCTCCAGCCCTTACAACCTTCCCTATCTCTGTAACCTCCTCCAGCCCTTACAACCTTCCCTATCTCTGTAACCGCCTCCAGCCCTTACAACATTCCCTATCTCTGTAACCTCCTCCAGCCCCTACTACCTTCCCTATCTCTGTAATCTTCTCCAGCCCTTACAACACTCCCTATCTCTGTAAGCTCCTCCAGCCCTTACAACCTTCCCTATCTCTGTACCCTCCTCCAGCCCCTTCAACCTTCCCTATCTCTGTAACCTCCTCCAGCCCCTACAACCTTCCCTATCTCTGTAACCTCCTCTAGCCCTTACAACCCTCCCTATCTCTATAACCTCCTCCAGCCCTTACAACCTTCCCTATCTCTGTAACCTCCTCCAGCCCCTACAACCTTCACTATCTCTGTAACCTCCTCCAGCCCCTACAACCCTCCCTATCTCTGTAACCTCCTCCAGCACTTACAACCTTCCCTATCTCTGTAACCTCCTCCAACCCTTACAACCTTCCCTATCTCTGTAACCTCCTCCAGCCCTTAAAACCCTCCCTATCTCTGTAACCTCCTCCAGTTCCTACAACCCTCCCTATCTCTGTAACCTCCTCCAGCCCTTACAACCTTCCCTATCTCTGTAACCTCCTCCAACCCCTACAACCTTCCCTATCTCTGTAACCTCCTCCAGCCCCTACAACCTTCCCCATCTCTGTAACCTCCTCCAGCACTTACAACCTTCCCTATCTCTGTAACATTCTCCAACCACTACAACCATCCCTATCTCTGTAACCTCCTCCAGCCCCTACAACCCTTCCTGTCTCTGTAACCTCCTCCAGCCCCTATAACCTTCCCTATCTCTGTAACCTCATCCAGCCCTTACAGCCTTCCCTATCTCTGTAACCTCCTCCAGCCCTTACAACCCTCCCTATCTCTGTAACCTCCTCCAGCCCTTACAACCTTCCCTATCTCTGTAACCCCCTCCAGCCCCTACAACCTTCCCTATCTCTGTAACCTCCTCCAGCCCTTACAACCTTCCCTATCTCTGTAACCTCCTCCAGCCCCTAAAAACTTCCCTATCTCTGTAACCTCCTCCAGCCCTTACAACCCTCCCTATCTCTGTAACCTCCTCCAGCCCCTACAACTTTCCCCGTCTCTGTAACCTCCTCCAGCCCTTACAACCTTCCCTATCTCTGTAAACTCCTCCAGCCCTTCCAACCTTCCCTATCTCTGTAACCTCCTCCAGCCCTTACAACCTTCCCTATCTATGTAACCTCCCCCAGACCTTACAACCTTCCCTATCTCTGTAACCTCCTCCAGCCCTTACAACCTTCCCTATCTCTGTAAACTCCTCCAGCCCCTACAACCTTGCCTATCTCTGTAACCTCCTCCAGCCCTTACAACCCTCCCTATCTCTGTAACCTCCTCCAGCCCTTACAACCTTCCCTATCTCTGTAACCTCCTCCAGCCCTAACAACCTTCCCTATCTCTGTAAACTCCTCCAGCCCTTACAACCTTCCCTATCTCTGTAACCTCCTCCAGCCCTTACAACCTTCCCTATCTCTGTAACCTCCTCCAGCCTTTACAACCTTCCCTATCTCTGTAACCGCCTCCAGCCCTTACAACATTCCCTATCTCTGTAACCTCCTCCAGCCCCTACTACCTTCCCTATCTCTGTAATCTTCTCCAGCCCTTACAACACTCCCTATCTCTGTAAGCTCCTCCAGCCCTTACAACCTTCCCTATCTCTGTACCCTCCTCCAGCCCCTTCAACCTTCCCTATCTCTGTAACCTCCTCCAGCCCCTACAACCTTCCCTATCTCTGTAACCACCTCTAGCCCTTACAACCCTCCCTATCTCTATAACCTCCTCCAGCCCTTACAACCTTCCCTATCTCTGTAACCTCCTCCAGCCCCTACAACCTTCACTATCTCTGTAACCTCCTCCAGCCCCTACAACCCTCCCTATCTCTGTAACCTCCTCCAGCACTTACAACCTTCCCTATCTCTGTAACCTCCTCCAGCCCTTACAACCTTCCCTATCTCTGTAACCTCCTCCAGACCTTAAAACCCTCCCTATCTCTGTAACCTCCTCCAGTTCCTACAACCCTCCCTATCTCTGTAACCTCCTCCAGCCCTTACAACCTTCCCTATCTCTGTAACCTCCTCCAACCCCTACAACCTTCCCTATCTCTGTAACCTCCTCCAGCCCCTACAACCTTCCCCATCTCTGTAACCTCCTCCAGCACTTACAACCTTCCCTATCTCTGTAACATTCTCCAACCACTACAACCATCCCTATCTCTGTAACCTCCTCCAGCCCCTACAACCCTTCCTGTCTCTGTAACCTCCTCCAGCCCCTATAACCTTCTCTATCTCTGTAACCTCATCCAGCCCTTACAGCCTTCCCTATCTCTGTAACCTCCTCCAGCCCTTACAACCCTCCCTATCTCTGTAACCTCCTCCAGCCCTTACAACCTTCCCTATATCTGTAACCTCCTCCAGCCCCTACAACCTTCACTATCTCTGTAACCTCCTCCAGCCCCTACAACCCTCCCTATCTCTGTAACCTCCTCCAGCACTTACAACCTTCCCTATCTCTGTAACATTCTCCAACCACTACAACCATCCCTATCTCTGGAACCTCCTCCAGCCCCTACAACCCTTCCTGTCTCTGTAACCTTCTCCAGCCCCTATAACCTTCCCTATCTCTGTAACCTCATCCAGCCCTTACAGCCTTCCCTATCTCTGTAACCTCCTCCAGCCCTTACAACCCTCCCTATCTCTGTAACCTCCTCCAGCCCTTACAACCTTCCCTATCTCTGTAACCTCCTCCAGCCCCTACAACCTTTCCTATCTCTGTAACCTCCTCCAGCCCTTACAACCTTCCCTATCTCTGTAACCTCCTCCAGCCCTTACAACCTTCCCTATCTCTGTACCCTCCTCCAGCCCCTACAACCTTCACTATCTCTGTAACCTCCCCCAGTCCCTACAACCTTCCCTATCCCTGTAACCTCCTCCAGCCCTTACAACCCTCCCTATCTCTGTAACCTCCTCCAGCCCCTCAACCTTCCCCGTCTCTGTAACCTCCTCCAGCCCTTACAACCTTCCCAATCTCTGTAAACTCCTCCAGCCCTTCCAACCTTCCCTATCCCTGTAACCTCCTCCAGCCCTTACAACCTTCCCTATCTCTGTAACCTCCCCCAGTCCCTACAACCTTCCCTATCTCTGTAACCTCCTCCAGACCTTACAACCTTCCCTATCTCTGTAACCTCCTCCAGCCCTTACAACCTTCCCTATCTCTGTAACCTCCTCCAGCCCCTACAACCTTCCCTATCTCTGTAAACTCCTCCAGCCCTTACAACCCTCCCTATCTCTGTAACCTCCTCCAGCCCTTACAACCTTCCCTATCTCTGTAACTTCCTCCAGCCCTTACAACCTTCCCTATCTCTGTAACCTCCTACAGCCCTTACAACCTTCCCTATCTCTGTAACCTCCTCCAGCCCTTACAACCTTCCCTATCTCTGTAACCTCCTCCAGCCCTTACAACCTTCCCTATCTCTGTAACCTCCTCCAGCCCTTACAACATTCCCTATCTCTGTAAACTCCTCCAGCCCTTACAACCTTCCCTATCTCTGTAAACGTCTCCAGCCCTTACAACCCTCCCTATCTCTGTAACCTCCTCCAGCCCTTACAACCTTCCCTATCTCTGTACCCTCCTCCAGCCCCTACAACCTTCCCTATCTCTGTAAACTCCTCCAGCCCCTACAACCTTCCCTATCTCTGTAACCTCCTCTAGCCCTTACAACCCTCGCTATCTCTGTAACCTCCTCCAGCCCTTCAACCTTCCCTATCTCTGTATCCTCCTCCAGCCCCTACAACCTTCACTATCTCTGTAACCTCCTCCAGCCCCTGCAACCCTGCCTATCTCTGTAACCTCCTCCAGCACTTACAACCTTCCCTATCTCTGTAACCTCCTCCAGCCCTTACAATCTTCCCTATCTCTGTAACCTCCTCCAGCCCTTAAAACCCTCCCTATCTCTGTAACCTCCTCCAGTTCCTACAACCCTCCCTATCTCTGTAACCTCCTCCAGCCCTTACAACCTTCCCTATCTCTGTAACCTCCTCCAACCCCTACAACCTTCCCTATCTCTGTAACCTCCTCCAACCCCTACAACCTTCCCCATCTCTGTAACCTCCTCCAGCCCTTACAACCTTCCCTATCTCTGTAACCTCCTCCAGCCCCTACAACCTTCCCCATCTCTGTAACCTCCTCCAGCCCTTACAACCTTCCCTATCTCTGTAACCTCCTCCAGCCCTTACAACCTTCCCTATCTCTGTAACCTCCTCCAGCCCTTACAACCTTCCCTATCTCTGCAACCTCCCCCAGTCCCTACAACCTTCCCTATCTCTGTAACCTCCTCCAGACCTTACAACCTTCCCTATCTCTGTAACCTCCTCCAGCCCTTACAACCTTCCCTATCTCTGTAACCTCCTCCAGCCCCTACAACCTTGCCTATCTCTGTAACCTCCTCCAGCCCTTACAACCCTCCCTATCTCTGTAACCTCCTCCAGCCCTTACAACCTTCCCTATCTCTGTAACCTCCTCCAGCCCTTACAACCTTCCCTATCTCTGTAAACTCCTCCAGCCCTTACAACCTTCCCTATCTCTGTAACCTCCTCCAGCCCTTACAACCTTCCCTATCTCTGTAACCTCCTCCAGCCCTTACAACCTTCCCTATCTCTGTAACCGCCTCCAGCCCTTACAACATTCCCTATCTCTGTAACCTCCTCCAGCCCCTACTACCTTCCCTATCTCTGTAATCTTCTCCAGCCCTTACAACACTCCCTATCTCTGTAAGCTCCTCCAGCCCTTACAACCTTCCCTATCTCTGTTCCCTCCTCCAGCCCCTTCAACCTTCCCTATCTCTGTAACCTCCTCCAGCCCCTACAACCTTCCCTATCTCTGTAACCTCCTCTAGCCCTTACAACCCTCCCTATCTCTATAACCTCCTCCAGCCCTTACAACCTTCCCTATCTCTGTAACCTCCTCCAGCCCCTACAACCTTCACTATCTCTGTAACCTCCTCCAGCCCCTACAACCCTACCTATCTCTGTAACCTCCTCCAGCACTTACAACCTTCCCTATCTCTGTAACCTCCTCCAGCCCTTACAACCTTCCCTATCTCTGTAACCTCCTCCAGCCCTTAAAACCCTCCCTATCTCTGTAACCTCCTCCAGTTCCTACAACCCTCCCTATCTCTGTAACCTCCTCCAGCCCTTACAACGTTCCCTATCTCTGTAACCTCCTCCAACCCCTACAACCTTCCCTATCTCTGTAACCTCCTCCAGCCCCTACAACCTTCCCCATCTCTGTAACCTCCTCCAGCACTTACAACCTTCCCTATCTCTGTAACATTCTCCAACCACTACAACCATCCCTATCTCTGTAACCTCCTCCAGCCCCTACAACCCTTCCTGTCTCTGTAACCTCCTCCAGCCCCTATAACCTTCCCTATCTCTGTAACCTCATCCAGCCCTTACAGCCTTCCCTATCTCTGTAACCTCCTCCAGCCCTTACAACCCTCCCTATCTCTGTAACCTCCTCCAGCCCTTACAACCTTCCCTATCTCTGTAACCCCCTCCAGCCCCTACAACCTTCCCTATCTCTGTAACCTCCTCCAGCCCTTACAACCTTCCCTATCTCTGTAACCTCCTCCAGCCCCTACAAACTTCCCTATCTCTGTAACCTCCTCCAGCCCTTACAACCCTCCCTATCTCTCTAACCTCCTCCAGCCCCTACAACCTTCCCCGTCTCTGTAACCTCCTCCAGCCCTTACAACCTTCCCTATCTCTGTAAACTCCTCCAGCCCTTCCAACCTTCCCTATCTCTGTAACCTCCTCCAGCCCTTACAACCTTCCCTATCTATGTAACCTCCCCCAGTCCCTACAACCTTCCCTATCTCTGTAACGTCCTCCAGACCTTACAACCTTCCCTATCTCTGTAACCTCCTCCAGCCCTTACAACCTTCCCTATCTCTGTAACCTCCTCCAGCCCCTACAACCTTGCCTATCTCTGTAACCTCCTCCAGCCCTTACAACCCTCCCTATCTCTGTAACCTCCTCCAGCCCTTACAACCTTCCCTATCTCTGTAACCTCCTCCAGCCCTAACAACCTTCCCTATCTCTGTAAACTCCTCCAGCCCTTACAACCTTCCCTATCTCTGTAACCTCCTCCAGCCCTTACAACCTTCCCTATCTCTGTAACCTCCTCCAGCCTTTACAACCTTCCCTATCTCTGTAACCGCCTCCAGCCCTTACAACATTCCCTATCTCTGTAACCTCCTCCAGCCCCTACTACCTTCCCTATCTCTGTAATCTTCTCCAGCCCTTACAACACTCCCTATCTCTGTAAGCTCCTCCAGCCCTTACAACCTTCCCTATCTCTGTACCCTCCTCCAGCCACTTCAACCTTCCCTATCTCTGTAACCTCCTCCAGCCCCTACAACCTTCCCTATCTCTGTAACCTCCTCTAGCCCTTACAACCCTCCCTATCTCTATAACCTCCTCCAGCCCTTACAACCTTCCCTATCTCTGTAACCTCCTCCAGCCCCTACAACCTTCACTATCTCTGTAACCTCCTCCAGCCCCTACAACCCTCCCTATCTCTGTAACCTCCTCCAGCACTTACAACCTTCCCTATCTCTGTAACCTCCTCCAGCCCTTACAACCTTCCCTATCTCTGTAACCTCCTCCAGCCCTTAAAACCCTCCCTATCTCTGTAACCTCCTCCAGTTCCTACAACCCTCCCTATCTCTGTAACCTCCTCCAGCCCTTACAACCTTCCCTATCTCTGTAACCTCCTCCAACCCCTACAACCTTCCCTATCTCTGTAACCTCCTCCAGCCCCTACAACCTTCCCCATCTCTGTAACCTCCTCCAGCACTTACAACCTTCCCTATCTCTGTAACATTCTCCAACCACTACAACCATCCCTATCTCTGTAACCTCCTCCAGCCCCTACAACCCTTCCTGTCTCTGTAACCTCCTCCAGCCCCTATAACCTTCTCTATCTCTGTAACCTCATCCAGCCCTTACATCCTTCATTATCTCTGTAACCTCCTCCAGCCCTTACAACCCTCCCTATCTCTGTAACCTCCTCCAGCCATTACAACCTTCCCTATATCTGTAACCTCCTCCAGCCCCTACAACCTTCACTATCTCTGTAACCTCCTCCAGCCCCTACAACCCTCCCTATCTCTGTAACCTCCTCCAGCACTTACAACCTTCCCTATCTCTGTAACATTCTCCAACCACTACAACCATCCCTATCTCTGGAACCTCCTCCAGCCCCTACAACCCTTCCTGTCTCAGTAACCTCCTCCAGCCCCTATAATCTTCCCTATCTCTGTAACCTCATCCAGCCCTTACAGCCTTCCCTATCTCTGTAACCTCCTCCAGCCCTTACAACCCACCCTATCTCTGTAACCTCCTCCAGCCCTTACAACCTTCCCTATCTCTGTAACCTCCTCCAGCCCCTACAACCTTTCCTATCTCTGTAACCTCCTCCAGCCCTTACAACCTTCCCTATCTCTGTAACCTCCTCCAGCCCTTACAACCTTCCCTATCTCTGTACCCTCCTCCAGCCCCTACAACCTTCACTATCTCTGTAACCTCCCCCAGTCCCTACAACCTTCCCTATCCCTGTAACCTCCTCCAGCCCTTACAACCCTCCCTATCTCTGTAACCTCCTCCAGCCCCTCAACCTTCCCCGTCTCTGTAACCTCCTCCAGCCCTTACAACCTTCCCAATCTCTGTAAACTCATCCAGCCCTTCCAACCTTCCCTATCCCTGTAACCTCCTCCAGCCCTTACAACCTTCCCTATCTCTGTAACCTCTCCCAGTCCCTACAACCTTCCCTATCTCTGTAACCTCCTGCAGACCTTACAACCTTCCCTATCTCTGTAACCTCCTCCAGCCCTTACAACCTTCCCTATCTCTGTAACCTCCTCCAGCCCCTACAACCTTCCCTATCTCTGTAAACTCCTCCAGCCCTTACAACCCTCCCTATCTCTGTAACCTCCTCCAGCCCTTACAACCTTCCCTATCTCTGTAACTTCCTCCAGCCCTTACAACCTTCCCTATCTCTGTAACCTCCTACAGCCCTTACAACCTTCCCTATCTCTGTAACCTCCTCCAGCCCTTACAACCTTCCCTATCTCTGTAACCTCCTCCAGCCCTTACAACCTTCCCTATCTCTGTAACCTCCTCCAGCCCTTACAACATTCCCTATCTCTGTAAACTCCTCCAGCCCTTACAACCTTCCCTATCTCTGTAAACGTCTCCAGCCCTTACAACCCTCCCTATCTCTGTAACCTCCTCCAGCCCTTACAACCTTCCCTATCTCTGTACCCTCCTCCAGCCCCTACAACCTTCCCTATCTCTGTAAACTCCTCCAGCCCCTACAACCTTCCCTATCTCTGTAACCTCCTCTAGCCCTTACAACCCTCGCTATCTCTGTAACCTCCTCCAGCCCTTCAACCTTCCCTATCTCTGTATCCTCCTCCAGCCCCTACAACCTTCACTATCTCTGTAACCTCCTCCAGCCCCTGCAACCCTGCCTATCTCTGTAACCTCCTCCAGCACTTACAACCTTCCCTATCTCTGTAACATCCTCCAGCCCTTACAATCTTCCCTATCTCTGTAACCTCCTCCAGCCCTTAAAACCCTCCCTATCTCTGTAACCTCCTCCAGTTCCTACAACCCTCCCTATCTCTGTAACCTCCTCCAGCCCTTACAACCTTCCCTATCTCTGTAACCTCCTCCAACCCCTACAACCTTCCCTATCTCTGTAACCTCCTCCAACCCCTACAACCTTCCCCATCTCTGTAACCTCCTCCAGCCCTTACAACCTTCCCTATCTCTGTAACCTCCTCCAGCCCCTACAACCTTCCCCATCTCTGTAACCTCCTCCAGCCCTTACAACCTTCCCTATCTCTGTAACCTCCTCCAGCCCTTACAACCTTCCCTATCTCTGTAACCTCCTCCAGCCCTTACAACCTTCCCTATCTCTGCAACCTCCCCCAGTCCCTACAACCTTCCCTATCTCTGTAACCTCCTCCAGCCCTTACAGCCCTCCCTATCTCTGTAACCTCCTCCAGCCCCTACAACCTTCCCCATTTCTGTAACTTCCTCCAGCCCTTACAACCTTCCCTATCTCTGTAAACTTCTCCAGCCCTTACAACCCTCCCTATCTCTGTAACCTCCTCCAGCCATTACAACCTTCCCTATCTCTGTAACCTCCTCCAGCCCCTACAACCTTCCCTATCTCTGTAACCTTCCCCAGCCCTTACAACCCTCCCTATCTCTGTAACCTCCTCCAGCCCTTAAAACCTTCCCTATCTCTGTACCCTCCTCCAGCCCCTACAACCTCCCATATCTCTGTTACCTCCTCCAGCCCCTACAACCTTCCCTATCTCTGTAACCTCCTCTAGCCCTTACAACCTTCCCTATCTAAGTAACCTCCCCCAGTCCCTACAACCTTCCCTATCTCTGTAACCTCCTCCAGACCTTACAACCTTCCCTATCTCTGTAACCTCCTCCAGCCCTTACAACCTTCCCTATGTCTGTAACCTCCTCCAGCCCCTACAACCTTGCCTATCTCTGTAACCTTCTCCAGCCCTTACAACCTTCCCTATCTCTGTAACCTCCTCCAGCCCTTACAACCTTCCCTATCTCTGTAAACTCCTCCAGCCCTTACAACCTTCCCTATCTCTGTAACCTCCTCCAGCCCTTACAACCTTCCCTATCTCTGTAACCTCCTCCAGCCCTTACAACCTTCCCTATCTCTGTAACCGCCTCCAGCCCTTACAACATTCCCTATCTCTGTAACCTCCTCCAGCCCCTACTACCTTCCCTATCTCTGTAATCTTCTCCAGCCCTTACAACACTCCCTATCTCTGTAAGCTCCTCCAGCCCTTACAACGTTCCCTATCTCTGTACCCTCCTCCAGCCCCTTCAACCTTCCCTATCTCTGTAACCTCCTCCAGCCCCTACAACCTTCCCTATCTCTGTAACCTCCTCTAGCCCTTACAACCCTCCCTATCTCTATAACCTCCTCCAGCCCTTACAACCTTCCCTATCTCTGTAACCTCCTCCAGCCCCTACAACCTTCACTATCTCTGTAACCTCCTCCAGCCCCTACAACCCTCCCTATCTCTGTAACCTCCTCCAGCACTTACAACCTTCCCTATCTCTGTAACCTCCTCCAGCCCTTACAACCTTCCCTATCTCTGTAACCTCCTCCAGCCCTTAAAACCCTCCCTATCTCTGTAACCTCCTCCAGTTCCTACAACCCTCCCTATCTCTGTAACCTCCTCCAGCCCTTACAACCTTCCCTATCTCTGTAACCTCCTCCAACCCCTACAACCTTCCCTATCTCTGTAACCTCCTCCAGCCCCTACAACCTTCCCCATCTCTGTAACCTCCTCCAGCACTTACAACCTTCCCTATCTCTGTAACATTCTCCAACCACTACAACCATCCCTATCTCTGTAACCTCCTCCAG
Organism: Prionace glauca; assembly: GCA_037974335.1. Taxonomy (NCBI): domain Eukaryota; kingdom Metazoa; phylum Chordata; class Chondrichthyes; order Carcharhiniformes; family Carcharhinidae; genus Prionace; species Prionace glauca. Next base: position 7,776,036 of record CM075734.1, read on the forward strand.
CCCCTACAACCCTTCCTGTCTCTGTAACCTCCTCCAGCCCCTATAACCTTCCCTATCTCTGTAACCTCATCCAGCCCTTACAGCCTTCCCTATCTCTGTAACCTCCTCCAGCCCTTACAACCCTCCCTATCTCTGTAACCTCCTCCAGCCCTTACAACCTTCCCTATCTCTGTAACCCCCTCCAGCCCCTACAACCTTCCCTATCTCTGTAACCTCCTCCAGCCCTTACAACCTTCCCTATCTCTGTAACCTCCTCCAGCCCCTACAAACTTCCCTATCTCTGTAACCTCCTCCAGCCCTTACAACCCTCCCTATCTCTGTAACCTCCTCCAGCCCCTACAACCTTCCCCGTCTCTGTAACCTCCTCCAGCCCTTACAACCTTCCCTATCTCTGTAAACTCCTCCAGCCCTTCCAACCTTCCCTATCTCTGTAACCTCCTCCAGCCCTTACAACCTTCCCTATCTATGTAACCTCCCCCAGTCCCTACAACCTTCCCTATCTCTGTAACGTCCTCCAGACCTTACAACCTTCCCTATCTCTGTAACCGCCTCCAGCCCTTACAACATTCCCTATCTCTGTAACCTCCTCCAGCCCCTACTACCTTCCCTATCTCTGTAACCTCCTCCAGCCCCTACAACCTTCCCTATCTCTGTAAACTCCTCCAGCCCTTACAACCCTCCCTATCTCTGTAACCTCCTCCAGCCCTTACAACCTTCCCTATCTCTGTAACTTCCTCCAGCCCTTACAACCTTCCCTATCTCTGTAACCTCCTACAGCCCTTACAACCTTCCCTATCTCTGTAACCTCCTCCAGCCCTTACAACCTTCCCTATCTCTGTAACCTCCTCCAGCCCTTACAACCTTCCCTATCTCTGTAACCTCCTCCAGCCCTTACAACATTCCCTATCTCTGTAAACTCCTCCAGCCCTTACAACCTTCCCTATCTCTGTAAACGTCTCCAGCCCTTACAACCCTCCCTATCTCTGTAACCTCCTCCAGCCCTTACAACCTTCCCTATCTCTGTACCCTCCTCCAGCCCCTACAACCTTCCCTATCTCTGTAAACTCCTCCAGCCCCTACAACCTTCCCTATCTCTGTAACCTCCTCTAGCCCTTACAACCCTCGCTATCTCTGTAACCTCCTCCAGCCCTTCAACCTTCCCTATCTCTGTATCCTCCTCCAGCCCCTACAACCTTCACTATCTCTGTAACCTCCTCCAGCCCCTGCAACCCTGCCTATCTCTGTAACCTCCACCAGCACTTACAACCTTCCCTATCTCTGTAACCTCCTCCAGCCCTTACAATCTTCCATATCTCTGTAACCTCCTCCAGCCCTTAAAACCCTCCCTATCTCTGTAACCTCCTCCAGTTCCTACAACCCTCCCTATCTCTGTAAACTCCTCCAGCCCTTACAACCTTCCCTATCTCTGTAACCTCCTCCAACCCCTACAACCTTCCCTATCTCTGTAACCTCCTCCAACCCCTACAACCTTCCCCATCTCTGTAACCTCCTCCAGCCCTTACAACCTTCCCTATCTCTGTAACCTCCTCCAGCCCCTACAACCTTCCCCATCTCTGTAACCTCCTCCAGCCCTTACAACCTTCCCTATCTCTGTAACCTCCTCCAGCCCTTACAACCTTCCCTATCTCTGTAACCTCCTCCAGCCCTTACAACCTTCCCTATCTCTGCAACCTCCCCCAGTCCCTACAACCTTCCCTATCTCTGTAACCTCCTCCAGCCCTTACAGCCCTCCCTATCTCTGTAACCTCCTCCAGCCCCTACAACCTTCCCCATTTCTGTAACTTCCTCCAGCCCTTACAACCTTCCCTATCTCTGTAAACTTCTCCAGCCCTTACAACCCTCCCTATCTCTGTAACCTCCTCCAGCCATTACAACCTTCCCTATCTCTGTAACCTCCTCCAGCCCCTACAACCTTCCCTATCTCTGTAACCTTCCCCAGCCCTTACAACCCTCCCTATCTCTGTAACCTCCTCCAGCCCTTACAACCTTCCCTATCTCTGTACCCTCCTCCAGCCCCTACAACCTTCCATATCTCTGTTACCTCCTCCAGCCCCTACAACCTTCCCTATCTCTGTAACCTCCTCTAGCCCTTACAACCTTCCCTATCTATGTAACCTCCCCCAGTCCCTACAACCTTCCCTATCTCTGTAACCTCCTCCAGACCTTACAACCTTCCCTATCTCTGTAACCTCCTCCAGCCCTTACAACCTTCCCTATGTCTGTAACCTCCTCCAGCCCCTACAACATTGCCTATCTCTGTAACCTCCTCCAGCCCTTACAACCCTCCCTATCTCTGTAACCTCCTCCAGCCCTTACAACCTTCCCTATCTCTGTAACCTCCTCCAGCCCTTACAACCTTCCCTATCTCTGTAAACTCCTCCAGCCCTTACAACCTTCCCTATCTCTGTAACCTCCTCCAGCCCTTACAACCTTCCCTATCTCTGTAACCTCCTCCAGCCCTTACAACCTTCCCTATCTCTGTAACCGCCTCCAGCCCTTACAACATTCCCTATCTCTGTAACCTCCTCCAGCCCCTACTACCTTCCCTATCTCTGTAATCTTCTCCAGCCCTTACAACACTCCCTATCTCTGTAAGCTCCTCCAGCCCTTACAACCTTCCCTATCTCTGTACCCTCCTCCAGCCCCTTCAACCTTCCCTATCTCTGTAACCTCCTCCAGCCCCTACAACCTTCACTATCTCTGTAACCTCCTCTAGCCCTTACAACCCTCCCTATCTCTATAACCTCCTCCAGCCCTTACAACCTTCCCTATCTCTGTAACCTCCTCCAGCCCCTACAACCTTCACTATCTCTGTAACCTCCTGCAGCCCCTACAACCCTCCCTATCTCTGTAACCTCCTCCAGCACTTACAACCTTCCCTATCTCTGTAACCTCCTCCAGCCCTTACAACCTTCCCTATCTCTGTAACCTCCTCCAGCCCTTAAAACCCTCCCTATCTCTGTAACCTCCTCCAGTTCCTACAACCCTCCCTATCTCTGTAACCTCCTCCAGCCCTTACAACCTTCCCTATCTCTGTAACCTCCTCCAACCCCTACAACCTTCCCTATCTCTGTACCCTCCTCCAGCCCCTACAACCTTCCCCATCTCTGTAACCTCCTCCAGCACTTACAACCTTCCCTATCTCTGTAACATTCTCCAACCACTACAACCATCCCTATCTCTGTAACCTCCTCCAGCCCCTACAACCCTTCCTGTCTCTGTAACCTCCTCCAGCCCCTATAACCTTCCCTATCTCTGTAACCTCATCCAGCCCTTACAGCCTTCCCTATCTCTGTAACCTCCTCCAGCCCTTACAACCCTCCCTATCTCTGTAACCTCCTCCAGCCCTTACAACCTTCCCTATCTCTGTAACCCCCTCCAGCCCCTACAACCTTCCCTATCTCTGTAACCTCCTCCAGCCCTTACAACCTTCCCTATCTCTGTAACCTCCTCCAGCCCCTCCAAACTTCCCTATCTCTGTAACCTCCTCCAGCCCTTACAACCCTCCCTATCTCTGTAACCTCCTCCAGCCCCTACAACCTTCCCCGTCTCTGTAACCTCCTCCAGCCCTTACAACCTTCCCTATCTCTGTAAACTCCTCCAGCCCTTCCAACCTTCCCTATCTCTGTAACCTCCTCCAGCCCTTACAACCTTCCCTATCTATGTAACCTCCCCCAGTCCCTACAACCTTCCCTATCTCTGTAACGTCCTCCAGACCTTACAACCTTCCCTATCTCTGTAACCTCCTCCAGCCCTTACAACCTTCCCTATCTCTGTAACCTCCTCCAGCCCCTACAACCTTGCCTATCTCTGTAACCTCCTCCAGCCCTTACAACCCTCCCTATCTCTGTAACCTCCTCCAGCCCTTACAACCTTCCCTATCTCTGTAACCTCCTCCAGCCCTTACAACCTTCCCTATCTCTGTAAACTCCTCCAGCCCTTACAACCTTCCCTATCTCTGTAACCTCCTCCAGCCCTTACAACCTTCCCTATCTCTGTAACCTCCTCCAGCCTTTACAACCTTCCCTATCTCTGTAACCGCCTCCAGCCCTTACAACATTCCCTATCTCTGTAACCTCCTCCAGCCCCTACTACCTTCCCTATCTCTGTAATCTTCTCCAGCCCTTACAACACTCCCTATGTCTGTAAGCTCCTCCAGCCCTTACAACCTTCCCTATCTCTGTACCCTCCTCCAGCCCCTTCAACCTTCCCTATCTCTGTAACCTCCTCCAGCCCCTACAACCTTCCCTATCTCTGTAACCTCCTCTAGCCCTTACAACCCTCCCTATCTCTATAACCTCCTCCAGCCCTTACAACCTTCCCTATCTCTGTAACCTCCTCCAGCCCTTACAGCCCTCCCTATCTCTGTAACCTCCTCCAGCCCCTACAACCTTCCCCATTTCTGTAACTTCCTCCAGCCCTTACAACCTTCCCTATCTCTGTAAACTTCTCCAGCCCTTACAACCCTCCCTATCTCTGTAACCTCCTCCAGCCATTACAACCTTCCCTATCTCTGTAACCTCCTCCAGCCCCTACAACCTTCCCTATCTCTGTAACCTTCCCCAGCCCTTACAACCCTCCCTATCTCTGTAACCTCCTCCAGCCCTTAAAACCTTCCCTATCTCTGTACCCTCCTCCAGCCCCTACAACCTCCCATATCTCTGTTACCTCCTCCAGCCCCTACAACCTTCCCTATCTCTGTAACCTCCTCTAGCCCTTACAACCTTCCCTATCTATGTAACCTCCCCCAGTCCCTACAACCTTCCCTATCTCTGTAACCTCCTCCAGACCTTACAACCTTCCCTATCTCTGTAACCTCCTCCAGCCCTTACAACCTTCCCTATGTCTGTAACCTCCTCCAGCCCCTACAACCTTGCCTATCTCTGTAACCTTCTCCAGCCCTTACAACCTTCCCTATCTCTGTAACCTCCTCCAGCCCTTACAACCTTCCCTATCTCTGTAAACTCCTCCAGCCCTTACAACCTTCCCTATCTCTGTAACCTCCTCCAGCCCTTACAACCTTCCCTATCTCTGTAACCTCCTCCAGCCCTTACAACCTTCCCTATCTCTGTAACCGCCTCCAGCCCTTACAACATTCCCTATCTCTGTAACCTCCTCCAGCCCCTACTACCTTCCCTATCTCTGTAATCTTCTCCAGCCCTTACAACACTCCCTATCTCTGTAAGCTCCTCCAGCCCTTACAACGTTCCCTATCTCTGTACCCTCCTCCAGCCCCTTCAACCTTCCCTATCTCTGTAACCTCCTCCAGCCCCTACAACCTTCCCTATCTCTGTAACCTCCTCTAGCCCTTACAACCCTCCCTATCTCTATAACCTCCTCCAGCCCTTACAACCTTCCCTATCTCTGTAACCTCCTCCAGCCCCTACAACCTTCACTATCTCTGTAACCTCCTCCAGCCCCTACAACCCTCCCTATCTCTGTAACCTCCTCCAGCACTTACAACCTTCCCTATCTCTGTAACCTCCTCCAGCCCTTACAACCTTCCCTATCTCTGTAACCTCCTCCAGCCCTTAAAACCCTCCCTATCTCTGTAACCTCCTCCAGTTCCTACAACCCTCCCTATCTCTGTAACCTCCTCCAGCCCTTACAACCTTCCCTATCTCTGTAACCTCCTCCAACCCCTACAACCTTCCCTATCTCTGTAACCTCCTCCAGCCCCTACAACCTTCCCCATCTCTGTAACCTCCTCCAGCACTTACAACCTTCCCTATCTCTGTAACATTCTCCAACCACTACAACCATCCCTATCTCTGTAACCTCCTCAAGCCCCTACAACCCTTCCTGTCTCTGTAACCTCCTCCAGCCCCTATAACCTTCCCTATCTCTGTAACCTCATCCAGCCCTTACAGCCTTCCCTATCTCTGTAACCTCCTCCAGCCCTTACAACCCTCCCTATCTCTGTAACCTCCTCCAGCCCTTACAACCTTCCCTATCTCTGTAACCCCCTCCAGCCCCTACAACCTTCCCTATCTCTGTAACCTCCTCCAGCCCTTACAACCTTCCCTATCTCTGTAACCTCCTCCAGCCCCTACAAACTTCCCTATCTCTGTAACCTCCTCCAGCCCTTACAACCCTCCCTATCTCTGTAACCTCCTCCAGCCCCTACAACCTTCCCCGTCTCTGTAACCTCCTCCAGCCCTTACAACCTTCCCTATCTCTGTAAACTCCTCCAGCCCTTCCAACCTTCCCTATCTCTGTAACCTCCTCCAGCCCTTACAACCTTCCCTATCTATGTAACCTCCCCCAGTCCCTACAACCTTCCCTATCTCTGTAACGTCCTCCAGACCTTACAACCTTCCCTATCTCTGTAACCGCCTCCAGCCCTTACAACATTCCCTATCTCTGTAACCTCCTCCAGCCCCTACTACCTTCCCTATCTCTGTAACCTCCTCCAGCCCCTACAACCTTCCCTATCTCTGTAAACTCCTCCAGCCCTTACAACCCTCCCTATCTCTGTAACCTCCTCCAGCCCTTACAACCTTCCCTATCTCTGTAACTTCCTCCAGCCCTTACAACCTTCCCTATCTCTGTAACCTCCTACAGCCCTTACAACCTTCCCTATCTCTGTAACCTCCTCCAGCCCTTACAACCTTCCCTATCTCTGTAACCTCCTCCAGCCCTTACAACCTTCCCTATCTCTGTAACCTCCTCCAGCCCTTACAACATTCCCTATCTCTGTAAACTCCCTCCAGCCCTTACAACCTTCCCTATCTCTGTAAACGTCTCCAGCCCTTACAACCCTCCCTATCTCTGTAACCTCCTCCAGCCCTTACAACCTTCCCTATCTCTGTACCCTCCTCCAGCCCCTACAACCTTCCCTATCTCTGTAAACTCCTCCAGCCCCTACAACCTTCCCTATCTCTGTAACCTCCTCTAGCCCTTACAACCCTCGCTATCTCTGTAACCTCCTCCAGCCCTTCAACCTTCCCTATCTCTGTATCCTCCTCCAGCCCCTACAACCTTCACTATCTCTGTAACCTCCTCCAGCCCCTGCAACCCTGCCTATCTCTGTAACCTCCTCCAGCACTTACAACCTTCCCTATCTCTGTAACCTCCTCCAGCCCTTACAATCTTCCATATCTCTGTAACCTCCTCCAGCCCTTAAAACCCTCCCTATCTCTGTAACCTCCTCCAGTTCCTACAACCCTCCCTATCTCTGTAAACTCCTCCAGCCCTTACAACCTTCCCTATCTCTGTAACCTCCTCCAACCCCTACAACCTTCCCTATCTCTGTAACCTCCTCCAACCCCTACAACCTTCCCCATCTCTGTAAACTCCTCCAGCCCTTACAACCTTCCCTATCTCTGTAACCTCCTCCAGCCCCTACAACCTTCCCCATCTCTGTAACCTCCTCCAGCCCTTACAACCTTCCCTATCTCTGTAACCTCCTCCAGCCCTTACAACCTTCCCTATCTCTGTAACCTCCTCCAGCCTTACAACCTTCCCTATCTCTGCAACCTCCCCCAGTCCCTACAACCTTCCCTATCTCTGTAACCTCCTCCAGCCCTTACAGCCCTCCCTATCTCTGTAACCTCCTCCAGCCCCTACAACCTTCCCCATTTCTGTAACTTCCTCCAGCCCTTACAACCTTCCCTATCTCTGTAAACTTCTCCAGCCCTTACAACCCTCCCTATCTCTGTAACCTCCTCCAGCCATTACAACCTTCCCTATCTCTGTAACCTCCTCCAGCCCCTACAACCTTCCTATCTCTGTAACCTTCCCCAGCCCTTACAACCCTCCCTATCTCTGTAACCTCCTCCAGCCCTTACAACCTTCCCTATCTCTGTACCCTCCTCCAGCCCCTACAACCTTCCATATCTCTGTTACCTCCTCCAGCCCCTACAACCTTCCCTATCTCTGTAACCTCCTCTAGCCCTTACAACCTTCCCTATCTATGTAACCTCCCCCAGTCCCTACAACCTTCCCTATCTCTGTAACCTCCTCCAGACCTTACAACCTTCCCTATCTCTGTAACCTCCTCCAGCCCTTACAACCTTCCTATGTCTGTAACCTCCTCCAGCCCCTACAACATTGCCTATCTCTGTAACCTCCTCCAGCCCTTACAACCCTCCCTATCTCTGTAACCTCCTCCAGCCCTTACAACCTTCCCTATCTCTGTAACCTCCTCCAGCCCTTACAACCTTCCCTATCTCTGTAAACTCCTCCAGCCCTTACAACCTTCCCTATCTCTGTAACCTCCTCCAGCCCTTACAACCTTCCCTATCTCTGTAACCTCCTCCAGCCCTTACAACCTTCCCTATCTCTGTAACCGCCTCCAGCCCTTACAACATTCCCTATCTCTGTAACCTCCTCCAGCCCCTACTACCTTCCCTATCTCTGTAATCTTCTCCAGCCCTTACAACACTCCCTATCTCTGTAAGCTCCTCCAGCCCTTACAACCTTCCCTATCTCTGTACCCTCCTCCAGCCCCTTCAACCTTCCCTATCTCTGTAACCTCCTCCAGCCCCTACAACCTTCCCTATCTCTGTAACCTCCTCTAGCCCTTACAACCCTCCCTATCTCTATAACCTCCTCCAGCCCTTACAACCTTCCCTATCTCTGTAACCTCCTCCAGCCCCTACAACCTTCACTATCTCTGTAACCTCCTCCAGCCCCTACAACCCTCCCTATCTCTGTAACCTCCTCCAGCACTTACAACCTTCCCTATCTCTGTAACCTCCTCCAGCCCTTACAACCTTCCCTATCTCTGTAACCTCCTCCAGCCCTTAAAACCCTCCCTATCTCTGTAACCTCCTCCAGTTCCTACAACCCTCCCTATCTCTGTAACCTCCTCCAGCCCTTACAACCTTCCCTATCTCTGTAACCTCCTCCAACCCCTACAACCTTCCCTATCTCTGTACCCTCCTCCAGCCCCTTTCACGTGCTCACTGTGTCAGCACTTACAACCTTCCCTATCTCTGTAACATTCTCCAACCACTACAACCATCCCTATCTCTGTAACCTCCTCCAGCCCCTACAACCCCTTCCTGTCTCTGTAACCTCCTCCAGCCCCTATAACCTTCCCTATCTCTGTAACCTCATCCAGCCCTTACAGCCTTCCCTATCTCTGTAACCTCCTCCAGCCCTTACAACCCTCCCTATCTCTGTAACCTCCTCCAGCCCTTACAACCTTCCCTATCTCTGTAACCCCCTCCAGCCCCTACAACCTTCCCTATCTCTGTAACCTCCTCCAGCCCTTACAACCTTCCCTATCTCTGTAACCTCCTCAGCCGCCTCCAAACTTCCCTATCTCTGTAACCTCCTCCAGCCCTTACAACCCTCCCTATCTCTGTAACCTCCTCCAGCCCCTACAACCTTCCCGTCTCTGTAACCTCCTCCAGCCCTTACAACCTTCCCTATCTCTGTAAACCTCCTCCAGCCCTTCCAACCTTCCCTATCTCTGTAACCTCCTCCAGCCCTTACAACCTTCCCTATCTATGTAACCTCCCCCAGTCCCTACAACCTTCCCTATCTCTGTAACGTCCTCCAGACCTTACAACCTTCCCTATCTCTGTAACCTCCTCCAGCCCTTACAACCTTCCCTATCTCTGTAACCTCCTCCAGCCCTACAACCTTGCCTATCTCTGTAACCTCCTCCAGCCCTTACAACCCTCCCCTATCTCTGTAACCTCCTCCAGCCTTACAACCTTCCTATCTCTGTAACCTCCTCCAGCCCTTACAACCTTCCCTATCTCTGTAAACTCTCCAGCCCTTACAACCTTCCCTATCTCTGTAACCTCCTCCAGCCCTTACAACCTTCCCTATCTCTGTAACCTCCTCCAGCCTTTACAACCTTCCCTATCTCTGTAACCGCGACTCCAGCCCTTACAACATTCCCTATCTCTGTAACCTCCTCCAGCCCCTACTACCTTCCCTATCTCTGTAATCTTCTCCAGCCCTTACAACACTCCCTATGTCTGTAAGCTCCTCCAGCCCTTACAACCTTCCCTATCTCTGTACCCTCCTCCAGCCCCTTCAACCTTCCCTATCCTCTGTAACCTCCTCCAGCCCCTACAACCTTCCCTATCTCTGTAACCTCCTCTAGCCCTTACAACCCTCCCTATCTCTATAACCTCCTCCAGCCCTTACAACCTTCCCTATCTCTGTAACCTCCTCCAGCCCCTACAACCTTCACTATCTCTGTAACCTCCTCCAGCCCCTACAACCCTCCCTATCTCTGTAACCACCTCCAGCACTTACACCTTCCCTATCTCTGTAAACTCCTCCAGCCCTTACAACCTTCCCTATCTCTGTAACCTCCTCAGCCCTTAAAACCCTCCCTATCTCTGTAACCTCCTCCAGTTCCTACAACCCTCCCTATCTCTGTAACCTCCTCCAGCCCTTACAACCTTCCCTATCTCTGTAACCTCCTCCAACCCCTACAACCTTCCCTATCTCTGTAACCTCCTCCAGCCCCTACAACCTTCCCCATCTCTGTAACCTCCTCCAGCACTTACAACCTTCCCTATCTCTGTAACATTCTCCAACCACTACAACCATCCCTATCTCTGTAACCACCTCCAGCCCCTACAACCCTTCCTGTCTCTGTAACCTCCTCCAGCCCCTATAACCTTCTCTATCTCTGTAACCTCATCCAGCCCTTACAGCCTTCCCTATCTCTGTAACCTCCTCCAGCCCTTACAACCCTCCCTATCTCTGTAACCTCCTCCAGCCCTTACAACCTTCCCTATCTCTGTAACCCCCTCCAGCCCCTACAACCTTCCCTATCTCTGTAACCTCCTCCAGCCCTTACAACCTTCCCTATCTCTGTAACCTCCTCCAGCCCCTACAACCTTCCCTATCTCTGTAACCTCCTCCAGCCCTTACAACCCTCCCTATCTCTGTAACCTCCTCCAGCCCCTACAACCTTCCCCGTCTCTGTAACCTCCTCCAGCCCTTACAACCTTCCCTATCTCTGTAAACTCCTCCAGCCCTTCCAACCTTCCCTATCTCTGTAACCTCCTCCAGCCCTTACAACCTTCCCTATCTCTGTAACCTCCCCCGTCCCTACAACCATCCCTATCTCTGTAACCTCCTCCAGACCTTACAACCTTCCCTATCTCTGTAAGCTCCTCCAGCCCTTACAACCTTCCCTATCTCTGTAACCTCCTCCAGCCCCTACAACCTTCCCTATCTCTGTAAACCTCCTCCAGCCCTTACAACCCTCCCTATCTCTGTAACCTCCTCCAGCCCTTACAACCTTCCCTATCTCTGTAACGTCCTCCAGCCCTTACAACCTTCCCTATCTCTGTAACCTCCTCCAGCCCTTACAACCTTCCCTATCTCTGTAACCTCCTCCAGCCCTTACAACCTTCCCTATCTCTGTAACCTCCTCCAGCCCTTACAACCTTCCCTATCTCTGTAACCTCCTCAGCCCTTGCAACTTTCCCTATCTCTGTAAACTCCTCCAGCCCCTACAACCTTCCCTATCTCTGTAACCTTCTCCGGCCCTTACAACCCTCCCTATCTCTGTAACCTCCTCCAGCCCTTACAACCTTCCCTATCTCTGTACCCTCCTCCAGCCCCTACAACCTTCCCTATCTCTGTAACCTCCTCCAGCCCCTACAACCTTCCCTATCTCTGTAACCTCCTCTAGCCCTTACAACCCTCCCTATCTCTGTACCCTCCTCCAGCCCTTCAACCTTCCCTATCTCTGTAACCTCCTGCAGCCCCTACAACCTTCACTATCTCTGTAACCTCCTCCAGCCCCTACAACCCTGCCTATCTCTGTAACCTCCTCCAGCACTTACAACCTTCCCTATCTCTGTAACCTCCTCCAGCCCTTACAACCTTCCCTATCTCAGTAACATCCTCCAGCCCTAAAAACCCTCCCTATCTCTGTAACCTCCTCCAGTACCGACAACCCTCCCTATCTCTGTAACCTCCTCCAGCCCTTACAACCTTCCCTATCTCTGTAACCTCCTCCAACCCCTACAACCTTCCCTATCTCTGTAACCCCCTCCAGTCCCGACAACCTTCCCTATCTCTGTAACCTCCTCCAGCCCTTACAGCCCTCCCTATCTCTGTAACCTCCCTCCAGCCCCTACAACCTTCCCCCATCTCTGTAACTTCCTCCAGCCCTTACAACTTTCCCTATCTCTGTAAACTTCTCCAGCCCTTACAACCCTCCCTATCTCTGTAACCTCCTCCAGCCCTTACAACCTTCCCTATCTCTGTAACCTCCTCCAGACCCTACAACCTTCCCTATCTCTGTAACCTTCTCCAGCCCTTACAACCTTCCCTATCTCTGTAACCTCCTCCAATCCTTACAACCTTCCCTATCTCTGTACCCTCCTCCAGCCCCTACAACCTTCCCTATCTCTGTAACCTCCTGCAGCCCCTACAACCTTCACTATCTCTGTAACCTCCTCCAGCCCCTACAACCCTGCCTATCTCTGTAACCTCCTCCAGCACTTACAACCTTCCCTATCTCTGTAACCTCCTCCAGCCCTTACAACCTTCCCTATCTCTGTAACATCCTCCAGCCCTAAAAACCCTCCCTATCTCTGTAACCTCCTCCAGTACCGACAACCCTCCCTATCTCTGTAACCTCCTCCAGCCCTTACAACCTTCCCTATCTCTGTAACCTCCTCCAACCCCTACAACCTTCCCTATCTCTGTAACCCCCTCCAGTCCCGACAACCTTCCCTATCTCTGTAACCTCCTCCAGCCCTTACAGCCCTCCCTATCTCTGTAACCTCCTCCAGCCCCTACAACCTTCCCCATCTCTGTAACTTCCTCCAGCCCTTACAACTTTCCCTATCTCTGTAAACTTCTCCAGCCCTTACAACCCTCCCTATCTCTGTAACCTCCTCCAGCCCTTACAACCTTCCCTATCTCTGTAACCTCCTCCAGACCCTACAACCTTCCCTATCTCTGTAACCTTCTCCAGCCCTTACAACCTTCCCTATCTCTGTAACCTCCTCCAATCCTTACAACCTTCCCTATCTCTGTACCCTCCTCCAGCCCCTACAACCTTCCCTATCTCTGTTACCTCCTCCAGGCCCCTACAACCTTCCCTATCTCTGTAAACTCCTCCAGCCCTTACAACCTTCCCTATCTATGTAACCTCCCCCAGTCCCCTACAACCTTCCCTATCTCTGTAACCTCCTCCAGACCTTACAACCTTCCCTATCTCTGTAACCTCCTCCAGCCCTTACAACCTTCCCTATCTCTGTAACCTCCTCCAGCCCCTACAACCTTCCCTATCTCTGTAACCTCCTCCAGCCCTTACAACCCTCCCTATCTCTGTAAACCTCCTCCAGCCCTTGCTACCTTCCCTATCTCTGTAACCTCCTCCAGCCCTTACAACCTTCCCTATCCTCTGTAACCTCCTCCAGCCCTTACAACCCTCCCTATCTCTGTAACCTCCTCCAGCCCTTACAACCTTCCCTATCTCTGTAACCCCTCCAGCCCCTACAACCTTCCCTATCTCTGTAACCTCCTCCAGCCCTTACAACCTTCCCTATCTCTGTAACCTCCTCCAGCCCCTACAACCTTCCCTATCTCTGTAACCTCCTCCAGCCCTTACAACCCTCCCTATCTCTGTAACCCTCCTCCAGCCCCTACAACCTTCCCCGTCTCTGTAACCTCCTCCAGCCCTTACAACCTTCCCTATCTCTGTAAACTCCTCCAGCCCTTCCAACCTTCCCTATCTCTGTAACCTCCTCCAGCCCTTACAACCATCCCTATCTCTGTAACCTCCCCCGTCCCTACAACCATCCCTATCTCTGTAACCTCTCCAGACCTTACAACCTTCCCTATCTCTGTAAGCTCCTCCAGCCCTTACAACCTTCCCTATCTCTGTAACCTCCTCCAGCCCCTACAACCTTCCCTATCTCTGTAAACTCCTCCAGCCCTTACAACCCTCCCTATCTCTGTAACCTCCTCCAGCCCTTACAACCTTCCCTATCTCTGTAACGTCCTCCAGCCCTTACAACCTTCCCTATCTCTGTAACCTCCTCCAGCCCTTACAACCTTCCCTATCTCTGTAACCTCCTCCAGCCCTTACAACCTTCCCTATCTCTGTAACCTCCTCCAGCCCTTACAACCTTCCCTATCTCTGTAACCTCCTCCAGCCCTTGCAACTTTCCCTATCTCTGTAAACTCCTCCAGCCCCTACAACCTTCCCTATCTCTGTAACCTTCTCCGGCCCTTACAACCCTCCCTATCTCTGTAACCTCCTCCAGCCCTTACAACCTTCCCTATCTCTGTACCCTCCTCCAGCCCCTACAACCTTCCCTATCTCTGTAACCTCCTCCAGCCCCTACAACCTTCCCTATCTCTGTAACCTCCTCTAGCCCTTACAACCCTCCCTATCTCTGTACCCTCCTCCAGCCCTTCAACCTTCCCTATCTCTGTAACCTCCTGCAGCCCCTACAACCTTCACTATCTCTGTAACCTCCTCCAGCCCCTACAACCCTGCCTATCTCTGTAACCTCCTCCAGCACTTACAACCTTCCCTATCTCTGTAACCTCCTCCAGCCCTTACAACCTTCCCTATCTCTGTAACATCCTCCAGCCCTAAAAACCCTCCCTATCTCTGTAACCTCCTCCAGTACCGACAACCCTCCCTATCTCTGTAACCTCCTCCAGCCCTTACAACCTTCCCTATCTCTGTAACCTCCTCCAACCCCTACAACCTTCCCTATCTCTGTAACCCCCTCCAGTCCCGACAACCTTCCCTATCTCTGTAACCTCCTCCAGCCCTTACAGCCCTCCCTATCTCTGTAACCTCCTCCAGCCCCTACAACCTTCCCCATCTCTGTAACTTCCTCCAGCCCTTACAACTTTCCCTATCTCTGTAAACTTCTCCAGCCCTTACAACCCTCCCTATCTCTGTAACCTCCTCCAGCCCTTACAACCTTCCCTATCTCTGTAACCTCCTCCAGACCCTACAACCTTCCCTATCTCTGTAACCTTCTCCAGCCCTTACAACCTTCCCTATCTCTGTAACCTCCTCCAATCCTTACAACCTTCCCTATCTCTGTACCCTCCTCCAGCCCCTACAACATTCCCTATCTCTGTAACCTCCTGCAGCCCCTACAACCTTCACTATCTCTGTAACCTCCTCCAGCCCCTACAACCCTGCCTATCTCTGTAACATCCTCCAGCACTTACAACCTTCCCTATCTCTGTAACCTCCTCCAGCCCTTACAACCTTCCCTATCTCTGTAACATCCTCCAGCCCTAAAAACCCTCCCTATCTCTGTAACCTCCTCCAGTACCGACAACCCTCCCTATCTCTGTAACCTCCTCCAGCCCTTACAACCTTCCCTATCTCTGTAACCTCCTCCAACCCCTACAACCTTCCCTATCTCTGTAACCCCCTCCAGTCCCGACAACCTTCCCTATCTCTGTAACCTCCTCCAGCCCTTACAGCCCTCCCTATCTCTGTAACCTCCTCCAGCCACTACAACCTTCCCCATCTCTGTAACTTCCTCCAGCCCTTACAACTTTCCCTATCTCTGTAAACTTCTCCAGCCCTTACAACCCTCCCTATCTCTGTAACCTCCTCCAGCCCTTACAACCTTCCCTATCTCTGTAACCTCCTCCAGACCCTACAACCTTCCCTATCTCTGTAACCTTCTCCAGCCCTTACAACCTTCCCTATCTCTGTAACCTCCTCCAATCCTTACAACCTTCCCTATCTCTGTACCCTCCTCCAGCCCCTACAACCTTCCCTATCTCTGTTACCTCCTCCAGCCCCTACAACCTTCCCTATCTCTGTAAACTCCTCCAGCCCTTACAACCTTCCCTATCTATGTAACCTCCCCCAGTCCCTACAACCTTCCCTATCTCTGTAACCTCCTCCAGACCTTACAACCTTCCCTATCTCTGTAACCTCCTCCAGCCCTTACAACCTTCCCTATCTCTGTAACCTCCTCCAGCCCCTACAACCTTCCCTATCTCTGTAACCTCCTCCAGCCCTTACAACCCTCCCTATCTCTGTAACCTCCTCCAGCCCTTGCTACCTTCCCTATCTCTGTAACCTCCTCCAGCCCTTACAACCTTCCCTATCTCTGTAAACTCCTCCAGCCCTTACAACCTTCCCTATCTCTGTAACCTCCTCCAGCCCTTACAACCTTCCCATCTCTGTAACCTCCTCCAGCCCTTACAACCTTCCCTATCTCTGTAACCTCCTCCAGCCCTTACAACATTCCCTATCTCTGTAACCTCCTCCAGCCCCTACTACCTTCCCTATCTCTGTAATCGTCTCCAGCCCTTACAACACTCCCTATCTCTGTAAGCTCCTCCAGCCCTTACAAACTTCCCGATCTCTGTACCGTCCTCCAGCCCCTTCAACCTTCCCTATCTCTGTAACCTCCTCCAGCCCCTACAACCTTCCCTATCTCTGTAACCTCCTCTAGCCCTTACAACCCTCCCTATCTCTGTAACCTCCTCCAGCCCTTACAACCTTCCCTATCTCTGTAACCTCCTCCAGCCCCTACAACCTTCACTATCTCAGTAACCTCCTCCAGCCTCTTCAACCCTCCCTATCTCTGTAACCTCCTCCAGCACTTACAACCTTCCCTATCTCTGTAACCTCCTCCAGCCCTTACAACCTTCCCTAACTCTGTAACCTCCTCCAGCCCTTAAAACCCTCCCTATCTCTGTAACCTCCTCCAGTTCCTACAACCCTCCCTATCTCTGTAACCTCCTCCAGCCCTTACAACCTTCCCTATCTCTGTAACGTCCTCCAACCCCTATAACCTTCCCTATCTCTGTAACCTCCTTCAGCCCCTACAACCTTCCCCATCTCTGTAACCTCCTCCAGCCCTTACAACCTTCCCTATCTCTGTAACCTCCTCCAGCCCTTACAAACTTCCCTATCTCTGTAACCTCCTCCAGCCCTTACAACCTTCCCTATCTCTGTACCTTCCTCAGCCCTTACAGCCCTCCCTATCTCAGTAAACTTCTCCAGCCCTTACAACCCTCCCTATCTCTGTAACCTCCTCCAGCCCTTACAACCTTCCCTATCTCTGTAACCTCCTCCAGACCCTACAACCTTCCCTATCTCTGTAACCTTCTCCAGCCCTTACAACCTTCACTATCTCTGTAACCTCCTCCAATCCTTACAAACTTCCCTATCTCTGTACCCTCCTCCAGCCCCTACAACCTTCCCTATCTCTGTTACCTCCTCCAGCCCCTACAACCTTCCCTATCTCTGTAAACTCCTCCAGCCCTTACAACCTTCCCTATCTATGTAACCTCCCCCAGTCCCTACAACCTTCCCTATCTCTGTAACCTCCTCCAGACCTTACAACCTTCCCTATCTCTGTAACCTCCTCCAGCCCTTACAACCTTCCCTATCTCTGTAACCTCCTCCAGCCCCTACAACCTTCCCTATCTCTGTAACCTCCTCCAGCCCTTACAACCCTCCCTATCTCTGTAACCTCCTCCAGCCCTTGCTACCTTCCCTATCTCTGTAACCTCCTCCAGCCCTTACAACCTTCCCTATCTCTGTCAACTCCTCCAGCCCTTACAAACTTCCCTATCTCTGTAACCTCCTCCAGCCCTTACAACCTTCCCATCTCTGTAACCTCCTCCAGCCCTTACAACCTTCCCTATCTCTGTAACCTCCTCCAGCCCTTACAACATTCCCTATCTCTGTAACCTCCTCCAGCCCCTACTACCTTCCCTATCTCTGTAATCGTCTCCAGCCCTTACAACACTCCCTATCTCTGTAAGCTCCTCCAGCCCTTACAACCTTCCCTATCTCTGTACCCTCCTCCAGCCCCTTCAACCTTCCCTATCTCTGTAACCTCCTCCAGCCCCTACAACCTTCCCATCTCCATAACCTCCTCTAGCCCTTACAACCCTCCCTATCTCTGTAACCTCCTCCAGCCCTTACAACCTTCCCTATCTCTGTAACCTCCTCCAGCCCCTACAAACTTCACTATCTCTGTACCCTCCTCCAGCCTCTTCAACCCTCCCTATTTCTGTAACATCTTCCAGCACTTACAACCTTCCCTATCTCTGTAACCTCCTCCAGCCCTTACAACCTTCCCTATCTCTGTAACCTCCTCCAGCCCTTAAATCCCTCCCTATCTCTGTAACCTCCTCCAGTTCCTACAACCCTCCCTATCTCTGTAACCTCCTCCAGCCCTTACAACTTTCCTATCTCTGTAACCTCCTCCAACTCCTACAACCTTCCCTATCTCTGTAACCTCCTCCAGCCCCTACAACCTTCCCCATCTCTGTAACCTCCTCCAGCCCTTACAACCTTCCCTATCTCTGTAACCTCCTCCAGCCCTTACAAACTTCCCTATCTCTGTAACCTCCTCCAGCCCTTACAACCTTCCCTATCTCTGTAACCTCCTCCAGCCCCTACAACCTTCCCCATCTCTGTAAACTCCTCCAGCCCTTACAACCTTCCCGATCTCTGTAATCTTCTCCAGCCCTTACAACCCTCCCTATCTCTGTAACCTCCTCCAGCACCTACAACTTTCCCTATCTCTGTAACCTTCTCCAGCCCTTACAACCCTCCCTATCACTGTAACCTCCTCCAGCCCTTACAACCTTCCCTATCTCTGTACCCTCCTCCAGCCCCTACAACCTTCCCTATCTCTGTAACCTCCTCCAGCCCCTACAACCTTCCCTATCTCTGTAACCTCCTCCAGCCCTTACAACCCTCCCTATCTCTGTAACCTCCTCCAGCCCTTAAAACCTTCCCTATATCTGTAACCTCCTCCAGCCCCTACAACCTTCACTATCTCTGTAACCTCCTCCAGCCCCTACAACCCTCCCTATCTCTGTAACCTCCTCCAGCACTTACAACCTTCCCTATCTCTGTAACCTTCTCCAACCACTACAACCATCCCTATCTCTGTAACCTCCTCCAGCCCCTACAACCCTTCCTGTCTCTGTAACCTCCTCCAGCCCCTACAACCCTCCCTATCTCTGTAACCTCCTCCAGCACTTACAACCTTCCCTATCTCTGTAACCTCCTCCAGCCCCTACAACCTTCCCCATCTCTGTAACCTCCTCCAGCACTTACAACCTTCCCTATCTCTGTAACATTCTCCAACCACTACAACCATCCCTATCTCTGTAACCTCCTCCAGCCCCTACAACCCTTCCTGTCTCTGTAACCTCCTCCAGCCCCTATAACCTTCTCTATCTCTGTAACCTCATCCAGCCCTTACAGCCTTCCCTATCTCTGTAACCTCCTCCAGCCCTTACAACCCTCCCTATCTCTGTAACCTCCTCCAGCCCTTACAACCTTCCCTATCTCTGTAACCCCCTCCAGCCCCTACAACCTTCCCTATCTCTGTAACCTCCTCCAGCCCTTACAACCTTCCCTATCTCTGTAACCTCCTCCAGCCCCTACAACCTTCCCTATCTCTGTAACCTCCTCCAGCCCTTACAACCCTCCCTATCTCTGTAACCTCCTCCAGCCCCTACAATCTTCCCCGTCTCTGTAACCTCCTCCAGCCCTTACAACCTTCCCTATCTCTGTAAACTCCTCCAGCCCTTCCAACCTTCCCTATCTCTGTAACCTCCTCCAGCCCTTACAACCTTCCCTATCTCTGTAACCTCCCCCAGTCCCTACAACCATCCCTATCTCTGTAACCTCCTCCAGACCTTACAACCTTCCCTATCTCTGTAAGCTCCTCCAGCCCTTACAACCTTCCCTATCTCTGTAACCTCCTCCAGCCCCTACAACCTTCCCTATCTCTGTAAACTCCTCCAGCCCTTACAACCCTCCCTATCTCTGTAACCTCCTCCAGCCCTTACAACCTTCCCTATCTCTGTAACGTCCTCCAGCCCTTACAACCTTCCCTATCTCTGTAACCTCCTCCAGCCCTTACAACCTTCCCTATCTCTGTAACCTCCTCCAGCCCTTACAACCTTCCCTATCTCTGTAACCTCCTCCAGCCCTTACAACCTTCCCTATCTCTGTAACCTCCTCCAGCCCTTGCAACTTTCCCTATCTCTGTAAACTCCTCCAGCCCCTACAACCTTCCCTATCTCTGTAACCTTCTCCGGCCCTTACAACCCTCCCTATCTCTGTAACCTCCTCCAGCCCTTACAACCTTCCCTATCTCTGTACCCTCCTCCAGCCCCTACAACCTTCCCTATCTCTGTAACCTCCTCCAGCCCCTACAACCTTCCCTATCTCTGTAACCTCCTCTAGCCCTTACAACCCTCCCTATCTCTGTACCCTCCTCCAGCCCTTCAACCTTCCCTATCTCTGTAACCTCCTGCAGCCCCTACAACCTTCACTATCTCTGTAACCTCCTCCAGCCCCTACAACCCTGCCTATCTCTGTAACCTCCTCCAGCACTTACAACCTTCCCTATCTCTGTAACCTCCTCCAGCCCTTACAACCTTCCCTATCTCTGTAACATCTTCCAGCCCTAAAAACCCTCCCTATCTCTGTAACCTCCTCCAGTACCGACAACCCTCCCTATCTCTGTAACCTCCTCCAGCCCTTACAACCTTCCCTATCTCTGTAACCTCCTCCAACCCCTACAACCTTCCCTATCTCTGTAACCCCCTCCAGTCCCGACAACCTTCCCTATCTCTGTAACCTCCTCCAGCCCTTACAGCCCTCCCTATCTCTGTAACCTCCTCCAGCCCCTACAACCTTCCCCATCTCTGTAACTTCCTCCAGCCCTTACAACTTTCCCTATCTCTGTAAACTTCTCCAGCCCTTACAACCCTCCCTATCTCTGTAACCTCCTCCAGCCCTTACAACCTTCCCTATCTCTGTAACCTCCTCCAGACCCTACAACCTTCCCTATCTCTGTAACCTTCTCCAGCCCTTACAACCTTCCCTATCTCTGTAACCTCCTCCAATCCTTACAACCTTCCCTATCTCTGTACCCTCCTCCAGCCCCTACAACCTTCCCTATCTCTGTAACCTCCTGCAGCCCCTACAACCTTCACTATCTCTGTAACCTCCTCCAGCCCCTACAACCCTGCCTATCTCTGTAACCTCCTCCAGCACTTACAACCTTCCCTATCTCTGTAACCTCCTCCAGCCCTTACAACCTTCCCTATCTCTGTAACATCCTCCAGCCCTAAAAACCCTCCCTATCTCTGTAACCTCCTCCAGTACCGACAACCCTCCCTATCTCTGTAACCTCCTCCAGCCCTTACAACCTTCCCTATCTCTGTAACCTCCTCCAACCCCTACAACCTTCCCTATCTCTGTAACCCCCTCCAGTCCCGACAACCTTCCCTATCTCTGTAACCTCCTCCAGCCCTTACAGCCCTCCCTATCTCTGTAACCTCCTCCAGCCCCTACAACCTTCCCCATCTCTGTAACTTCCTCCAGCCCTTACAACTTTCCCTATCTCTGTAAACTTCTCCAGCCCTTACAACCCTCCCTATCTCTGTAACCTCCTCCAGCCCTTACAACCTTCCCTATCTCTGTAACCTCCTCCAGACCCTACAACCTTCCCTATCTCTGTAACCTTCTCCAGCCCTTACAAGCTTCCCTATCTCTGTAACCTCCTCCAATCCTTACAACCTTCCCTATCTCTGTACCCTCCTCCAGCCCCTACAACCTTCCCTATCTCTGTTACCTCCTCCAGCCCCTACAACCTTCCCTATCTCTGTAAACTCCTCCAGCCCTTACAACCTTCCCTATCTATGTAACCTCCCCCAGTCCCTACAACCTTCCCTATCTCTGTAACCTCCTCCAGACCTTACAACCTTCCCTATCTCTGTAACCTCCTCCAGCCCTTACAACCTTCCCTATCTCTGTAACCTCCTCCAGCCCCTACAACCTTCCCTATCTCTGTAACCTCCTCCAGCCCTTACAACCCTCCCTATCTCTGTAACCTCCTCCAGCCCTTGCTACCGTCCCTATCTCTGTAACCTCCTCCAGCCCTTACAACCTTCCCTATCTCTGTAAACTCCTCCAGCCCTTACAACCTTCCCTATCTCTGTAACCTCCTCCAGCCCTTACAACCTTCCCATCTCTGTAACCTCCTCCAGCCCTTACAACCTTCCCTATCTCTGTAACCTCCTCCAGCCCTTACAACATTCCCTATCTCTGTAACCTCCTCCAGCCCCTACTACCTTCCCTATCTCTGTAATCGTCTCCAGCCCTTACAACACTCCCTATCTCTGTAAGCTCCTCCAGCCCTTACAAACTTCCCGATCTCTGTACCGTCCTCCAGCCCCTTCAACCTTCCCTATCTCTGTAACCTCCTCCAGCCCCTACAACCTTCCCTATCTCTGTAACCTCCTCTAGCCCTTACAACCCTCCCTATCTCTGTAACCTCCTCCAGCCCTTACAACCTTCCCTATCTCTGTAACCTCCTCCAGCCCCTGCAACCTTCACTATCTCAGTAACCTCCTCCAGCCTCTTCAACCCTCCCTATCTCTGTAACCTCCTCCAGCACTTACAACCTTCCCTATCTCTGTAACCTCCTCCAGCCCTTACAACCTTCCCTAACTCTGTAACCTCCTCCAGCCCTTAAAACCCTCCCTATCTCTGTAACCTCCTCCAGTTCCTACAACCCTCCCTATCTCTGTAACCTCCTCCAGCCCTTACAACCTTCCCTATCTCTGTAACGTCCTCCAACCCCTATAACCTTCCCTATCTCTGTAACCTCCTTCAGCCCCTACAACCTTCCCCATCTCTGTAACCTCCTCCAGCCCTTACAACCTTCCCTATCTCTGTAACCTCCTCCAGCCCTTACAAACTTCCCTATCTCTGTAACCTCCTCCAGCCCTTACAACCTTCCCTATCTCTGTACCTTCCCCAGCCCTTACAGCCCTCCCTATCTCAGTAAACTTCTCCAGCCCTTACAACCCTCCCTATCTCTGTAACCTCCTCCAGCCCTTACAACCTTCCCTATCTCTGTAACCTCCTCCAGACCCTACAACCTTCCCTATCTCTGTAACCTTCTCCAGCCCTTACAACCTTCACTATCTCTGTAACCTCCTCCAATCCTTACAACCTTCCCTATCTCTGTACCCTCCTCCAGCCCCTACAACCTTCCCTATCTCTGTTACCTCCTCCAGCCCCTACAACCTTCCCTATCTCTGTAACCTCCTCCAGCCCTTACAACCTTCCCTATCTATGTAACCTCCCCCAGTCCCTACAACCTTCCCTATCTCTGTAACCTCCTCCAGACCTTACAACCTTCCCTATCTCTGTTACCTCCTCCAGCCCTTACAACCTTCCCTATCTCTGTCAACTCCTCCAGCCCTTACAAACTTCCCTATCTCTGTAACCTCCTCCAGCCCTTACAACCTTCCCATCTCTGTAACCTCCTCCAGCCCTTACAACCTTCCCTATCTCTGTAACCTCCTCCAGCCCTTACAACATTCCCTATCTCTGTAACCTCCTCCAGCCCCTACTACCTTCCCTATCTCTGTAATCGTCTCCAGCCCTTACAACACTCCCTATCTCTGTAAGCTCCTCCAGCCCTTACAACCTTCCCTATCTCTGTACCCTCCTCCAGCCCCTTCAACCTTCCCTATCTCTGTAACCTCCTCCAGCCCCTACAACCTTCCCTATCTCAGTAACCTCCTCTAGCCCTTACAACCCTCCCTATCTCTGTAACCTCCTCCAGCCCTTACAACCTTCCCTATCTCTGTAACCTCCTCCAGCCCCTACAAACTTCACTATCTCTGTACCCTCCTCCAGCCTCTTCAACCCTCCCTATTTCTGTAACATCCTCCAGCACTTACAACCTTCCCTATCTCTGTAACCTCCTCCAGCCCTTACAACCTTCCCTATCTCTGTAACCTCCTCCAGCCCTTAAATCCCTCCCTATCTCTGTAACCTCCTCCAGTTCCTACAACCCTCCCTATCTCTGTAACCTCCTCCAGCCCTTACAACCTTCCCTATCTCTGTAACCTCCTCCAACTCCTACAACCTTCCCTATCTCTGTAACCTCCTCCAGCCCCTACAACCTTCCCCATCTCTGTAACCTCCTCCAGCCCTTACAACCTTCCCTATCTCTGTAACCTCCTCCAGCCCTTACAAACTTCCCTATCTCTGTAACCTCCTCCAGCCCTTACAACCTTCCTTATCTCTGTAACCTCCTCCAGCCCCTACAACCTTCCCCATCTCTGTAAACTCCTCCAGCCCTTACAACCTTCCCGATCTCTGTAATCTTCTCCAGCCCTTACAACCCTCCCTATCTCTGTAACCTCCTCCAGCACCTACAACTTTCCCTATCTCTGTAACCTTCTCCAGCCCTTACAACCCTCCCTATCACTGTAACCTCCTCCAGCCCTTACAACCTTCCCTATCTCTGTACCCTCCTCCAGCCCCTACAACCTTCCCTATCTCTGTAACCTCCTCCAGCCCCTACAACCTTCCCTATCTCTGTAACCTCCTCCAGCCCTTACAACCCTCCCTATCTCTGTAACCTCCTCCAGCCCTTAAAACCTTCCCTATATCTGTAACCTCCTCCAGCCCCTACAACCTTCACTATCTCTGTAACCTCCTCCAGCCCCTACAACCCTCCCTATCTCTGTAACCTCCTCCAGCACTTACAACCTTCCCTATCTCTGTAACCTTCTCCAACCACTACAACCATCCCTATCTCTGTAACCTCCTCCAGCCCCTACAACCCTTCCTGTCTCTGTAACCTCCTCCAGCCCCTACAACCTTCCCTATCTCTGTAACCTCATCCCGCCCTTACAGCCTTCCCTATCTCTGTAACCTCCTCCAGCCCCTATAACCCTCCCTATCTCTGTAACCTCCTCCAGCCCCTAAAAACCCTCCCTATCTCTGTAACCTTCTCCAGCCCCTACAACCTTCCCTATCGCTGTAACATCCTCCAGCCCCCACAACCCTCCACATCTCTGTAACCTCCTCCAGCCCTTACAACCTTCCCTATCTCTGTAACCTCATCCAGCCCTTACAGCCTTCCCTATCTCTGTAACCTCCTCCAGCCCCTATAACCCTCCCTATCTCTGTAACCTCCTCCAGCACCTAAAAACCCTCCCTATCTCTGTAACCTTCTCCAGCCCCTACAACCTTCCCTATCTCTGTAACGTCCTCCAGCCCTTACAACCTTCCCTATCTCTGTAACCTCCTCCAGCCCTTACAACCTTCCCTATCTCTGTAACCTCCTCCAGCCTTTACAACCTTCCCTATCTCTGTAACCTCATCCAGCCCTTACAACCTTCCCTATCTCTGTAACATCCTCCAGCCCTTACAACATTCCCTATCTCTGTAAACTCCTCCAGCCCCTACAACCTTCCCTATCTCTGTAACCTTCTCCGGCCCTTACAACCCTCCCTATCTCTGTAACCTCCTCCAGCGCTTACAACCTTCCCTATCTCTGTAACCTCCTCCAGCCCCTACAACCTTCCCTACCTCTGTAACCTCCTCCAGCCCCTACAACCTTCCCTATCTCTGTAACCTCCTCTAGCCCTTACAATCCTCCCTATCTCTGTACCCTCCTCCAGCCCTTCAACCTTCCCTATCTCTGTAACCTACTGCAGCCCCTACAGCCTTCACTATCTCTGTAACCTCCTCCAGCCCCTACAACCCTGCCTATCTCTGTAACCTCCTCCAGCACTTACAACCTTCCCTATCTCTGTAACCTCCTCCAGCCCTTACAACCTTCCCTATCTCTGTAACCTCCTCCAGCCCGAAAAACCCTCCCTATCTCTGTAACCTCCTCCAGTACTGACAACCCTCCCTATCTCTGTAACCTCCTCCAGCCCTTACAACCTTCCCTATCTCTGTAACCTCCTCCAACCCCTACAACCTTCCCTATCTCTGTAACCCCCTCCAGTCCCTACAACCTTCCCTATCTCTGTAACCTCCTCCAGCCCTTACAGCCCTCCCTATCTCTGTAACGTCCTCCAGCCCCTACAACCTTCCCCATCTCTGTAACTTCCTCCAGCCCTTACAACTTTCCCTATCTCTGTAAACGTCTCCAGCCCTTACAACCCTCCCTATCTCTGTAACCTCCTCCAGCCCTTACAACCTTCCCTATCTCTGTAACCTCCTCCAGACCCTACAACCTTCCCTATCTCTGTAACCTTCTCCAGCCCTTACAACCTTCCCTATCTCTGTAACCTCCTCCAATCCTTACAACCTTCCCTATCTCTGTACCCTCCTCCAGCCCCTACAACCTTCCCTATCTCTGTTACCTCCTCCAGCCCCTACAACCTTCCCTATCTCTGTAAACTCCTCCAGCCCTTACAACCTTCCCTATCTATGTAACCTCCCCCAGTCCCTACAACCTTCCCTATCTCTGTAACCTCCTCCAGACCTTACAACCTTCCCTATCTCTGTAAACTCCTCCAGCCCTTACAACCTTCCCTATCTCTGTAACCTCCTCCAGCCCCTACAACCTTCCCTATCTCTGTAACCTCCTGCAGCCCTTACAACCCTCCCTATCTCTGTAACCTCCTCCAGCCCTTGCTACCTTCCCTATCTCTGTAACCTCCTCCAGCCCTTACAACCTTCCCTATCTCTGTAAACTCCTCCAGCCCTTACAACCTTCCCTATCTCTGTAACCTCCTCCAGCCCTTACAACCTTCCCATCTCTGTAACCTCCTCCAGCCCTTACAACCTTCCCTATCTCTGTAACCTCCTCCAGCCCTTACAACATTCCCTATCTCTGTAACCTCCTCCAGCCCCTACTACCTTCCCTATCTCTGTAATCGTCTCCAGCCCTTACAACACTCCCTATCTCTGTAAGCTCCTCCAGTCCTTACAAACTTCCCTATCTCTGTACCGTCCTCCAGCCCCTTCAACCTTCCCTATCTCTGTAACCTCCTCCAGCCCCTACAACCTTCCCTATCTCTGTAACCTCCTCTAGCCCATACAACCCTCCCTATCTCTGTAACCTCCTCCAGCCCTTACAACCTTCCCTATCTCTGTAACATCCTCCAGCCCCTACAACCTTCATTATCTCTGTAACCTCCTCCAGCCTCTTCAACCCTCCCTATCTCTGTAACCTCCTCCAGCACTTACAACCTTCCCTATCTCTGTAACCTCCTCCAGCCCTTACAACCTTCCCTATCTCTGTAACCTCCTCCAGCCATTAAAACCCTCCCTATCTCTGTAACCTCCTCCAGTTCCTACAACCCTCCCTATCTCTGTAACCTCCTCCAGCCCTTACAACCTTCCCTATCTCTGTAACCTCCTCCAACCCCTATAACCTTCCCTATCTCTGTAACATCCTCCAGCCCTTACAACCTTCCCTATCTCTGTAACCTCCTCCAGCCCCTACAACCTTCCCTATCTCTGTAACCTCCTCCAGCCCCTACAACCTTCCCTATCTCTGTAACCTCCTCTAG
Organism: Prionace glauca; assembly: GCA_037974335.1. Taxonomy (NCBI): domain Eukaryota; kingdom Metazoa; phylum Chordata; class Chondrichthyes; order Carcharhiniformes; family Carcharhinidae; genus Prionace; species Prionace glauca. The sequence goes on from CM075734.1 coordinate 7,803,318, forward strand.
CCCTTACAACCCTCCCTATCTCTGTACCCTCCTCCAGCCCTTCAACCTTCCCTATCTCTGTAACCTCCTGCAGCCCCTACAGCCTTCACTATCTCTGTAACCTCCTCCAGCCCCTACAACCCTGCCTATCTCTGTAACCTCCTCCAGCACTTACAACCTTCCCTATCTCTGTAACCTCCTCCAGCCCTTACAACCTTCCCTATCTCTGTAACCTCCTCCAGCCCTAAAAACCCTCCCTATCTCTGTAACCTCCTCCACTACCGACAACCCTCCCTATCTCTGTAACCTCCTCCAGCCCTTACAACCTTCCCTATCTCTGTAACCTCCTCCAACCCCTACAACCTTCCCTATCTCTGTAACCCCCTCCAGTCCCTACAACCTTCCCTATCTCTGTAACCTCCTCCAGCCCTTACAGCCCTCCCTATCTCTGTAACGTCCTCCAGCCCCTACAATCTTCCCCATCTCTGTAACTTCCTCCAGCCCTTACAACTTTCCCTATCTCTGTAAACTTCTCCAGCCCTTACAACCCTCCCTATCTCTGTAACCTCCTCCAGCCCTTACAACCTTCCCTATCTCTGTAACCTCCTCCAGACCCTACAACCTTCCCTATCTCTGTAACCTTCTCCAGCCCTTACAACCTTCCCTATCTCTGTAACCTCCTCCAATCCTTACAACCTTCCCTATCTCTGTACCCTCCTCCAGCCCCTACAACCTTCCCTATCTCTGATACCTCCTCCAGCCCCTACAACCTTCCCTATCTCTGTAAACTCCTCCAGCCCTTACAACCTTCCCTATCTATGTAACCTCCCCCAGTCCCTACAACCTTCCCTATCTCTGTAACCTCCTCCAGAAGTTACAACCTTCCCTATCTCTGTAACCTCCTCCAGCCCTTACAACCTTCCCTATCTCTGTAACCTCCTCCAGCCCCTACAACCTTCCCTATTTCTGTAACCTCCTCCAGCCCTTACAACCCTCCCTATCTCTGTAACCTCCTCCAGCCCTTGCTACCTTCCCTATCTCTGTAACCTCCTCCAGCCCTTACAACATTCCCTATCTCTGTAACCTCCTCCAGCCCCTACTACCTTCCCTATCTCTGTAATCGTCTCCAGCCCTTACAACACTCCCTATCTCTGTAAGCTCCTCCAGCCCTTACAAACTTCCCTATCTCTGTACCGTCCTCCAGCCCCTTCAACCTTCCCTATCTCTGTAACCTCCTCCAGCCCCTACAACCTTCCCTATCTCTGTAACCTCCTCTAGCCCTTACAACCCTCCATATCTCTGTAACCTCCTCCAGCCCTTACAACCTTCCCTATCTCTGTAACCTCCTCCAGCCCCTACAACCTTCACTATCTCTGTAACCTCCTCCAGCCTCTTCAACCCTCCCTATCTCTGTAACCTCCTCCAGCACTTACAACCTTCCCTATCTCTGTAACCTCCTCCAGCCCTTACAACCTTCCCTATCTCTGTAACCTCCTCCAGCCCTTAAAACCCTCCCTATCTCTGTAACCTCCTCCAGTTCCTACAACCCTCCCTATCTCTGTAACCTCCTCCAGCCCTTACAACCTTCCCTATCTCTGTAACCTCCTCCAACCCCTATAACCTTCCCTATCTCTGTAACCTCCTCCAGCCCCTACAACCTTCCCCATCTCTGTAACCTCCTCCAGCCCTTACAACCTTCCCTATCTCTGTAACCTCCTCCAGCCCTTACAAACTTCCCTATCTCTGTAACCTCCTCCAGCCCTTACAACCTTCCCTATCTCTGTACCTTCCCCAGCCCTTACAGCCCTCCCTATCTCTGTAAACTTCTCCAGCCCTTACAACCCTCCCTATCTCTGTAACCTCCTCCAGCCCTTACAACCTTCCCTATCTCTGTAACCTCCTCCAGACCCTACAACCTTCCATATCTCTGTAACCTTCTCCAGCCCTTACAACCTTCCCGATCTCTGTAACCTCCTCCAATCCTTACAACCTTCCCTATCTCTGTACCCTCCTCCAGCCCCTACAACCTTCCCTATCTCTGTTACCTCCTCCAGCCCCTACAACCTTCCCAATCTCTGTAACCTCCTCCAGCCCTTACAACCTTCCCTATCTATGTAACCTCCCCCAGTCCCTACAACCTTCCCTATCTCTGTAACCTCCTCCAGACCTTACAACCTTCCCTATCTCTGTAACCTCCTCCAGCCCTTACAACCTTCCCTATCTCTGTAACCTCCTCCAGCCCCTACAACCTTCCCTATCTCTGTAACCTCCTCCAGCCCTTACAACCCTCCCTATCTCTGTAACCTCCTCCAGCCCTTGCTACCTTCCCTATCTCTGTAACCTCCTCCAGCCCTTACAACCTTCCCTATCTCTGTAAACTCCTCCAGCCCTTACAACCTTCCCTATCTCTGTAACCTCCTCCAGCCCTTACAACCTTCCCATCTCTGTAACCTCCTCCAGCCCTTACAACCTTCCCTATCTCTGTAACCTCCTCCAGACCTTACAACATTCCCTATCTCTGTAACCTCCTCCAGCCCCTACTACCTTCCCTATCTCTGTAATCGTCTCCAGCCCTTACAACACTCCCTATCTCTGTAAGCTCCTCCAGCCCTTACAACCTTCCCTATCTCTGTACCCTCCTCCAGCCCCTTCAACCTTCCCTATCTCTGTAATCTCCTCCAGCCCCTACAACCTTCCCTATCTCTGTAACCTCCTCTAGCCCTTACAACCCTCCCTATCTCTGTAACCTCCTCCAGCCCTTACAACCTTCCCTATCTCTGTAACCTCCTCCAGCCCCTACAAACTTCACTATCTCTGTACCCTCCTCCAGCCTCTTCAACCCTCCCTATTTCTGTAACCTCCTCCAGCACTTACAACCTTCCCTATCTCTGTAACCTCCTCCAGCCCTTACAACCTTCCCTATCTCTGTAACCTCCTCCAGCCCTTAAAACCCTCCCTATCTCTGTAACCTCCTCCAGTTCCTACAACCCTCCCTATCTCTGTAACCTCCTCCAGCCCTTACAACCTTCCCTATCTCTGTAACCTCCTCCAACCCCAACAACCTTCCCTATCTCTGTAACCTCCTCCAGCCCCTACAACCTTCCCTACCTCTGTAGCCTCCTCCAGCCCTTACAACCTTCCGTATGTCTGTAACCTCCTCCAGCACTTACAACCTTCCCTATCTCTGTAACCTCCTCCAGCCCTTACAACCTTCCCTATCTCTGTAACCTCCTCCAGCCCTTACAACCCTCCCTATCTCTGTAACCTCCTCCAGCCCCTACAACCTTCCCTATCTCTGTAACCTCCTCTAGCCCTTACAACCTTCCCTATCTATGTAACCTCCCCCAGTCCCTACAACCTTCCCTATCTCTGTAACCTCCTCCAGACCTTACAACCTTCCCTATCTCTGTAACCTCCTCCAGCCCTTACAACCTTCCCTATCTCTGTAACCTCCTCCAGCCCCTACAACCTTGCCTATCTCTGTAACCTCCTCCAGCCCTTACAACCCTCCCTATCTCTGTAACCTCCTCCAGCCCTTACAACCTTCCCTATCTCTGTAACCTCCTCCAGCCCTTACAACCTTCCCTATCTCTGTAAACTCCTCCAGCCCTTACAACCTTCCCTATCTCTGTAACCTCCTCCAGCCCTTACAACCTTCCCTATCTCTGTAACCTCCTCCAGCCCTTACAACCTTCCCTATCTCTGTAACCGCCTCCAGCCCTTACAACATTCCCTATCTCTGTAACCTCCTCCAGCCCCTACTACCTTCCCTATCTCTGTAATCTTCTCCAGCCCTTACAACACTCCCTATCTCTGTAAGCTCCTCCAGCCCTTACAACCTTCCCTATCTCTGTACCCTCCTCCAGCCCCTTCAACCTTCCCTATCTCTGTAACCTCCTCCAGCCCCTACAACCTTCCCTATCTCTGTAACCTCCTCTAGCCCTTACAACCCTCCCTATCTCTATAACCTCCTCCAGCCCTTACAACCTTCCCTATCTCTGTAACCTCCTCCAGCCCCTACAACCTTCACTATCTCTGTAACCTCCTCCAGCCCCTACAACCCTCCCTATCTCTGTAACCTCCTCCAGCACTTACAACCTTCCCTATCTCTGTAACCTCCTCCAGCCCTTACAACCTTCCCTATCTCTGTAACCTCCTCCAGCCCTTAAAACCCTCCCTATCTCTGTAACCTCCTCCAGTTCCTACAACCCTCCCTATCTCTGTAACCTCCTCCAGCCCTTACAACCTTCCCTATCTCTGTAACCTCCTCCAACCCCTACAACCTTCCCTATCTCTGTAACCTCCTCCAGCCCCTACAACCTTCCCCATCTCTGTAACCTCCTCCAGCACTTACAACCTTCCCTATCTCTGTAACATTCTCCAACCACTACAACCATCCCTATCTCTGTAACCTCCTCCAGCCCCTACAACCCTTCCTGTCTCTGTAACCTCCTCCAGCCCCTATAACCTTCCCTATCTCTGTAACCTCATCCAGCCCTTACAGCCTTCCCTATCTCTGTAACCTCCTCCAGCCCTTACAACCCTCCCTATCTCTGTAACCTCCTCCAGCCCTTACAACCTTCCCTATCTCTGTAACCCCCTCCAGCCCCTACAACCTTCCCTATCTCTGTAACCTCCTCCAGCCCTTACAACCTTCCCTATCTCTGTAACCTCCTCCAGCCCCTACAAACTTCCCTATCTCTGTAAACTCCTCCAGCCCTTACAACCCTCCCTATCTCTGTAACCTCCTCCAGCCCCTACAACCTTCCCCGTCTCTGTAACCTCCTCCAGCCCTTACAACCTTCCCTATCTCTGTAAACTCCTCCAGCCCTTCCAACCTTCCCTATCTCTGTAACCTCCTCCAGCCCTTACAACCTTCCCTATCTATGTAACCTCCCCCAGTCCCTACAACCTTCCCTATCTCTGTAACGTCCTCCAGACCTTACAACCTTCCCTATCTCTGTAACCTCCTCCAGCCCTTACAACCTTCCCTATCTCTGTAACCTCCTCCAGCCCCTACAACCTTGCCTATCTCTGTAACCTCCTCCAGCCCTTACAACCCTCCCTATCTCTGTAACCTCCTCCAGCCCTTACAACCTTCCCTATCTCTGTAACCTCCTCCAGCCCTTACAACCTTCCCTATCTCTGTAAACTCCTCCAGCCCTTACAACCTTCCCTATCTCTGTAACCTCCTCCAGCCCTTACAACCTTCCCTATCTCTGTAAACTCCTCCAGCCCTTACAACCTTCCCTATCTCTGTAACCTCCTCCAGCCCTTACAACCTTCCGTATCTCTGTAACCGCCTCCAGCCCTTACAACATTCCCTATCTCTGTAACCTCCTCCAGCCCCTACTACCTTCCCTATCTCTGTAATCTTCTCCAGCCCTTACAACACTCCCTATCTCTGTAAGCTCCTCCAGCCCTTACAACCTTCCCTATCTCTGTACCCTCCTCCAGCCCCTTCAACCTTCCCTATCTCTGTAACCTCCTCCAGCCCCTACAACCTTCCCTATCTCTGTAACCTCCTATAGCCCTTACAACCCTCCCTATCTCTATAACCTCCTCCAGCCCTTACAACCTTCCCTATCTCTGTAACCTCCTCCAGCCCCTACAACCTTCACTATCTCTGTAACCTCCTCCAGCCCCTACAACCCTCCCTATCTCTGTAACCTCCTCCAGCACTTACAACCTTCCCTATCTCTGTAACCTCCTCCAGCCCTTACAACCTTCCCTATCTCTGTAACCTCCTCCAGCCCTTAAAACCCTCCCTATCTCTGTAACCTCCTCCAGTTCCTACAACCCTCCCTATCTCTGTAACCTCCTCCAGCCCTTACAACCTTCCCTATCTCTGTAACCTCCTCCAACCCCTACAACCTTCCCTATCTCTGTAACCTCCTCCACCGCCTACAACCTTCCCCATCTCTGTAACCTCCTCCAGCACTTACAACCTTCCCTATCTCTGTAACATTCTCCAACCACTACAACCATCCCTATCTCTGTAACCTCCTCCAGCCCCTACAACCCTTCTTTGTCTCTGTAACCTCCTCCAGCCCCTATAACCTTCTCTATCTCTGTAACCTCATCCAGCCCTTACAGCCTTCCCTATCTCTGTAACCTCCTCCAGCCCTTACAACCCTCCCTATCTCTGTAACCTCCTCCAGCCCTTACAACCTTCCCTATCTCTGTAACCCCCTCCAGCCCCTACAACCTTCCCTATCTCTGTAACCTCCTCCAGCCCTTACAACCTTCCCTATCTCTGTAACCTCCTCCAGCCCCTACAACCTTCCCTATCTCTGTAACCTCCTCCAGCCCTTACAACCCTCCCTATCTCTGTAACCTCCTCCAGCCCCTACAACCTTCCCCGTCTCTGTAACCTCCTCCAGCCCTTACAACCTTCCCTATCTCTGTAAACTCCTCCAGCCCTTCCAACCTTCCCTATCTCTGTAACCTCCTCCAGCCCTTACAACCTTCCCTATCTCTGTAACCTCCCCCAGTCCCTACAACCTTCCCTATCTCTGTAACCTCCTCCAGACCTTACAACCTTCCCTATCTCTGTAAGCTCCTCCAGCCCTTACAACCTTCCCTATCTCTGTAACCTCCTCCAGCCCCTACAACCTTCCCTATCTCTGTAAACTCCTCCAGCCCTTACAACTCTCCCTATCTCTGTAACCTCCTCCAGCCCTTACAACCTTCCCTATCTCTGTAACGTCCTCCAGCCCTTACAACCTTCCCTATCTCTGTAACCTCCTCCAGCCCTTACAACCTTCCCTATCTCTGTAACCTCCTCCAGCCCTTACAACCTTCCCTATCTCTGTAACCTCCTCCAGCCCTTACAACCTTCCCTATCTCTGTAACCTCCTCCAGCCCTTGCAACTTTCCCTATCTCTGTAAACTCCTCCAGCCCCTACAACCTTCCCTATCTCTGTAACCTTCTCCGGCCCTTACAACCTTCCCTATCTCTGTACCCTCCTCCAGCCCCTACAACCTTCCCTATCTCTGTAACCTCCTCCAGCCCCTACAACCTTCCCTATCTCTGTAACCTCCTCTAGCCCTTACAACCCTCCCTATCTCTGTACCCTCCTCCAGCCCTTCAACCTTCCCTATCTCTGTAACCTCCTGCAACCCCTACAACCTTCACTATCTCTGTAACCTCCTCCAGCCCCTACAACCCTGCCTATCTCTGTAACCTCCTCCAGCACTTACAACCTTCCCTATCTCTGTAACCTCCTCCAGCCCTTACAACCTTCCCTATCTCTGTAACATCCTCCAGCCCTAAAAACCCTCCCTATCTCTGTAACCTCCTCCAGTACCGACAACCCTCCCTATCTCTGTAACCTCCTCCAGCCCTTACAACCTTCCCTATCTCTGTAACCTCCTCCAACCCCTACAACCTTCCCTATCTCTGTAACCCCCTCCAGTCCCGACAACCTTCCCTATCTCTGTAACCTCCTCCAGCCCTTACAGCCCTCCCTATCTCTGTAACCTCCTCCAGCCCCTACAACCTTCCCCATCTCTGTAACTTCCTCCAGCCCTTACAACTTTCCCTATCTCTGTAAACTTCTCCAGCCCTTACAACCCTCCCTATCTCTGTAACCTCCTCCAGCCCTTACAACCTTCCCTATCTCTGTAACCTCCTCCAGACCCTACAACCTTCCCTATCTCTGTAACCTTCTCCAGCCCTTACAACCTTCCCTATCTCTGTAACCTCCTCCAATCCTTACAACCTTCCCTATCTCTGTACCCTCCTCCAGCCCCTACAACCTTCCCTATCTCTGTAACCTCCTGCAGCCCCTACAACCTTCACTATCTCTGTAACCTCCTCCAGCCCCTACAACCCTGCCTATCTCTGTAACCTCCTCCAGCACTTACAACCTTCCCTATCTCTGTAACCTCCTCCAGCCCTTACAACCTTCCCTATCTCTGTAACATCCTCCAGCCCTAAAAACCCTCCCTATCTCTGTAACCTCCTCCAGTACCGACAACCCTCCCTATCTCTGTAACCTCCTCCAGCCCTTACAACCTTCCCTATCTCTGTAACCTCCTCCAACCCCTACAACCTTCCCTATCTCTGTAACCCCCTCCAGTCCCGACAACCTTCCCTATCTCTGTAACCTCCTCCAGCCCTTACAGCCCTCCCTATCTCTGTAACCTCCTCCAGCCCCTACAACCTTCCCCATCTCTGTAACTTCCTCCAGCCCTTACAACTTTCCATATCTCTGTAAACTTCTCCAGCCCTTACAACCCTCCCTATCTCTGTAACCTCCTCCAGCCCTTACAACCTTCCCTATCTCTGTAACCTCCTCCAGACCCTACAACCTTCCCTATCTCTGTAACCTTCTCCAGCCCTTACAACCTTCCCTATCTCTGTAACCTCCTCCAATCCTTACAACCTTCCCTATCTCTGTACCCTCCTCCAGCCCCTACAACCTTCCCTATCTCTGTTACCTCCTCCAGCCCCTACAACCTTCCCTATCTCTGTAAACTCCTCCAGCCCTTACAACCTTCCCTATCTATGTAACCTCCCCCAGTCCCTACAACCTTCCCTATCTCTGTAACCTCCTCCAGACCTTACAACCTTCCCTATCTCTGTAACCTCCTCCAGCCCTTACAACCTTCCCTATCTCTGTAACCTCCTCCAGCCCCTACAACCTTCCCTATCTCTGTAACCTCCTCCAGCCCTTACAACCCTCCCTATCTCTGTAACCTCCTCCAGCCCTTGCTACCTTCCCTATCTCTGTAACCTCCTCCAGCCCTTACAACCTTCCCTATCTCTGTAAACTCCTCCAGCCCTTACAACCTTCCCTATCTCTGTAACCTCCTCCAGCCCTTACAACCTTCCCATCTCTGTAACCTCCTCCAGCCCTTACATCCTTCCCTATCTCTGTAACCTCCTCCAGCCCTTACAACATTCCCTATCTCTGTAACCTCCTCCAGCCCCTACTACCTTCCCTATCTCTGTAATCGTCTCCAGCCCTTACAACACTCCCTATCTCTGTAAGCTCCTCCAGCCCTTACAAACTTCCCTATCTCTGTACCGTCCTCCAGCCCCTTCAACCTTCCCTATCTCTGTAACCTCCTCCAGCCCCTACAACCTTCCCTATCTCTGTAACCTCCTCTAGCCCTTACAACCCTCCCTATCTCTGTAACCTCCTCCAGCCCTGACAACCTTCCCTATCTCTGTAACCTCCTCCAGCCCCTACAACCTTCACTATCTCAGTAACCTCCTCCAGCCTCTTCAACCCTCCCTATCTCTGTAACCTCCTCCAGCACTTACAACCTTCCCTATCTCTGTAACCTCCTCCAGCCCTTACAACCTTCCCTAACTCTGTAACCTCCTCCAGCCCTTAAAACCCTCCCTATCTCTGTAACCTCCTGCAGCCCCTACAACCTTCACTATCTCTGTAACCTCCTCCAGCCCCTACAACCCTGCCTATCTCTGTAACCTCCTCCAGTTCCTACAACCCTCCCTATCTCTGTAACCTCCTCCAGCCCTTACAACCTTCCCTATCTCTGTAACCTCCTCCAACCCCTATAACCTTCCCTATCTCTGTAACCTCCTTCAGCCCCTACAACCTTCCCCATCTCTGTAACCTCCTCCAGCCCTTACAACCTTCCCTATCTCTGTAACCTCCTCCAGCCCTTACAAACTTCCCTATCTCTGTAACCTCCTCCAGCCCTTACAACCTTCCCTATCTCTGTACCTTCCCCAGCCCTTACAGCCCTCCCTATCTCAGTAAACTTCTCCAGCCCTTACAACCCTCCCTATCTCTGTAACCTCCTCCAGCCCTTACAACCTTCCCTATCTCTGTAACCTCCTCCAGACCCTACAACCTTCCCTATCTCTGTAACCTTCTCCAGCCCTTACAACCTTCACTATCTCTGTAACCTCCTCCAATCCTTACAACCTTCCCTATCTCTGTACCCTCCTCCAGCCCCTACAACCTTCCCTATCTCTGTTACCTCCTCCAGCCCCTACAACCTTCCCTATCTCTGTAACCTCCTCCAGCCCTTACAACCTTCCCTATCTATGTAACCTCCCCCAGTCCCTACAACCTTCCCTATCTCTGTAACCTCCTCCAGAACTTACAACCTTCCCTATCTCTGTAACCTCCTCCAGCCCTTACAACCTTCCCTATCTCTGTAACCTCCTCCAGCCCCTACAACCTTCCCTATCTCTGTAACCTCCTGCAGCCCCTACAACCTTCACTATCTCTGTAACCTCCTCCAGCCCCTGCAACCCTGCCTATCTCTGTAACCTCCTCCAGCACTTACAACCTTCCCTATCTCTGTAACCTCCTCCAGCCCTTACAACCTTCCCTATCTCTGTAACATCCTCCAGCCCTAAAAACCCTCCCTATCTCTGTAACCTCCTCCAGTACCGACAACCCTCCCTATCTCTGTAACCTCCTCCAGCCCTTACTACCTTCCCTATCTCTGTAACCTCCTCCAACCCCTACAACCTTCCCTATCTCTGTAACCCCCTCCAGTCCCGACAACCTTCCCTATCTCTGTAACCTCCTCCAGCCCTTACAGCCCTCCCTATCTCTGTAACCTCCTCCAGCCCCTACAACCTTCCCCATCTCTGTAACTTCCTCCAGCCCTTACAACTTTCCCTATCTCTGTAAACTTCTCCAGCCCTTACAACCCTCCCTATCTCTGTAACCTCCTCCAGCCCTTACAACCTTCCCTATCTCTGTAACCTCCTCCAGACCCTACAACCTTCCCTATCTCTGTAACCTTCTCCAGCCCTTACAACCTTCCCTATCTCTGTAACCTCCTCCAATCCTTACAACCTTCCCTATCTCTGTACCCTCCTCCAGCCCCTACAACCTTCCCTATCTCTGTAACCTCCTGCAGCCCCTACAACCTTCACTATCTCTGTAACCTCCTCCAGCCCCTACAACCCTGCCTATCTCTGTAACCTCCTCCAGCACTTACAACCTTCCCTATCTCTGTAACCTCCTCCAGCCCTTACAACCTTCCCTATCTCTGTAACATCCTCCAGCCCTAAAAACCCTCCCTATCTCTGTAACCTCCTCCAGTACCGACAACCCTCCCTATCTCTGTAACCTCCTCCAGCCCTTACAACCTTCCCTATCTCTGTAACCTCCTCCAACCCCTACAACCTTCCCTATCTCTGTAACCCCCTCCAGTCCCGACAACCTTCCCTATCTCTGTAACCTCCTCCAGCCCTTACAGCCCTCCCTATCTCTGTAACCTCCTCCAGCCCCTACAACCTTCCCCATCTCTGTAACTTCCTCCAGCCCTTACAACTTTCCCTATCTCTGTAAACTTCTCCAGCCCTTACAACCCTCCCTATCTCTGTAACCTCCTCCAGCCCTTACAACCTTCCCTATCTCTGTAACCTCCTCCAGACCCTACAACCTTCCCTATCTCTGTAACATTCTCCAGCCCTTACAACCTTCCCTATCTCTGTAACCTCCTCCAATCCTTACAACCTTCCCTATCTCTGTACCCTCCTCCAGCCCCTATAACCTTCCCTATCTCTGTAACCTCATCCAGCCCTTACAGCCTTCCCTATCTCTGTAACCTCCTCCAGCCCTTACAACCCTCCCTATCTCTGTAACCTCCTCCAGCCCTTACAACCTTCCCTATCTCTGTAACCCCCTCCAGCCCCTACAACCTTCCCTATCTCTGTAATTTCCTCCAGCCCTTACAACCTTCCCTATCTCTGTAACCTCCTCCAGCCCCTACAAACTTCCCTATCTCTGTAAACTCCTCCAGCCCTTACAACCCTCCCTATCTCTGTAACCTCCTCCAGCCCCTACAACCTTCCCCGTCTCTGTAACCTCCTCCAGCCCTTACAACCTTCCCTATCTCTGTAAACTCCTCCAGCCCTTCCAACCTTCCCTATCTCTGTAACCTCCTCCAGCCCTTACAACCTTCCCTATCTATGTAACCTCCCCCAGTCCCTACAACCTTCCCTATCTCTGTAACGTCCTCCAGACCTTACAACCTTCCCTATCTCTGTAACCTCCTCCAGCCCTTACAACCTTCCCTATCTCTGTAACCTCCTCCAGCCCCTACAACCTTGCCTATCTCTGTAACCTCCTCCAGCCCTTACAACCCTCCCTATCTCTGTAACCTCCTCCAGCCCTTACAACCTTCCCTATCTCTGTAACCTCCTCCAGCCCTTACAACCTTCCCTATCTCTGTAAACTCCTCCAGCCCTTACAACCTTCCCTATCTCTGTAACCTCCTCCAGCCCTTACAACCTTCCCTATCTCTGTAAACTCCTCCAGCCCTTACAACCTTCCCTATCTCTGTAACCTCCTCCAGCCCTTACAACCTTCCGTATCTCTGTAACCGCCTCCAGCCCTTACAACATTCCCTATCTCTGTAACCTCCTCCAGCCCCTACTACCTTCCCTATCTCTGTAATCTTCTCCAGCCCTTACAACACTCCCTATCTCTGTAAGCTCCTCCAGCCCTTACAACCTTCCCTATCTCTGTACCCTCCTCCAGCCCCTTCAACCTTCCCTATCTCTGTAACCTCCTCCAGCCCCTACAACCTTCCCTATCTCTGTAACCTCCTATAGCCCTTACAACCCTCCCTATCTCTATAACCTCCTCCAGCCCTTACAACCTTCCCTATCTCTGTAACCTCCTCCAGCCCCTACAACCTTCACTATCTCTGTAACCTCCTCCAGCCCCTACAACCCTCCCTATCTCTGTAACCTCCTCCAGCACTTACAACCTTCCCTATCTCTGTAACCTCCTCCAGCCCTTACAACCTTCCCTATCTCTGTAACCTCCTCCAGCCCTTAAAACCCTCCCTATCTCTGTAACCTCCTCCAGTTCCTACAACCCTCCCTATCTCTGTAACCTCCTCCAGCCCTTACAACCTTCCCTATCTCTGTAACCTCCTCCAACCCCTACAACCTTCCCTATCTCTGTAACCTCCTCCACCGCCTACAACCTTCCCCATCTCTGTAACCTCCTCCAGCACTTACAACCTTCCCTATCTCTGTAACATTCTCCAACCACTACAACCATCCCTATCTCTGTAACCTCCTCCAGCCCCTACAACCCTTCTTTGTCTCTGTAACCTCCTCCAGCCCCTATAACCTTCTCTATCTCTGTAACCTCATCCAGCCCTTACAGCCTTCCCTATCTCTGTAACCTCCTCCAGCCCTTACAACCCTCCCTATCTCTGTAACCTCCTCCAGCCCTTACAACCTTCCCTATCTCTGTAACCCCCTCCAGCCCCTACAACCTTCCCTATCTCTGTAACCTCCTCCAGCCCTTACAACCTTCCCTATCTCTGTAACCTCCTCCAGCCCCTACAACCTTCCCTATCTCTGTAACCTCCTCCAGCCCTTACAACCCTCCCTATCTCTGTAACCTCCTCCAGCCCCTACAACCTTCCCCGTCTCTGTAACCTCCTCCAGCCCTTACAACCTTCCCTATCTCTGTAAACTCCTCCAGCCCTTCCAACCTTCCCTATCTCTGTAACCTCCTCCAGCCCTTACAACCTTCCCTATCTCTGTAACCTCCCCCAGTCCCTACAACCTTCCCTATCTCTGTAACCTCCTCCAGACCTTACAACCTTCCCTATCTCTGTAAGCTCCTCCAGCCCTTACAACCTTCCCTATCTCTGTAACCTCCTCCAGCCCCTACAACCTTCCCTATCTCTGTAAACTCCTCCAGCCCTTACAACTCTCCCTATCTCTGTAACCTCCTCCAGCCCTTACAACCTTCCCTATCTCTGTAACGTCCTCCAGCCCTTACAACCTTCCCTATCTCTGTAACCTCCTCCAGCCCTTACAACCTTCCCTATCTCTGTAACCTCCTCCAGCCCTTACAACCTTCCCTATCTCTGTAACCTCCTCCAGCCCTTACAACCTTCCCTATCTCTGTAACCTCCTCCAGCCCTTGCAACTTTCCCTATCTCTGTAAACTCCTCCAGCCCCTACAACCTTCCCTATCTCTGTAACCTTCTCCGGCCCTTACAACCTTCCCTATCTCTGTACCCTCCTCCAGCCCCTACAACCTTCCCTATCTCTGTAACCTCCTCCAGCCCCTACAACCTTCCCTATCTCTGTAACCTCCTCTAGCCCTTACAACCCTCCCTATCTCTGTACCCTCCTCCAGCCCTTCAACCTTCCCTATCTCTGTAACCTCCTGCAACCCCTACAACCTTCACTATCTCTGTAACCTCCTCCAGCCCCTACAACCCTGCCTATCTCTGTAACCTCCTCCAGCACTTACAACCTTCCCTATCTCTGTAACCTCCTCCAGCCCTTACAACCTTCCCTATCTCTGTAACATCCTCCAGCCCTAAAAACCCTCCCTATCTCTGTAACCTCCTCCAGTACCGACAACCCTCCCTATCTCTGTAACCTCCTCCAGCCCTTACAACCTTCCCTATCTCTGTAACCTCCTCCAACCCCTACAACCTTCCCTATCTCTGTAACCCCCTCCAGTCCCGACAACCTTCCCTATCTCTGTAACCTCCTCCAGCCCTTACAGCCCTCCCTATCTCTGTAACCTCCTCCAGCCCCTACAACCTTCCCCATCTCTGTAACTTCCTCCAGCCCTTACAACTTTCCCTATCTCTGTAAACTTCTCCAGCCCTTACAACCCTCCCTATCTCTGTAACCTCCTCCAGCCCTTACAACCTTCCCTATCTCTGTAAACTCCTCCAGACCCTACAACCTTCCCTATCTCTGTAACCTTCTCCAGCCCTTACAACCTTCCCTATCTCTGTAACCTCCTCCAATCCTTACAACCTTCCCTATCTCTGTACCCTCCTCCAGCCCCTACAACCTTCCCTATCTCTGTAACCTCCTGCAGCCCCTACAACCTTCACTATCTCTGTAACCTCCTCCAGCCCCTACAACCCTGCCTATCTCTGTAACCTCCTCCAGCACTTACAACCTTCCCTATCTCTGTAACCTCCTCCAGCCCTTACAACCTTCCCTATCTCTGTAACATCCTCCAGCCCTAAAAACCCTCCCTATCTCTGTAACCTCCTCCAGTACCGACAACCCTCCCTATCTCTGTAACCTCCTCCAGCCCTTACAACCTTCCCTATCTCTGTAACCTCCTCCAACCCCTACAACCTTCCCTATCTCTGTAACCCCCTACAGTCCCGACAACCTTCCCTATCTCTGTAACCTCCTCCAGCCCTTACAGCCCTCCCTATCTCTGTAACCTCCTCCAGCCCCTACAACCTTCCCCATCTCTGTAACTTCCTCCAGCCCTTACAACTTTCCCTATCTCTGTAAACTTCTCCAGCCCTTACAACCCTCCCTATCTCTGTAACCTCCTCCAGCCCTTACAACCTTCCCTATCTCTGTAACCTCCTCCAGACCCTACAACCTTCCCTATCTCTGTAACCTTCTCCAGCCCTTACAACCTTCCCTATCTCTGTAACCTCCTCCAATCCTTACAACCTTCCCTATCTCTGTACCCTCCTCCAGCCCCTACAACCTTCCCTATCTCTGTTACCTCCTCCAGCCCCTACAACCTTCCCTATCTCTGTAAACTCCTCCAGCCCTTACAACCTTCCCTATCTATGTAACCTCCCCCAGTCCCTACAACCTTCCCTATCTCTGTAACCTCCTCCAGACCTTACAACCTTCCCTATCTCTGTAACCTCCTCCAGCCCTTACAACCTTCCCTATCTCTGTAACCTCCTCCAGCCCCTACAACCTTCCCTATCTCTGTAACCTCCTCCAGCCCTTACAACCCTCCCTATCTCTGTAACCTCCTCCAGCCCTTGCTACCTTCCCTATCTCTGTAACCTCCTCCAGCCCTTACAACCTTCCCTATCTCTGTAAACTCCTCCAGCCCTTACAACCTTCCCTATCTCTGTAACCTCCTCCAGCCCTTACAACCTTCCCATCTCTGTAACCTCCTCCAGCCCTTACATCCTTCCCTATCTCTGTAACCTCCTCCAGCCCTTACAACATTCCCTATCTCTGTAACCTCCTCCAGCCCCTACTACCTTCCCTATCTCTGTAATCGTCTCCAGCCCTTACAACACTCCCTATCTCTGTAAGCTCCTCCAGCCCTTACAAACTTCCCTATCTCTGTACCGTCCTCCAGCCCCTTCAACCTTCCCTATCTCTGTAACCTCCTCCAGCCCCTACAACCTTCCCTATCTCTGTAACCTCCTCTAGCCCTTACAACCCTCCCTATCTCTGTAACCTCCTCCAGCCCTGACAACCTTCCCTATCTCTGTAACCTCCTCCAGCCCCTACAACCTTCACTATCTCAGTAACCTCCTCCAGCCTCTTCAACCCTCCCTATCTCTGTAACCTCCTCCAGCACTTACAACCTTCCCTATCTCTGTAACCTCCTCCAGCCCTTACAACCTTCCCTAACTCTGTAACCTCCTCCAGCCCTTAAAACCCTCCCTATCTCTGTAACCTCCAGCAGCCCCTACAACCTTCACTATCTCTGTAACCTCCTCCAGCCCCTACAACCCTGCCTATCTCTGTAACCTCCTCCAGTTCCTACAACCCTCCCTATCTCTGTAACCTCCTCCAGCCCTTACAACCTTCCCTATCTCTGTAACCTCCTCCAACCCCTATAACCTTCCCTATCTCTGTAACCTCCTTCAGCCCCTACAACCTTCCCCATCTCTGTAACCTCCTCCAGCCCTTACAACCTTCCCTATCTCTGTAACCTCCTCCAGCCCTTACAAACTTCCCTATCTCTGTAACCTCCTCCAGCCCTTACAACCTTCCCTATCTCTGTACCTTCCCCAGCCCTTACAGCCCTCCCTATCTCAGTAAACTTCTCCAGCCCTTACAACCCTCCCTATCTCTGTAACCTCCTCCAGCCCTTACAACCTTCCCTATCTCTGTAACCTCCTCCAGACCCGACAACCTTCCCTATCTCTGTAACCTTCTCCAGCCCTTACAACCTTCACTATCTCTGTAACCTCCTCCAATCCTTACAACCTTCCCTATCTCTGTACCCTCCTCCAGCCCCTACAACCTTCCCTATCTCTGTTACCTCCTCCAGCCCCTACAACCTTCCCTATCTCTGTAACCTCCTCCAGCCCTTACAACCTTCCCTATCTATGTAACCTCCCCCAGTCCCTACAACCTTCCCTATCTCTGTAACCTCCTCCAGAACTTACAACCTTCCCTATCTCTGTAACCTCCTCCAGCCCTTACAACCTTCCCTATCTCTGTAACCTCCTCCAGCCCCTACAACCTTCCCTATCTCTGTAACCTCCTGCAGCCCCTACAACCTTCACTATCTCTGTAACCTCCTCCAGCCCCTACAACCCTGCCTATCTCTGTAACCTCCTCCAGCACTTACAACCTTCCCTATCTCTGTAACCTCCTCCAGCCCTTACAACCTTCCCTATCTCTGTAACATCCTCCAGCCCTAAAAACCCTCCCTATCTCTGTAACCTCCTCCAGTACCGACAACCCTCCCTATCTCTGTAACCTCCTCCAGCCCTTACGACCTTCCCTATCTCTGTAACCTCCTCCAACCCCTACAACCTTCCCTATCTCTGTAACCCCCTCCAGTCCCGACAACCTTCCCTATCTCTGTAACCTCCTCCAGCCCTTACAGCCCTCCCTATCTCTGTAACCTCCTCCAGCCCCTACAACCTTCCCCATCTCTGTAACTTCCTCCAGCCCTTACAACTTTCCCTATCTCTGTAAACTTCTCCAGCCCTTACAACCCTCCCTATCTCTGTAACCTCCTCCAGCCCTTACAACCTTCCCTATCTCTGTAACCTCCTCCAGACCCTACAACCTTCCCTATCTCTGTAACCTTCTCCAGCCCTTACAACCTTCCCTATCTCTGTAACCTCCTCCAATCCTTACAACCTTCCCTATCTCTGTACCCTCCTCCAGCCCCTACAACCTTCCCTATCTCTGTAACCTCCTGCAGCCCCTACAACCTTCACTATCTCTGTAACCTCCTCCAGCCCCTACAACCCTGCCTATCTCTGTAACCTCCTCCAGCACTTACAACCTTCCCTATCTCTGTAACCTCCTCCAGCCCTTACAACCTTCCCTATCTCTCTAACATCCTCCAGCCCTAAAAACCCTCCCTATCTCTGTAACCTCCTCCAGTACCGACAACCCTCCCTATCTCTGTAACCTCCTCCAGCCCTTACAACCTTCCCTATCTCTGTAACCTCCTCCAACCCCTACAACCTTCCCTATCTCTGTAACCCCCTCCAGTCCCGACAACCTTCCCTATCTCTGTAACCTCCTCCAGCCCTTACAGCCCTCCCTATCTCTGTAACCTCCTCCAGCCCCTACAACCTTCCCCATCTCTGTAACTTCCTCCAGCCCTTACAACTTTCCCTATCTCTGTAAACTTCTCCAGCCCTTACAACCCTCCCTATCTCTGTAACCTCCTCCAGCCCTTACAACCTTCCCTATCTCTGTAACCTCCTCCAGACCCTACAACCTTCCCTATCTCTGTAACATTCTCCAGCCCTTACAACCTTCCCTATCTCTGTAACCTCCTCCAATCCTTACAACCTTCCCTATCTCTGTACCCTCCTCCAGCCCCTACAACCTTCCCTATCTCTGTTACCTCCTCCAGCCCCTACAACCTTCCCTATCTCTGTAAACTCCTCCAGCCCTTACAACCTTCCCTATCTATGTAACCTCCCCCAGTCCCTACAACTTTCCCTATCTCTGTAACCTCCTCCAGACCTTACAACCTTCCCTATCTCTGTAACCTCCTCCAGCCCTTACAACCTTCCCTATCTCTGTAACCTCCTCCAGCCCCTACAACCTTCCCTATCTCTGTAACCTCCTCCAGCCCTTACAACCCTCCCTATCTCTGTAACCTCCTCCAGCCCTTGCTACCTTCCCTATCTCTGTAACCTCCTCCAGCCCTTACAACCTTCCCTATCTCTGTAAACTCCTCCAGCCCTTACAACCTACCCTATCTCTGTAACCTCCTCCAGCCCTTACAACCTTCCCATCTCTGTAACCTCCTCCAGCCCTTACAACCTTCCCTATCTCTGTAACCTCCTCCAGCCCTTACAACATTCCCTATCTCTGTAACCTCCTCCAGCCCCTACTACCTTCCCTATCTCTGTAATCGTCTCCAGCCCTTACAACACTCCCTATCTCTGTAAGCTCCTCCAGCCCTTACAAACTTCCCTATCTCTGTACCGTCCTCCAGCCCCTTCAACCTTCCCTATCTCTGTAACCTCCTCCAGCCCCTACAACCTTCCCTATCTCTGTAACCTCCTCTAGCCCTTACAACCCTCCCTATCTCTGTAACCTCCTCCAGCCCTTACAACCTTCCCTATCTCTGTAACCTCCTCCAGCCCCTACAACCTTCACTATCTCAGTAACCTCCTCCAGCCTCTTCAACCCTCCCTATCTCTGTAACCTCCTCCAGCACTTACAACCTTCCCTATCTCTGTAACCTCCTCCAGCCCTTACAAACTTCCCTAACTCTGTAACCTCCTCCAGCCCTTAAAACCCTCCCTATCTCTGTAACCTCCTCCAGTTCCTACAACCCTCCCTATCTCTGTAACCTCCTCCAGCCCTTACAACCTTCCCTATCTCTGTAACCTCCTCCAACCCCTATAACCTTCCCTATCTCTGTAACCTCCTTCAGCCCCTACAACCTTCCCCATCTCTGTAACCTCCTCCAGCCCTGACAACCTCACGTGCTCACTGTGTCTCCTCCAGCCCTTACAAACTTCCCTATCTCTGTAACCTCCTCCAGCCCTTACAACCTTCCCTATCTCTGTACCTTCCCCAGCCCTTACAGCCCTCCCTATCTCAGTAAACTTCTCCAGCCCTTACAACCCTCCCTATCTCTGTAACCTCCTCCAGCCCTTACAACCTTCCCTATCTCTGTAACCTCCTCCAGACCCTACAACCTTCCCTATCTCTGTTACCTTCTCCAGCCCTTACAACCTTCACTATCTCTGTAACCTCCTCCAATCCTTACAACCTTCCCTATCTCTGTACCCTCCTCCAGCCCCTACAACCTTCCCTATCTCTGTTACCTCCTCCAGCCCCTACAACCTTCCCTATCTCTGTAACCTCCTCCAGCCCTTACAACCTTCCCTATCTATGTAACCTCCCCCAGTCCCTACAACCTTCCCTATCTCTGTAACCTCCTCCAGACCTTACAACCTTCCCTATCTCTGTAACCTCCTCCAGCCCTTGCTACCTTCCCTATCTCTGTAACCTCCTCCAGCCCTTACAACCTTCCCTATCTCTGTAAACTCCTCCAGCCCTTACAAACTTCCCTATCTCTGTAACCTCCTCCAGCCCTTACAACCTTCCCATCTCTGTAACCTCCTCCAGCCCTTACAACCTTCCCTATCTCTGTAACCTCCTCCAGCCCTTACAACATTCCCTATCTCTGTAACCTCCTCCAGCCCCTACTACCTTCCCTATCTCTGTAATCGTCTCCAGCCCTTACAACACTCCCTATCTCTGTAAGCTCCTCCAGCCCTTACAACCTTCCCTATCTCTGTACCCTCCTCCAGCCCCTTCAACCTTCCCTATCTCTGTAACCTCCTCCAGCCCCTACAACCTTCCCTATCTCTGTAACCTCCTCTAGCCCTTACAACCCTCCCTATCTCTGTAACCTCCTCCAGCCCTTACAACCTTCCCTATCTCTGTAACCTCCTCCAGCCCCTACAAACTTCACTATCTCTGTACCCTCCTCCAGCCTCTTCAACCCTCCCTATTTCTGTAACCTCCTCCAGCACTTACAACCTTCCCTATCTCTGTAACCTCCTCCAGCCCTTACAACCTTCCCTATCTCTGTAACCTCCTCCAGCCCTTAAAACCCTCCCTATCTCTGTAACCTCCTCCAGTTCCTACAACCCTCCCTATCTCTGTAACCTCCTCCAGCCCTTACAACCTTCCCTATCTCTGTAACCTCCTCCAACTCCTACAACCTTCCCTATCTCTGTAACCTCCTCCAGCCCCTACAACCTTCCCCATCTCTGTAACCTCCTCCAGCCCTTACAACCTTCCCTATCTCTGTAACCTCCTCCAGCCCTTACAAACTTCCCTATCTCTGTAACCTCCTCCAGCCCTTACAACCTTCCCTATCTCTGTAACCTCCTCCAGCCCCTACAACCTTCCGCATCTCTGTAAACTCCTCCAGCCCTTACAACCTTCCCGATCTCTGTAATCTTCTCCAGCCCTTACAACCCTCCCTATCTCTGTAACCTCCTCCAGCACCTACAACTTTCCCTATCTCTGTAACCTTCTCCAGCCCTTACAACCCTCCCTATCACTGTAACCTCCTCCAGCCCTTACAACCTTCCCTATCTCTGTACCCTCCTCCAGCCCCTACAACCTTCCCTATCTCTGTAACCTCCTCCAGCCCCTACAACCTTCCCTATCTCTGTAACCTCCTCCAGCCCTTACAACCCTCCCTATCTCTGTAACCTCCTCCAGCCCTTAAAACCTTCCCTATATCTGTAACCTCCTCCAGCCCCTACAACCTTCACTATCTCTGTAACCTCCTCCAGCCCCTACAACCCTCCCTATCTCTGTAACCTCCTCCAGCACTTACAACCTTCCCTATCTCTGTAACCTTCTCCAACCACTACAACCATCCCTATCTCTGTAACCTCCTCCAGCCCCTACAACCCTTCCTGTCTCTGTAACCTCCTCCAGCCCCTACAACCTTCCCTATCTCTGTAACCTCATCCCGCCCTTACAGCCTTCCCTATCTCTGTAACCTCCTCCAGCCCCTATAACCCTCCCTATCTCTGTAACCTCCTCCAGCCCCTAAAAACCCTCCCTATCTCTGTAACCTTCTCCAGCCCCTACAACCTTCCCTATCGCTGTAACATCCTCCAGCCCCCACAACCCTCCACATCTCTGTAACCTCCTCCAGCCCTTACAACCTTCCCTATCTCTGTAACCTCATCCAGCCCTTACAGCCTTCCCTATCTCTGTAACCTCCTCCAGCCCCTATAACCCTCCCTATCTCTGTAACCTCCTCCAGCCCCTAAAAACCCTCCCTGTCTCTGTAACCTTCTCCAGCCCCTACAACCTTCCCTATCTCTGTAACGTCCTCCAGCCCTTACAACCTTCCCTATCTCTGTAACCTCCTCCAGCCCTTACAACCTTCCCTATCTCTGTAACCTCCTCCAGCCCTTACAACCTTCCCTATCTCTGTAACCTCCTCCAGCCCTTACAACCTTCCCTATCTCTGTAACCTCCTCCAGTCCTTACAACATTCCCTATCTCTGTAAACTCCTCCAGCCCCTACAACCTTCCCTATCTCTGTAAACTTCTCCGGCCCTTACAACCCTCCCTATCTCTGTAACCTCCTCCAGCGCTTACAACCTTCCCTATCTCTGTAACCTCCTCCAGCCCCTACAACCTTCCCTATCTCTGTAACCTCCTCCAGCCCCTACAACCTTCCCTATCTCTGTAACCTCCTCTAGCCCTTACAATCCTCCCTATCTCTGTACCCTCCTCCAGCCCTTCAACCTTCCCTATCTCTGTAACCTCCTGCAGCCCCTACAGCCTTCACTATCTCTGTAACCTCCTCCAGCCCCTACAACCCTGCCTATCTCTGTAACCTCCTCCAGTACTGACAACCCTCCCTATCTCTGTAACCTCCTCCAGCCCTTACAACCTTCCCTATCTCTGTAACCTCCTCCAACCCCTACAACCTTCCCTATCTCTGTAACCCCCTCCAGTCCCTACAACCTTCCCTATTTCTGTAACCTCCTCCAGCCCTTACAGCCCTCCCTATCTCTGTAACGTCCTCCAGCCCCTACAACCTTCCCCATCTCTGTAACTTCCTCCAGCCCTTACAACTTTCCCTATCTCTGTAAACTTCTCCAGCCCTTACAACCCTCCCTATCTCTGTAACCTCCTCCAGCCCTTACAACCTTCCCTATCTCTGTAACCTCCTCCAGACCCTACAACCTTCCCTATCTCTGTAACCTTCTCCAGCCCTTACAACCTTCCCTATCTCTGTAACCTCCTCCAATCCTTACAACCTTCCCTATCTCTGTACCCTCCTCCAGCCCCTACAACCTTCCCTATCTCTGTTACCTCCTCCAGCCCCTACAACCTTCCCTATCTCTGTAAACTCCTCCAGCCCTTACAACCTTCCCTATCTATGTAACCTCCCCCAGTCCCTACAACCTTCCCTATCTCTGTAACCTCCTCCAGACCTTACAACCTTCCCTATCTCTGTAAACTCCTCCAGCCCTTACAACCTTCCCTATCTCTGTAACCTCCTCCAGCCCCTACAACCTTCCCTATCTCTGTAACCTCCTGCAGCCCTTACAACCCTCCCTATCTCTGTAACCTCCTCCAGCCCTTGCTACCTTCCCTATCTCTGTAACCTCCTCCAGCCCTTACAACCTTCCCTATCTCTGTAAACTCCTCCAGCCCTTACAACCTTCCCTATCTCTGTAACCTCCTCCAGCCCTTACAACCTTCCCATCTCTGTAACCTCCTCCAGCCCTTACAACCTTCCCTATCTCTGTAACCTCCTCCAGCCCTTACAACATTCCCTATCTCTGTAACCTCCTCCAGCCCCTACTACCTTCCCTATCTCTGTAATCGTCTCCAGCCCTTACAACACTCCCTATCTCTGTAAGCTCCTCCAGCCCTTACAAACTTCCCTATCTCTGTACCGTCCTCCAGCCCCTTCAACCTTCCCTATCTCTGTAACCTCCTCCAGCCCCTACAACCTTCCCTATCTCTGTAACCTCCTCTAGCCCATACAACCCTCCCTATCTCTGTAACCTCCTCCAGCCCTTACAACCTTCCCTATCTCTGTAACCTCCTCCAGCCCCTACAACCTTCACTATCTCTGTAACCTCCTCCAGCCTCTTCAACCCTCCCTATCTCTGTAACCTCCTCCAGCACTTACAACCTTCCCTATCTCTGTAACCTCCTCCAGCCCTTACAACCTTCCCTATCTCTGTAACCTCCTCCAGCCATTAAAACCCTCCCAATCTCTGTAACCTCCTCCAGTTCCTACAACCCTCCCTATCTCTGTAACCTCCTCCAGCCCTTACAACCTTCCCTATCTCTGTAACCTCCTCCAACCCCTATAACCTTCCCTATCTCTGTAACATCCTCCAGCCCTTACAACCTTCCCTATCTCTGTAACCTCCTCCAGCCCCTACAACCTTCCCTATCTCTGTAACCTCCTCCAGCCCCTACAACCTTCCCTATCTCTGTAACCTCCTCTAGCCCTTACAACCCTCCCTATCTCTGTACCCTCCTCCAGCCCTTCAACCTTCCCTATCTCTGTAACCTCCTGCAGCCCCTACAGCCTTCACTATCTCTGTAACCTCCTCCAGCCCCTACAACCCTGCCTATCTCTGTAACCTCCTCCAGCACTTACAACCTTCCCTATCTCTGTAACCTCCTCCAGCCCTTACAACCTTCCCTATCTCTGTAACCTCCTCCAGCCCTAAAAACCCTCCCTATCTCTGTAACCTCCTCCAGTACCGACAACCCTCCCTATCTCTGTAACCTCCTCCAGCCCTTACAACCTTCCCTATCTCTGTAACCTCCTCCAACCCCTACAACCTTCCCTATCTCTGTAACCCCCTCCAGTCCCTACAACCTTCCCTATCTCTGTAACCTCCTCCAGCCCTTACAGCCCTCCCTATCTCTGTAACGTCCTCCAGCCCCTACAACCTTCCCCATCTCTGTAACTTCCTCCAGCCCTTACAACTTTCCCTATCTCTGTAAACTTCTCCAGCCCTTACAACCCTCCCTATCTCTGTAACCTCCTCCAGCCCTTACAACCTTCCCTATCTCTGTAACCTCCTCCAGACCCTACAACCTTCCCTATCTCTGTAACCTTCTCCAGCCCTTACAACCTTCCCTATCTCTGTAACCTCCTCCAATCCTTACAACCTTCCCTATCTCTGTACCCTCCTCCAGCCCCTACAACCTTCCCTATCTCTGATACCTCCTCCAGCCCCTACAACCTTCCCTATCTCTGTAAACTCCTCCAGCCCTTACAACCTTCCCTATCTATGTAACCTCCCCCAGTCCCTACAACCTTCCCTATCTCTGTAACCTCCTCCAGAAGTTACAACCTTCCCTATCTCTGTAACCTCCTCCAGCCCTTACAACCTTCCCTATCTCTGTAACCTCCTCCAGCCCCTACAACCTTCCCTATTTCTGTAACCTCCTCCAGCCCTTACAACCCTCCCTATCTCTGTAACCTCCTCCAGCCCTTGCTACCTTCCCTATCTCTGTAACCTCCTCCAGCCCTTACAACCTTCCCTATCTCTGTAAACTCCTCCAGCCCTTACAACCTTCCCTATCTCTGTAACCTCCTCCAGCCCTTACAACCTTCCCATCTCTGTAACCTCCTCCAGCCCTTACAACCTTCCCTATCTCTGTAACCTCCTCCAGCCCTTACAACATTCCCTATCTCTGTAACCTCCTCCAGCCCCTACTACCTTCCCTATCTCTGTAATCGTCTCCAGCCCTTACAACACTCCCTATCTCTGTAAGCTCCTCCAGCCCTTACAAACTTCCCTATCTCTGTACCGTCCTCCAGCCCCTTCAACCTTCCCTATCTCTGTAACCTCCTCCAGCCCCTACAACCTTCCCTATCTCTGTAACCTCCTCTAGCCCTTACAACCCTCCCTATCTCTGTAACCTCCTCCAGCCCTTACAACCTTCCCTATCTCTGTAACCTCCTCCAGCCCCTACAACCTTCACTATCTCTGTAACCTCCTCCAGCCTCTTCAACCCTCCCTATCTCTGTAACCTCCTCCAGCACTTACAACCTTCCCTATCTCTGTAACCTCCTGCAGCCCTTACAACCTTCCCTATCTCTGTAACCTCCTCCAGCCCTTAAAACCCTCCCTATCTCTGTAACCTCCTCCAGTTCCTACAACCCTCCCTATCTCTGTAACCTCCTCCAGCCCTTACAACCCTCCCTATCTCTGTAACCTCCTCCAGCCCTTACAACCTTCCCTATCTCTGTAACCTCCTCCAGACCCTACAACCTTCCATATCTCTGTAACCTTCTCCAGCCCTTACAACCTTCCCGATCTCTGTAACCTCCTCCAATCCTTACAACCTTCCCTATCTCTGTACCCTCCTCCAGCCCCTACAACCTTCCCTATCTCTGTTACCTCCTCCAGCCCCTACAACCTTCCCAATCTCTGTAACCTCCTCCAGCCCTTACAACCTTCCCTATCTATGTAACCTCCCCCAGTCCCTACAACCTTCCCTATCTCTGTAACCTCCTCCAGACCTTACAACCTTCCCTATCTCTGTAACCTCCTCCAGCCCTTACAACCTTCCCTATCTCTGTAACCTCCTCCAGCCCCTACAACCTTCCCTATCTCTGTAACCTCCTCCAGCCCTTACAACCCTCCCTATCTCTGTAACCTCCTCCAGCCCTTGCTACCTTCCCTATCTCTGTAACCTCCTCCAGCCCTTACAACCTTCCCTATCTCTGTAAACTCCTCCAGCCCTTACAACCTTCCCTATCTCTGTAACCTCCTCCAGCCCTTACAACCTTCCCATCTCTGTAACCTCCTCCAGCCCTTACAACCTTCCCTATCTCTGTAACCTCCTCCAGCCCTTACAACATTCCCTATCTCTGTAACCTCCTCCAGCCCCTACTACCTTCCCTATCTCTGTAATCGTCTCCAGCCCTTACAACACTCCCTATCTCTGTAAGCTCCTCCAGCCCTTACAACCTTCCCTATCTCTGTACCCTCCTCCAGCCCCTTCAACCTTCCCTATCTCTGTAATCTCCTCCAGCCCCTACAACCTTCCCTATCTCTGTAACCTCCTCTAGCCCTTACAACCCTCCCTATCTCTGTAACCTCCTCCAGCCCTTACAACCTTCCCTATCTCTGTAACCTCCTCCAGCCCCTACAAACTTCACTATCTCTGTACCCTCCTCCAGCCTCTTCAACCCTCCCTATTTCTGTAACCTCCTCCAGCACTTACAACCTTCCCTATCTCTGTAACCTCCTCCAGCCCTTACAACCTTCCCTATCTCTGTAACCTCCTCCAGCCCTTAAAACCCTCCCTATCTCTGTAACCTCCTCCAGTTCCTACAACCCTCCCTATCTCTGTAACCTCCTCCAGCCCTTACAACCTTCCCTATCTCTGTAACCTCCTCCAACCCCTACAACCTTCCCTATCTCTGTAACCTCCTCCAGCCCCTACAACCTTCCCTACCTCTGTAACCTCCTCCAGCCCTTACAACCTTCCGTATGTCTGTAACCTCCTCCAGCCCTTACAACCTTCCCTATCTCTGTAACCTCCTCCAGCCCTTACAACCTTCCCTATCTCTGTAACCTCCTCCAGCCCTTACAACCCTCCCTATCTCTGTAACCTCCTCCAGCCCTTACAACCTTCCCTATCTCTGTAACCTCCTCCAGCCCCTACAACCTTCCCTATCTCTGTAACCTCCTCCAGCCCTTACAACCTTCCCTATCTCTGTAACCTCCTCCAGCCCTTACAACCCTCCCTATCTCTGTAACCTCCTCCAGCCCTTACAACCTTCCCTATCTCTGTAACCTCCTCCAGCCCCTACAACCTTCCCTATCTCTGTAACCTCCTCCAGCCCTTACAACCTTCCCTATCTCTGTAACCTCCTCCAGCCCCTACAACCTTCCCTATCTCTGTAACCTCCTCCAGCCTCTTCAACCCTCCCTATCTCTGTAACCTCCTCCAACCCCTACAACCTTCCCTATCTCTGTAACCCCCTCCAGTCCCTACAACCTTCCCTATCTCTGTAACCTCCTCCAGCCCTTACAGCCCTCCCTATCTCTGTAACGTCCTCCAGCCCCTACAACCTTCCCCATCTCTGTAACTTCCTCCAGCCCTTACAACTTTCCCTATCTCTGTAAACTTCTCCAGCCCTTACAACCCTCCCTATCTCTGTAACCTCCTCCAGCCCTTACAACCTTCCCTATCTCTGTAACCTCCTCCAGACCCTACAACCTTCCCTATCTCTGTAACCTTCTCCAGCCCTTACAACCTTCCCTATCTCTGTAACCTCCTCCAATCCTTACAACCTTCCCTATCTCTGTACCCTCCTCCAGCCCCTACAACCTTCCCTATCTCTGATACCTCCTCCAGCCCCTACAACCTTCCCTATCTCTGTAAACTCCTCCAGCCCTTACAACCTTCCCTATCTATGTAACCTCCCCCAGTCCCTACAACCTTCCCTATCTCTGTAACCTCCTCCAGAAGTTACAACCTTCCCTATCTCTGTAACCTCCTCCAGCCCTTACAACCTTCCCTATCTCTGTAACCTCCTCCAGCCCCTACAACCTTCCCTATTTCTGTAACCTCCTCCAGCCCTTACAACCCTCCCTATCTCTGTAACCTCCTCCAGCCCTTGCTACCTTCCCTATCTCTGTAACCTCCTCCAGCCCTTACAACCTTCCCTATCTCTGTAAACTCCTCCAGCCCTTACAACCTTCCCTATCTCTGTAACCTCCTCCAGCCCTTACAACCTTCCCATCTCTGTAACCTCCTCCAGCCCTTACAACCTTCCCTATCTCTGTAACCTCCTCCAGCCCTTACAACATTCCCTATCTCTGTAACCTCCTCCAGCCCCTACTACCTTCCCTATCTCTGTAATCGTCTCCAGCCCTTACAACACTCCCTATCTCTGTAAGCTCCTCCAGCCCTTACAAACTTCCCTATCTCTGTACCGTCCTCCAGCCCCTTCAACCTTCCCTATCTCTGTAACCTCCTCCAGCCCCTACAACCTTCCCTATCTCTGTAACCTCCTCTAGCCCTTACAACCCTCCCTATCTCTGTAACCTCCTCCAGCCCTTACAACCTTCCCTATCTCTGTAACCTCCTCCAGCCCCTACAACCTTCACTATCTCTGTAACCTCCTCCAGCCTCTTCAACCCTCCCTATCTCTGTAACCTCCTCCAGCACTTACAACCTTCCCTATCTCTGTAACCTCCTGCAGCCCTTACAACCTTCCCTATCTCTGTAACCTCCTCCAGCCCTTAAAACCCTCCCTATCTCTGTAACCTCCTCCAGTTCCTACAACCCTCCCTATCTCTGTAACCTCCTCCAGCCCTTACAACCCTCCCTATCTCTGTAACCTCCTCCAGCCCTTACAACCTTCCCTATCTCTGTAACCTCCTCCAGACCCTACAACCTTCCATATCTCTGTAACCTTCTCCAGCCCTTACAACCTTCCCGATCTCTGTAACCTCCTCCAATCCTTACAACCTTCCCTATCTCTGTACCCTCCTCCAGCCCCTACAACCTTCCCTATCTCTGTTACCTCCTCCAGCCCCTACAACCTTCCCAATCTCTGTAACCTCCTCCAGCCCTTACAACCTTCCCTATCTATGTAACCTCCCCCAGTCCCTACAACCTTCCCTATCTCTGTAACCTCCTCCAGACCTTACAACCTTCCCTATCTCTGTAACCTCCTCCAGCCCTTACAACCTTCCCTATCTCTGTAACCTCCTCCAGCCCCTACAACCTTCCCTATCTCTGTAACCTCCTCCAGCCCTTACAACCCTCCCTATCTCTGTAACCTCCTCCAGCCCTTGCTACCTTCCCTATCTCTGTAACCTCCTCCAGCCCTTACAACCTTCCCTATCTCTGTAAACTCCTCCAGCCCTTACAACCTTCCCTATCTCTGTAACCTCCTCCAGCCCTTACAACCTTCCCATCTCTGTAACCTCCTCCAGCCCTTACAACCTTCCCTATCTCTGTAACCTCCTCCAGCCCTTACAACATTCCCTATCTCTGTAACCTCCTCCAGCCCCTACTACCTTCCCTATCTCTGTAATCGTCTCCAGCCCTTACAACACTCCCTATCTCTGTAAGCTCCTCCAGCCCTTACAACCTTCCCTATCTCTGTACCCTCCTCCAGCCCCTTCAACCTTCCCTATCTCTGTAATCTCCTCCAGCCCCTACAACCTTCCCTATCTCTGTAACCTCCTCTAGCCCTTACAACCCTCCCTATCTCTGTAACCTCCTCCAGCCCTTACAACCTTCCCTATCTCTGTAACCTCCTCCAGCCCCTACAAACTTCACTATCTCTGTACCCTCCTCCAGCCTCTTCAACCCTCCCTATTTCTGTAACCTCCTCCAGCACTTACAACCTTCCCTATCTCTGTAACCTCCTCCAGCCCTTACAACCTTCCCTATCTCTGTAACCTCCTCCAGCCCTTAAAACCCTCCCTATCTCTGTAACCTCCTCCAGTTCCTACAACCCTCCCTATCTCTGTAACCTCCTCCAGCCCTTACAACCTTCCCTATCTCTGTAACCTCCTCCAACCCCTACAACCTTCCCTATCTCTGTAACCTCCTCCAGCCCCTACAACCTTCCCTACCTCTGTAACCTCCTCCAGCCCTTACAACCTTCCGTATGTCTGTAACCTCCTCCAGCCCTTACAACCTTCCCTATCTCTGTAACCTCCTCCAGCCCTTACAACCTTCCCTATCTCTGTAACCTCCTCCAGCCCTTACAACCCTCCCTATCTCTGTAACCTCCTCCAGCCCTTACAACCTTCCCTATCTCTGTAACCTCCTCCAGCCCCTACAACCTTCCCTATCTCTGTAACCTCCTCCAGCCCTTACAACCTTCCCTATCTCTGTAACCTCCTCCAGCCCTTACAACCCTCCCTATCTCTGTAACCTCCTCCAGCCCTTACAACCTTCCCTATCTCTGTAACCTCCTCCAGCCCCTACAACCTTCCCTATCTCTGTAACCTCCTCCAGCCCTTACAACCTTCCCTATCTCTGTAACCTCCTCCAGCCCCTACAACCTTCCCTATCTCTGTAACCTCCTCCAGCCTCTTCAACCCTCCCTATCTCTGTAACCTCCTCCAGCACTTACAACCTTCCCTATCTCTGTAACCTCCTGCAGCCCTTACAACCTTCCCTATCTCTGTAACCTCCTCCAGCCCTTAAAACCCTCCCTATCTCTGTAACCTCCTCCAGTTCCTACAACCCTCCCTATCTGTGTAACCTCCTCCAGCCCTTACAACCCTCCCTATCTCTGTAACCTCCTCCAGCCCTTACAACCTTCCCTATCTCTGTAACCTCCTCCAGACCCTACAACCTTCCATATCTCTGTAACCTTCTCCAGCCCTTACAACCTTCCCGATCTCTGTAACCTCCTCCAATCCTTACAACCTTCCCTATCTCTGTACCCTCCTCCAGCCCCTACAACCTTCCCAATCTCTGTAACCTCCTCCAGCCCTTACAACCTTCCCTATCTATGTAACCTCCCCCAGTCCCTACAACCTTCCCTATCTCTGTAACCTCCTCCAGACCTTACAACCTTCCCTATCTCTGTAACCTCCTCCAGCCCTTACAACCTTCCCTATCTCTGTAACCTCCTCCAGCCCCTACAACCTTCCCTATCTCTGTAACCTCCTCCAGCCCTTACAACCCTCCCTATCTCTGTAACCTCCTCCAGCCCTTGCTACCTTCCCTATCTCTGTAACCTCCTCCAGCCCTTACAACCTTCCCTATCTCTGTAAACTCCTCCAGCCCTTACAACCTTCCCTATCTCTGTAACCTCCTCCAGCCCTTACAACCTTCCCATCTCTGTAACCTCCTCCAGCCCTTACAACCTTCCCTATCTCTGTAACCTCCTCCAGCCCTTACAACATTCCCTATCTCTGTAACCTCCTCCAGCCCCTACTACCTTCCCTATCTCTGTAATCGTCTCCAGCCCTTACAACACTCCCTATCTCTGTAAGCTCCTCCAGCCCTTACAACCTTCCCTATCTCTGTACCCTCCTCCAGCCCCTTCAACCTTCCCTATCTCTGTAATCTCCTCCAGCCCCTACAACCTTCCCTATCTCTGTAACCTCCTCTAGCCCTTACAACCCTCCCTATCTCTGTAACCTCCTCCAGCCCTTACAACCTTCCCTATCTCTGTAACCTCCTCCAGCCCCTACAAACTTCACTATCTCTGTACCCTCCTCCAGCCTCTTCAACCCTCCCTATTTCTGTAACCTCCTCCAGCACTTACAACCTTCCCTATCTCTGTAACCTCCTCCAGCCCTTACAACCTTCCCTATCTCTGTAACCTCCTCCAGCCCTTAAAAC
This sequence comes from Prionace glauca, assembly GCA_037974335.1. Lineage (NCBI taxonomy): Eukaryota > Metazoa > Chordata > Chondrichthyes > Carcharhiniformes > Carcharhinidae > Prionace > Prionace glauca. The sequence goes on from CM075734.1 coordinate 7,835,317, forward strand.
CCTCCCTATCTCTGTAACCTCCTCCAGTTCCTACAACCCTCCCTATCTCTGTAACCTCCTCCAGCCCTTACAACCTTCCCTATCTCTGTAACCTCCTCCAACCCCAACAACCTTCCCTATCTCTGTAACCTCCTCCAGCCCCTACAACCTTCCCTACCTCTGTAACCTCCTCCAGCCCTTACAACCTTCCGTATGTCTGTAACCTCCTCCAGCCCTTACAACCTTCCCTATCTCTGTAACCTCCTCCAGCCCTTACAACCTTCCCTATCTCTGTAACCTCCTCCAGCCCTTACAACCCTCCCTATCTCTGTAACCTCCTCCAGCCCTTACAACCTTCCCTATCTCTGTAACCTCCTCCAGCCCCTACAACCTTCCCTATCTCTGTAACCTCCTCCAGCCCTTACAACCTTCCCTATCTCTGTAACCTCCTCCAGCCCCTACAACCTTCCCTATCTCTGTAACCTCCTCCAGCCCTTACAACCTTCCCTATCTCTGTAACCTCCTCCAGCCCTTACAACCTTCCCTATCTCTGTAACCTCCTCCAGCCCCTACAACCTTCCCTATCTCTGTAACCTCCTCCAGCCCTTACAACCCTCCCTATCTCTGTAACCTCCCCCAGACCCTACAACCTTCCCCATCTCTGTAACTTCCTCCAGCCCTTACAACCTTCCCTATCTCTGTAACCTTCTCCAGCCCTTACAACTCTCCCTATCTCTGTAACCTCCTCCAGCCCTTACAACCTTCCCTATCTCTGTAACCTCCTCCAGCATCTACAACTTTCCCTATCTCTGTAACCTTCTCCAGCCCTTACAACCCTCCCTATCTCTGTAACCTCCTCCAGCCCTTACAACCTTCCCTATCTCTGTACCCTCCTCCAGCCCCTACAACCTTCCCTATCTCTGTAACCTCCACCAGCCCCTACAACCTTCCCTATCTCTGTAACCTCCTCAAGCCCTTACAACCCTCAGTATCTCTGTAACCTCCTCCAGCCCTTACAACCTTCCCATATCTGTAACCTCCTCCAGCCCTTACAACCCTCCCTATCTCTGTAACCTCCTCCAGCACTTACAACCTTCCCTATCTCTGTAACATTCTCCAACCACTACAACCATCCCTATCTCTGTAACCTCCTCCAGCCCTTACAACCTTCCCTATTTCTGTAAACTCCTCCAGCCCTTCCAACCTTCCCTATCTCTGTAACCTCCTCCAGCCCTTACAACCTTCCCTATCTCTGTAACCTCCCCCAGTCCCTACAACCTTCCCTATCTCTGTAACCTCCTCCAGACCTTACAACCTTCCCTATCTCTGTAACCTCCTCCAGCCCTTACAGCCTTCCCTATCTCTGTAACTTCCTCCAGCCCCTACAACCTTCCCTATCTCTGTAACCTCCGCCAGCCCCTACAACCTTCCCTATCTCTGTAACCTCCAACAGCCCTTACAACCTTCCCTATCTCTGTAACCTACTCCAGCCCTTACAACCTTCCCTATCTCTGTAACCTCCTCCAGCCCTTACAACCTTCCCTATCTCTGTAACCTCGTCCAGCCCTTACAACATTCCCTATCTCTGTAACCTCCTCCAGCCCTGACAAACTTCCCTATCTCTGTAAACTCCTCCAGCCCCTACAACCTTCCCTTTCTCTGTAACCTTCTCCAGCCCTTACAACCCTCCCTATCTCTGTAACCTCCTCCAGCCCTTACGACCTTCCCTATCTCTGTAACCTCCTCCAGCCCTTACAACATTCCCTATCTCTGTACCCTCCTCCAACCCCTACAACCTTCCCTATCTCTGTTACCTCCTCCAGCCCCTACAACCTTCCCTATCTCTGTAACCTCCTCCAGCCCTTACAACCTTCCCTATCTATGTAACCTCCCCCAGTCCCTACAACCTTCCCTATCTCTGTAACCTCCTCCAGACCTTACAACCTTCCCTATCACTGTAACCTCCTCCAGCCCTTACAACCTTCCCTATCTCTGTAACCTCCTCCAACCCCTACAACCTTCCCTATCTCTGTAACCTTCTCCAGCCCCTACAACCTTCCCCATCTCTGTAACCTCCTCCAGCCCTTACAACCTTCCCTATCTCTGTAACCTCCTCCAGCCCTTACAACCTTCCCTATCTCTGTAACCTCCTCCAGCCCTTACAACCTTCCCTATCTCTGTAACCTCCCCCAGTCCCTACAACCTTCCCTATCTCTGTAACCTCCTCCAGCCCTTACAGCCCTCCCTATCTCTGTAACCTCCTCCAGCCCCTACAACCTTCCCCATCTCTGTAACTTCCTCCAGCCCTTACAACCTTCCCTATCTCTGTAAACTTCTCCAGCCCTTACAACCCTCCCTATCTCTGTAACCTCCTCCAGCCCTGACAACCTTCCCTATCTCTGTAACCTCCTCCAGCCCCTACAACCTTCCCTATCTCTGTAACCTTCTCCAACCCTTACAACCTTCCCTATCTCTGTAACCTCCTCCAGCCCTTACAACCTTCCCTATCTCTGTACCCTCCTCCAGCCCCTACAACCTTCCCTATCTCTGTTACCTCCTCCAGCCCCTACAACGGTCCCTATCTCTGTAACCTCCTCCAGCCCTTACAACCTTCCCTATCTATGTAACCTCCCCCAGTCCCTACAACCTTCCCTATCTCTGTAACCTCCTCCAGACCTTACAACCTTCCCTATCTCTGTAACCTCCTCCAGCCCTTACAACCTTCCCTATCTCTGTAACCCCCTCCAGCCCCTACAAATTTCCCTATCTCTGTAACCTCCTCCAGCGCAGATAACCCTCCCTATCTCTGTAACCTCCTCCAGCCCTTACTATCTTCCCTATCTCTGTAACCTCCTCCAGCCCTTACAACCTTCCCTATCTCTGTAAACTGCTCCAGCCCTTACAACCTTCCCTATATCTGTAACCTCCTCCAGCCCTTACAACCCTCCCTATCTCTGTAACCTACTCCAGCCCTTACAACCTTCCCTATCTCTGTACCCTCCACCAGCCCCTACAACCTTCCCTATCTCTGTAACCTCCTCCTGCCCCTACAACCTTCCCTATCTCTGTAACCTCCTCCAGCCCTTACAACCCTCCCTATCTCTGTAACCTCCTCCAGCCCTTAAAATCTTCCCTATATCTGTAACCTCCTCCAGCCCCTGCAACCTTCACTATCTCTGTAACCTCCTCCAGCCCCTACAACCCTCCCTATCTCTGTAACCTCCTCCAGCACTTACAAACTTCCCTATCTCTGTAACCTTCTCCAACCACTACAACCATCCCTATCTCTGTAACCTCCTCCAGCCCCTACAACCCTTCCTGTCTCTGTAACCTCCTCCAGCCCCTACAGCCTTCCCTATCTCTGTAACCTCCTCCAGCCCCTATAATCCTCCCTATCTCTGTAACCTCCTCCAGCCCCTAAAAACCCTCCCTATCTCTGTAACCTTCTCCAGCCCCTACAACCTTCCCTATCGCTGGAACATCCTCCAGCCCCCACAACCCTCCACATCTCTGTAACCTCCTCCAGCCCTTACAACCTTCCCTATCTCTGTAACCTCCTCCACCACTACAACCCTCCCTATCTCTGTAATTTCCTCCAGCCCCTACAACCCTCCGTATCTCTGTAATCTCCTCCAGCTCCTACTACCCTCCCTATCTCTGTAACCTCCTACAACCCCTACAACCCTCATTATCTCTGTAACCTCTCCAGCCCTTACAACTTTCCATATCTCTGTAACCTCCTCCAGCCCTTACAACCTTCCCTATCTCTGTAACCTCCTCCACTCCTTACAACCTTCCCTATCTCTGTAACCTCCTCCAACCCCAACAACCTTCCCTATCTATGTAACCTCCTCCAGCCCCTACAACATTCCCTACCTCTGTAACCTCCTCCAGCCCTTACAACCGTCCGTATGTCTGTACCCTCCTCCAGCCCCTACAACCTTCCCTATCTCTGTTACCTCCTCCAGCCCCTACAACCTTCCCTATCTCTGTAACCTCCTCCAGCCCTTACAACCTTCCCTATCTATGTAACCTCCCCCAGTCCCTACAACCTTCCCTATCTCTGTAACCTCCTCCAGACCTTACAACCTTCCCTATCTCTGTAACCTCCTCCAGCCCTTACAACCTTCCCTATCTCTGTAACCCCCTCCAGCCCCTACAAACTTCCCTATCTCTGTAACGTCCTCCAGCCCTGACAACCCTCCCTATCTCTGTAACCTCCTCCAGCCCTTACTACCTTCCCTATCTCTGTAACCTCCTCCAGCCTTTACAACCTTCCCTATTTCTGTAAACTCCTCCAGCCCTTCCAACCTTCCCTATCTCTGTAACCTCCTCCAGCCCTTACAACCTTCCCTATCTCTGTAACCTCCCCCAGTCCCTACAACCTTCCCTATCTCTGTAACCTCCTCCAGACCTTACAACCTTCCCTATCTCTGTAACCTCCTCCAGCCCTTACAACCCTCCCTATCTCTGTAACCTCCTCCAGCCCTTACGACCTTCCCTATCTCTGTAACCTCCTCCAGCCCTTACAACCTTCCCTATCTCTGTAACCTCCTACAGCCCTTACAACCTTCCCTATCTCTGTAACCTCCTCCAGCCCTTACAACCTTCCCTATCTCTGTAACCTCCTCCAGCCCTTACAACCTTCCCTATCTCTGTAACCTCGTCCAGCCCTTACAACATTCCCTATCTCTGTAAACTCCTCCAGCCCCTACAATCTTCACTATCTCTGTAACCTTCTCCAGCCCTTACAACCCTCCCTATCTCTGTAACCTCCTCCAGCCCTTACAACCTTCCCTATCTCTGTAACCTCCTCCAGCCCTTACAACCTTCCCTATCTCTGTACCCTCCTCCAGCCCCTACAACCTTCCCTATCTCTGTTACCTCCTCCAGCCCCTACAACCTTCCCTATCTCTCTAACCTCCTCCAGCCCTTACAACCTTCCCTATCTATGTAACCTCCCCCAGTCCCTACAACCTTCCCTATCTCTGTAACCTCCTCCAGACCTTACCACCTTCCCTATCTCTGTAACCTCCTCCAGCCCTTACAACCTTCCCTATCTCTGTAACCTCCTCCAACCCCTACAACCTTCCCTATCTCTGTAACCTTCTCCAGCCCCTACAACCTTCCCCATCTCTGTAACCTCCTCCAGCCCTTACAACCTTCCCTATCTCTGTAACCTCCTCCAGCCCTTACAACCTTCCCTATCTCTGTAACCTCCTCCAGCCCTTACAACCTTCCCTATCACTGTAACCTCCCCCAGTCCCTACAACCTTCCCTATCTCTGTAACCTCCTCCAGCCCTTACAGCCCTCCCTATCTCTGTAACCTCCTCCAGCCCCTACAACCTTCCCCATCTCTGTAACTTCCTCCAGCCCTTACAACCTTCCCTATCTCTGTAAAATTCTCCAGCCCTTACAACCCTCCCTATCTCTGTAACCTCCTCCAGCCCTGACAACCTTCCCTATCTCTGTAACCTCCTCCAGCCCCTACAACCTTCCCTATCTCTGTAACCTTCTCCAGCCCTTACAACCTTCCCTATCTCTGTAACCTCCTCCAGCCCTTACAACCTTCCCCATCTCTGTACCCTCCTCCAGCCCCTACAACCTTCCCTATCTCTGTTACCTCCTCCAGCCCCTACAACCTTCCCTATCTCTGTAACCTCCTCCAGCCCTTACAACCTTCCCTATCTATGTAACCTCCCCCAGTCCCTACAACCTTCCCTATCTCTGTAACCTCCTCCAGACCTTACAACCTTCCCTATCTCTGTAACCTCCTCCAGCCCTTACAACCTTCCCTATCTCTGTAACCCCCTCCAGCCCCTACAAACTTCCCTATCTCTGTAACCTCCTCCAGCCCTGACAACTCTCCCTATCTCTGTAACCTCCTCCAGCCCTTACTACCTTCCCTATCTCTGTAACCTCCTCCAGCCCTTACAACCTTCCCTATCTCTGTAAACTGCTCCAGCCCTTACAACCTTCCCTATATCTGTAACCTCCTCCAGCCCTTACAACCCTCCCTATCTCTGTAACCTCCTCCAGCCCTTACAACCTTCCCTATCTCTGTACCCTCCA